>JACEEZ010019401.1:60000-75000 GCA_016584305.1 Chionoecetes opilio
GCCAACATACCTCCTTTGATCATTATTTACCACAATAGAATCTCTAAACAACTTGAAGCTTTCCAGATATATCACGATGAAATTTACACCCTCATAGACTCCCTACCTCTCGCTAACCAACACACCCCACACATCAACCTCCTTGACTCCGATCCAACCCATCTACTCCCACCGACCTACATAGCCAGACATCACCGCGCCACCACTTGTCTCGTGGCTCAGCGCGACACATCCTCCACTACACCTCGTGACACAAATTACACTAACTTCTTCCCGGGACACCAAAATCATCGTTATTATTATTACAAAACTTAAAATGTATGAATCAATATACTGGATGTACGTGTGTTGATGGATGGGAGTGCGGGATGCCCAGGGACGGGCCTAGGCTGGGGCGTTAGCGAGGCTAGACCTGTGCCCGGTAACCAGGCCGACACAGGGGCTATCCGCGCCGCCCCCCTACCCCTACCCCCATCGAGTTGGGTAAAAGATCATCCCGTGACTTGCCAAGGCTGATGGTGGTTAGCGAGGCTGGACCTGCACCCGGTACCCAAGCCAGGGCAGGGGCTATCCGCACCACCACCGAGGGCTTCACTCGGGATGAAGACCATCCCCTATCAGCTTACACGCGTCACTTATCCTCCCGGCACAATGCAAATATGTACCTTGCTACCTATGTATAACACTCCACCGTAACCTTATCATCCACTGCCCCACGTGTATCCTGAAATAGACAACATCATATTTATGTATGCCATATTGTAAACATTCTTGTATATTGTAAACGATGTATCTCTATGAATAAAATGCCAACGGCTGCTCGGTCCTCGTCCGGGCGATGGGGGGTGGTCCTGGTGTTGCCTTGGATGTGTCAAGGGCACCTTCTTCCCCCTCCCCTGTCCTCCTGTGTCGCCCCAGCGTGGTTTCTGACTGAGTTGGGTTGGGATGAGAGTACGCTACACAGACCGACCTACCTACAAAAAAACACGAACAGCGCTTGGGTTAAGCCCCATGTCTTTTTTTCTCATACTAGCCTCGCTTCTCTCACCCATCTATTCTTCTCCCTGTCCCCAATTCTCCCCTCCTGCTTTTCTTTTTTGATTCTGATTCTGATTCTTGACGTCAGACTAGTCGTCAGTAGAGACTCAGCTGCCAAAAAGGGGAAACCCGTGACAATTTGCTGCATAGCCCTATGCAAATATACTTTGAATATATACACATATATTTTCAATTCGCTCTTAAACTACAATCCTTTCTCTATTCATTTGTGGACAATTTTGGATTAAAAACAGCAACGTTTTTCAAGGGCACCGTGTAAAAGATGTGTGACTCGCACTGAAAGTCCCTAGCCGCGTATATTTTTGTTCAAAATTTTGTCCAACTATGATACGGAATCTTCTTTTTTTAAAGCATGTTTTGGTAATATATGATGCGAAAGGATTCAGAGCAGAGAATCCTATGTAAAAACCTACGTGTTAATCTTTCATCAATAAATACATATATATTATAAACTTGTGTATCATTCTGGCATTCCTTCAAATCTTTTGTAAGACAAAGGAAAAATAATAATTATGGTCAACAAGGTACGGAAAGTTATAATCGTATGCCATGATAATCGTTTGGCCACTTGCGAATCTAGCAATCGTCTGGCTGCCTGAAGAATCCAGTACTCGTCTGGCCGCTTGACGAATCCAGTACTCGTCTAGCCGCCTGAAGAATCCAGTACTCGTCTGGCCGCCTGACGAATCCAGTACTCGTCTAGCCGCCTGAAGAATCCAGTACTCGTCTAGCCGCCTGAAGATCCAGTACTCGTCCGGCCGCCTGACGAATCCAGTACTCGTCTACCCGCCTGAAGAATACAGTACTCGTCTAGCCGCCTGAAGAATACAGTACTCGTCTAGCCGCCTGAAGAATCCAGTACTCGTCTAGCCGCCTGAAGAATACAGTACTCGTCTACCCGCCTGAAGAATACAGTACTCGTCTAGCCGCCTGAAGAATACAGTACTCGTCTAGCCGCCTGAAGAATCCAGTACTCGTCTACCCGCCTGAAGAATACAGTACTCGTCTAGCCGCCTGAAGAACCCATTTACTCGTCTACCCGCCTAAAGAATACAGTACCGTCTACCCCCCTGAAGAATACAGTACTCGTCTAGCCGCCTGAAGAATCCAGTACTCGTCTGGCCGCTTGAAGAATCCAGTACTCGTCTACCCGCCTGAAGAATACAGTACTCGTCTAGCCGCCTGAAGAATCCAGTACTCGTCTGGCCGCTTGAAGAATCCAGTACTCGTCTAGCCGCCTGAAGAATACAGTACTCGTCTAGCCGCCTGAAGAATCCAGTACTCGTCTACCCGCCTGAAGAATACAGTACTCGTCTACCCGCCTGAAGAATACAGTACTCGTCTACCCGCCTGAAGAATCCAGTACTCGTCTAGCCGCCTGAAGAATACAGTACTCGTCTAGCCGCCTGAAGAATACAGTACTCGTCTAGCCGCCTGAAGAATACAGTACTCGTCTAGCCCCCTGAAGAATACAGTACTGTCTACCCGCCTGAAGAATACAGTACTCGTCTACCCGCCTGAAGAATACAGTACTCGTCAAACCCGCCTGAAAAATACAGTACTCGTCTAGCCGCCTGAAGAATCCAAAGAAACTCGTCTACCCGCCTGAAGAATACAGTACTCGTTAGCCGCCTGAAGAATACAGTACTCGTCTACCCCCCTTTGAAGAATACAGAAATCGTCAAAGCCGCCTGAAGAATACAGTACTCGTCTACCCGCCTAAGAATACAGTCTCGTCTACCCGCCTGAAGAATCCAGTACCTTACCCGCCTGAAGAATACAGTACTCGTCTACCCGCCTGAAGAATACAGTACTCTTTCTTACCGCCTAAAAGAATCCAGTACTCTTTCTCCCCGCCTGAAGAATACAGTACTCGTCTAGCCGCCTGAAGAATACCAGTACTCGTACTCCCCGCCCTGAAGAATACAGTACTCGTCTAGCCGCCTGAAGAATACAGTACTCGTCTACCCGCCTGAAGAATACAGTACTCGTCTACCCGCCTGAAGAATACAGTACTCGTCTACCCGCCTGAAGAATACAGTACTCGTCTAGCCGCCTGAAGAATCCAGTACTCGTCTACCCGCCTGAAGAATCCAGTACTCTTTCTACCCGCCTGAAGAATACAGTACTCGTCTACCCGCCTGAAGAATACAGTACTCGTCTAGCCGCCTGAAGAATACAGTACTCGTCTACCCGCCTGAAGAATACAGTACTCGTCTAGCCGCCTGAAGAATCCAGTACTCGTCTACCCGCCTGAAGAATACAGTACTCGTCTACCCGCCTGAAGAATCCAGTACTCTTTCTGGCCGCTTGAAGAATCCAGTACTCGTCTACCCGCCTGAAGAATCCAGTACTCGTCTACCCGCCTGAAGAATACAGTACTCGTCTACCGCCTGAAGAATCCAGTACTCGTCTGGGCCGCTTGAAGAATCCAGTACTCGTCTACCCGCCTGAAGAATCCAGTACTCGTCTACCCGCCTGAAGAATACAGTACTCGTCTACCCGCCTGAAGAATCCAGTACTCGTCTACCCGCCTGAAGAATACAGTACTCGTCTACCCGCCTGAAGAATACAGTACTCGTCTACCCGCCTGAAGAATACAGTACTCGTCTACCCGCCTGAAGAATCCAGTACTCGTCTGGCCGCTTGAAGAATCCAGTACTCGTCTACCCGCCTGAAGAATCCAGTACTCGTCTACCCGCCTGAAGAATACAGTACTCGTCTAGCCGCCTGAAGAATCCAGTACTCGTCTGGCCGCTTGAAGAATCCAGTACTCGTTACCCCCCTAAAAGAATACGTACTCTTTCTAGCCGCCTGAAGAATACAGTACTCGTCTAGCCCCCCTAAAGAATCCAGTACTCGTCTACCCGCCTGAAGAATACAGTACTCGTCTACCCCCCTGAAGAATACAGTACTCGTCTAGCCGCCTGAAGAATACAGTACTCGTCTACCCGCCTGAAGAATCCAGTACTCGTTACCGGCCTGAAGAATACAGTACTCTTTCTACCCGCCTGAAGGAATCCAGTACTCGTTCTACCCGCCTGAAGAATACAGTACTCGTCTACCCGCCTGAAGAATCCAGTACCCGTCTACCCGCCTGAAGAATACAGTATCGTCTACCCGCCTGAAGAATCCAGTACTCGTCTACCGCCTGAAGAATACAGTAATCGTTCTACCCGCCTGAAGAATCCAGTACTCGTCTACCCGCCTGAAGAATACAGTACCGTCTACCCGCCTGAAGAATACAGTACTCGTCTACCCGCCTGAGAATCCAGTACTCGTCTACCCGCCTGAAGAATACAGTACTCGTCTACCCCCTGAAGAATACAGTACTCTTTCTACCCGCCTGAAGAATACGTACTCGTCTACCGCCTAAGAATCCCAGTACTCGTTACCCGCCGAAGAATACAGTATCGTCTACCCCTGAGAATACAGTACTCGTCTACCCGCCTAAAGAATACAGTACTCGTCTACCCGCCGGAAGAATACAGTACTCGTCTACCCGCCGGGAAGAATCCCAGTACTCTTTCTCCCCGCCTGAAGAATACAGTACTCGTCTACCCGCCTGAAGAAAAACAGTATGTCTAGCCGCCTGAAGAATACAGTACTCGTCTACCCGCCTGAAGAATACAGTACTCGTCTACCCGCCTGAAGAATACAGTACTCGTCTACCCGCCTGAAGAATACAGTACTCGTCTACCCGCCTGAAGAATACAGTACTCGTCTACCCGCCTGAAGAATACAGTACTGGGTCTAGCCGCCTGAAGAACCCCAGTACTCGTTACCCGCCTGAAGAATACAGTACTCGTCTAGCCGCCTGAAGAATACAGTACTCGTCTACCCGCCTGAAGAACCCAGTACTCGTCTACCCGCCTGAAGAATCCAGTACTCGTCTACCCGCCTGAAGAATCCAGTACTCGTCTACCGCCTGAAGAATACAGTACTCGTCTACCGCCGAAGAATACAGTACTCTTTCTACCCGCCTGAAGAATACAGTACTCGTCTAGCCGCCTGAAGAATACTTTACTCGTCTAGCCGCCTGAAGAATACAGTACTCGTCTAGCCGCCTGAAGAATACAGTACTCGTCTAGCCGCCTGAAGAATACAGTACTCGTCTAGCCGCCTGAAGAATACAGTACTCGTCTAGCCGCCTGAAGAATACAGTACTCGTCTAGCCGCCTGAGAAAAACAGTACTCCGTCTAGCCGCCTGAAGAATACAGTACTCGTCTAGCCGCCTGAGAGGAATACAGTATTTCGTCTAGCCGCCTGAAGAATACAGTACTCGTTACCCGCCTGAAAAATACAGTACTCGTCTACCCGCCTGAAGAACCCAGTACTCGTCTACCCGCCTGAAGAATCCAGTACTCGTTTTACCCCCCTGAAGAATACAGTACTCGTCTACCCGCCGGAAGAATACAGTACTCGTCTACCCGCCTAAAAGAATACAGTACTCGTCTAGCGCCTGAAGAATACAGTACTCGTCTAGCCGCCTGAAGAAACAGTAACTCGTCTAGCCGCCTGAAGAATCCAGTACTCGTTACCCGCCTTGAAGAATACAGTACTCGTCTGGCCGCTTGAAGAATCCAGTACTCGTCTACCCGCCTGAAGAATACAGTACTCGTCTAGCCGCCTGAAGAATACAGTACTCGTCTAGCCGCCTGAAGAATCCAGTACTCGTCTACCCGCCTGAAGAATACAGTACTCGTTACCCGCCTGGAAGAATACAGTACTCGTCTACCCGCCTGAAGAATCCAGTACTCGTCTAGCCGCCTGAAGAATCCAGTACTCGTCTGGGCCGCCTAAAAGAATCCAGTACTCGTTACCCGCCTGAAGAATACAGTACTCGTCTACCCGCCTGAAGAATACAGTACTCGTCTAGCCGCCTGAAGAATCCAGTACTCGTCTAGCCGCCTGAAGAATACCAGTACTCGTCTAGCCGCCTGAAGAATCCAGTACTCGTCTAGCGCCCTAAAGAATACATACTCGTCTACCCCCTGAAAAATACAGTACTCTTTCTACCCGCCTGAAGAATACAGTACTCGTCTACCCGCCTGAAGAATACAGTACTCGTCTAGCCGCCTGAAGAATCCAGTACTCGTCTACCCGCCTGAAGAATACAGTACTCGTCTAGCCGCCTGAAGAATCCAGTACTCGTCTACCCGCCTGAAGATCCAGTACTCGTCTAGCCGCCTGAAGAATACAGTACTCGTCTAGCCGCCTGAAGAATCCAGTACTCTTTCTACCCGCCTAAAAGAATACAAGTACTCTTCTAGCCGCCTGAAGAATCCAGTACTCGTCTACCCGCCTGAAGAATACAGTACTCGTCTAGCCGCCTGAAGAATACAGTACTCGTCTAGCCGCCTGAAGAATACAGTACTCGTCTCCCCGCCTGAAAAAATCCAGTATGTCTAGCCGCCTGAAGAATACAGTACTCGTCTAGCCGCCTGAAGAATCCAGTATCGCCCTGGCCGCTTGACGAATCCAGAAATCGTCCTACCCGCCTGAAGAATCCAGTACTCGTCTAGCCGCCTGAAGATCCAGTACTCGTCCGGCCGCCTGACGAATCCAGTACTCGTCTACCCGCCTGAAGAATACAGTACTCGTCTAGCCCCCCTGAAGAATACAGTACTCGTCTAGCGCCTGAAAAAATCCAGTACTCGTCTAGCCGCTGAAGAATCCAGTACTCGTCTAGCCGCCTGAAGATCCAGTACTCGTCCGGCCGCCTGACGAATCCAGTACTCGTCTACCCGCCTGAAGAATCAGTACTCGTCTAGCCGCCTGAAGAATCCAGTACTCGTCTGGCCACTTGAGGAATCCAGTACTCGTCTGGCCGCTTGACGAATCCAGTCATCGTCAAGCTCCCGAGTCCCGCGCGGTGCGCTCTGTCCTTGAGTAATCGTCTAGCCGCCTGACGAATCCAGTAATCGTCTGGCCGCTTGATGAATCCAGTACTCGTCTGGCCGCCTGACGAATCCAAGTAATCGTCACGCTCCCGAGTCCCGAGTCCCGCGTGGTGCTCTCTGTCCTTGAGTAATCGTCTGGCCGCCTGACGAATCCAGTACTCGTCATACTCGCCACAAAAGTCCTGCGGCCTTTTTTTCGGCTTAATATTTTATTTAAGAACATAAGAAGAACATAAGAAACAAAGGAAGCTACAAGAGGCCGTGAGACCTACACGAGGTAGTTCCTGTTACTTAACACTACCTACATCCACCTTTCATCCCCATCCATGAATTTATCTAGCCGCCCTTTAAAGCTCCCTATTGACTCCCCACTAACTACCTGTCTACTGAGTCCATTCCAATAATTTACCACGCTATTTGTGAACCAGTTTTTCCCTATTTCTATTTTAAATCTACGCCTTTCCTCCTTTTCCTTTTCCTTCACTCCCTCTCGTGTCCTCTCCTGTCAAACTTAATGACCTCAAACACAATGCACATCATATATTATAAAACTTTGCTTTCCTTTGCAGTGTTGCACGAGAGCCAGGTGGAGGGCAGGACCTACCTGTTTGGCGCAGCGCTGCACAGTGGCGTGCACACGCAGCTGCCGGTGCATGAACACCTACCCGTCCATCTGTATCCCCTAAACAGCACCCTCCGGGACTATGACGGCTTTTTTTTTTCCCGGTACCCACGCTCCAGGGCCGGGGCCCTATCCGCACCACCACCGGGGCTTTCACTCGGGATGAATAACATCCCCTAATCAGCTTACACGGCCGGCACTTATCCTCCCGGCACATGCAAATATGTAACCTTGCTACCTATGTATAACACTCCAACCGTAACCTTATCAGCCACTGCCCCACGTGTATCCTGAAATAGACAACATCATATTTATGTATGCCATATTGTAACACATTCTTGTATATTGTAAACGATGTATCTCTATGAATAAAAATGCCAACGCTGCTGGTCCCTCGTCCGGGCGATGGGGGTGTCCTGGGTGTTGCCTTGGATGTTCAAGGGCACCTCATATTTCCCCCTCCCCCTTCCCTTCCTGTGTCGCCCCAGCGGTGGTTTCTGACCTGAGTTGGGTTGGGATGAGAGTACTGCTACAACAGACCGACCTACCTACAAAAAACACGAACAGAGCGCTTGGTTAAGCCCCATGTCGTTTTTTTCTCATACTAAGCTCGCTCTCTCACCCATCTTTCGTCTCCTGTCCCCAATTCTCCCCTCCCTGCTTTTTCTTTTTTTGATCTGGATGTCTGATTCTTGACGTCAGACTAGTCCGTCAGTAGACTCAGCTGCCCAAAAGGGAAAACCCGTGACAATTTTTTCTGCATAGCCTATGCAAATATACTTTGGAATTATACACATATAAATTTTCAATTCGCTCTAAACTACAATCCTTTCTCTATTCATTTGGTGGACAATTTTTGGATTAAAAACAGCAACGTTTTTCAAGGGCACCGTGTAAAAGATGTGTTACTCGCACTGAAAGTCCCTACCGCGTATATTTTTGTTAACAAAAATTTTTTATATCCACTATGATACGGAATCTTCTTTTTTTTAAGCATTTTTCGGGAATATATATGCGAAAGGATTCAAGCGAGAAATACCACAATATTAGCAAACCTACGTGTTTAATCTTTCATCAATAAATACATATTATTATAAACTTGTGTATCAGTTCTGCATTCCTTGTCAATCTTTTGTAAGACAAAGGAAAAATAATAATTGTGGTCAACAGGTACGGAAGTTATAATCGTATGCCATGATAATCGTTTTGGCCACTTGCGATCAAGCAATCGCTGGCCGCCTCAAGAATCCAGTACTCGTCCTGGCCGCCTGAAAGAATCCTTACTCTTCTGCCGCTTGAAGAATCCAGTACTCGGCTAGCCGCCCTGAAGAATCCAGTACTCGTCTGGCCGCCTGAAGAATCCATTACTCGTCTGCCGCTTGACGAATCCCAGTACTCGGTCTAGCCGCCTGAGAATCCAGTACGTCCGTCTGGCCGCCTGATGATCCAGTACTCGTCTAGCCGCCTGAAGAATCCATACTCCGTCTAGGCCTGCCTGAAGATCCAGTACTCGTCCGGTCGCGCCCTGACGAATCCAGTACTCGTCTGGGGGGGGCCGCCTGAAGAATACGTACTCGTCTATTAGCCGCCTGAAGAAATCCAGTATACTATCGTTTAGGGCCGCCTGAAGATCCAGTACTCGTCTACCCGCCTGAAGATACAGTACTCGTCTGCCGCCTGAAGAATCCAATTGTATCGTCCTACCCGCCTGAAGAATACAGTACTCGTCTACCGCCTGATAATCCAGTACATCGTCCTACCCGCCTGAAGATCCAGTAAACTTCGTCCGGCCGCCTGCCGAAATCCATACTCGTTTAGGCCGCCTGAGAATCCAGTAGCTCGTCCTAACCCGACCTGAAAGATACAGTACGCGTCTAGGCCTGCCTGAAGCATACAGTACTCGTCTACCGACTGATAATCCAGGTACTCGTTTAGCCGCCTGAAGAATCCCAGTACTTCGTCTGGCCACGTGGATAATCCAGTACTCGTCTGGCCGCTTGACGAATCCAGTCATCGTCAAGCTCCCGAGTCCCGCGCGGTTGCGCTCTGTCCTTGATATCGTCTAGCCTCCTGAAACGAATCCAGTAATCGTGTCTGGCCGCTTATTACTCCCGTACTCGTCTGCCGCCTGACCGAATCCAAGTATCGTCACGCTCCCTCCCGAGTCCGCGGGTGCTCTCTGTCCTTGATTATCGTCTGGCCAAGCCTGACCGGGAATCCAGTACTCGTCCATACTCATACTCGACCACAAAAGTCCTGCGGCCTTTTTTTTTCGGCTTATATTTTATTTAGAACATAAGAAGAACAATAAGAAACAAAGGAGCTACAAGATGCCGGCGGACCTACACGAGGTATTCACTGTTACTTAAACTACCTAACATCCCACCTTTCAACATCCTCCCCTCCATGAATTTATCCTAGCCGCCCTTTAAAAAGCTCCCTATTGACGTCCCCAACTAACTACCCCTGTCTCTGAGTCCATTCCAATAATTTACCCGGCTATTTGTGAACCAGTTTTTTCCCTTATTTCTCCTTTTTAAAATCTACTCCTTTCCTCCTTTTCTTTTCCGTTCACTCCCTCTCGGGTCATCTCCTTTCACACTTATGACACTCAAACACCATGCACTCATATATTATAACTTTGCTTCTTTGCGATTGTTGCCAACGAGAGCCAGGTTGGAGGGCAGGACATTACCTGTTTGCGCAGCGACTGCCCGTGGCGTGCAACACGCACTGCCTGTTGCAATGAACCACCTACCCGTCCATCTGTAGTCCCATCTCAACAGCATCCTCGGACTGATGACGGCTTGCTTCTTGTTGGTGGCCGGGGAGGGCACGGCAGCCAGCGCAGCCTCACCGTCTCTACCTCATTGCCATGATTTAGAGAAAAAGCGTCCGAAGGCTCTTCCCTGTGGTCTTTATATTAATAGATTAGGATTTATATTATTTAAATATCGACATTTACTACACTTATATATATATATATATATATATATATATATATATATATATATAGATATATATATATATTATATATATATATATATTATAATAATATATATAATATAATAATATATATATATATAGATAATATATAATTATATAAATATATATATATATATAATATATATATATATATATCTATATATATATATATATATATATATGTATATATATATAGATATAATATATATATATTATATTATATATCTAATATAATTATATATATGTAGATATAATTATATATATATAATAATAATATTATATAATATTATATTATATATATATATATATAGATATAGTATATATATATATATGGTACCCGGACAGTTTGCCTACGGACAGTTTGCCTACTGACAATTTGCTACGCTTTTGCCTAACGGACAATTTGCCTACCCGGACAGTTTTTGCCTACGTACAGTTTTGCCTACGACATTTTGCCTACCGGACATTTGCATACCGGAGACAATTTGCCTACGGACCACGAGAACTTTGCCTACGACACTTTGCCTTACAGTGTTTCCCCAATAAAAAAATTTCTTTCTCAAAATTTTCCTCAAAATAACGTCTCATATATAGATTTTTTTGGGGCTATACATTTTTTTTGGTGTTTTTTTTTTTTTTTGCCTATAATTTTTTAAAAACTTGTATATGATAGAATACTTGTCCCGATGGTTAATTGGGGGGTTTGAGGAGAACTGCTGAAAATTGAAAAAATCGGCTAATAAAAATTTTTGAATGACTATTATTCCCAATTAAGCTTCATTGGGGATTTGCAAAATGGTTGCATTTAGACGGCATTTAGTTGGGAACTTTAGTCAATTAGTGCCGGTATGGGTATGGGTCAAAATTATGCGAGCGGGAACTCTGACAATTTGAATCTATTTTTTTACACTTTGTTACCCCCTATCTCAGTTAATTAATGGGATGGAGAATTAATTCATTTTTACTGGGCATATCATTGACGTTTTATCCACTATATAGGTGCACAGAAGGAGCTCTGAGTTGGGCCCTTGGTTTGAAAAATGAAAAAAAAGATATTTTTTTTTCTTTGTTCGCGTCTCATGGTCTACCCATTCACGCACCAAGAATGATAGAGACTTGATGAAGTACACTATACTTTTAGAAATGTATTGATATCTCCTTAAATATTAACCATTTGAAGAAGCAATGAAAAAATGTGCTCTCTATAATTTGTTCAAAATATGAGCTTAAAATAAATAACCTTTTTTTTGAATAACTTTGCAAAGTCTTTTCCCGTTTCAAAAAGAAGAAAGCTCATTCAGAGCATGGCAATTCACATCTATATGTGTAGAATCCAATTATGCTTCTATTGGAGTGTAAAAAAAAAAAAAAAAATATTATATATATATATATATAATATATAATATATATTATTATATATATAATATATATATATATATATATATATATATATATATAGTATATATATATATATATATTATTATATATTATTTATAATCATCTGATATTTCAGGTGACAAAGACCTCGTCCATACTTTGTGTTGTTTTATACAAACGTTTTCGCCAAAGGACACTTGGCATCATCAGGCTAAAATAGTTAAAAATTTAAATATATTGCAATGCTAAAAAGCCAACATATCTAAAAAATTTATTTCTAAAGAAACAATACAATATTCTTATATGAGCTAAAATTACTAACTAATCAATAACTAGAATTTGTACTTAAGCGGAGACCTGGTGTGTATTCCTGTCTGAGTGTACAGATGACTGAATGGAACACTAGTTTCGTGGGTAACTTTCAACTTGTGTGGGGCGATCGAACCGAGAGTGGGCAATCGCAACCAGGATAGTTCAGTTGATATAAATAGAGTTGGTGTGGAAAATGGACTTGTTAATTAAGATCAGGGACAGATGCTTGATGTGTATGGAATTCTAATAATTTATTGTCCACTAGGGTAGTGTGCCTTGGATAGGATACTAAAGTGCATTCATAGAAAAATGGGTGATCTAAATCATGTGAGTGGTGAGGGATTGCAGATTGCGAAGGTGAAGAAATGGGTCCGACAGTACGTGCAGAACTCTTTTGCTCAGAAAGCTAGGGGTAGATTCCTTGTGCGTCTCGTCGCTTCAAAACAAAACAAACAAAAAACACAAAAAAAAAACAAGAAAAAAAAAAAAAAAACAAAACAAAAATCCGGGTCAGAGGAAGCTACCAGGCCGAACGTATCTAGCGTTACACTATAGAAATTTTTCATTCGTAAATTATGTTAGAAATAAGGGCTTTAGGTATAGAGTCCGTTATATTTGAAATGAGTTGTCTTAAGGTTTTTAAATGATTAGTAAAAATAAATTTAAATTTTTGAGTTAGGAAATATGTTACAACTAAGTTAATCATTGAGTTTTTTTTTGACAGGGAATGGTGTAACTGAGGATGGCCGAAAATGGGAAGTTTTACATAGTGTGTGTCTAATATGTGGATTTGAAACACTTATACGGAGTGGGATAACTTATTTCACAGGCATCTCCACTATTTCCCATTCAATCCTAACTCGAGAATTCATTGAATTCAAACATTCCATTCTCCCAAAACTAATATTTTCTTACATTTTTTATATTTTTCATTTCGACCCACATAGTTTTCGTTAGTTCCGTGCTCGACTAGATAGAATATTTTTTTATAGATTTTTGGGTTTAATTCTTTTCCTTGGAATTTTTTTAATGTTTTTTTTTTTAAATAGGCACAACATTTACATATATCTATATATATCTATATATATATTCTATATATATATATATATTATAATAATATATATCTAGTATATATCTATAATATTATATATATATATATATAAAACGCAAATTAACTATAGAAATGATGCATATTTTCCGGAAACGTAGTAACGAACTTTTTTGTGGGGGATGAGGAAAAAAATAAAAACTTCAGGCACATTAGAGATTTTTACAGTTTTTCGTGCGCATTGTAATAAAGTTCACACAGAATGGCGTATGAGTACAATATCTATAACTCTTTGTGAAAAGCCAAATTTATCCGACAAATTTAAGGGTGCTAGACGTCCAGAATTATTTTTTTTTTTTTTTTTAATGACTCGTTCACCCTTGCTATTTGTCAGATCATCCCCTGATATTTTCATATTTTTTAGAGATATTATACTATCCCTTCCTATGCGTATATATTATTAAAATCGTTGAAAATTTTTTTAGCGAGTTATTAAAAAGATAAAAAAAAAATTACATACAGGCGCCGAGCGAATAGTTTAAGGCCTAAGATCACTAATGGTGGTCGCTCAACAACGATTGTTATCGAGATAAGAGATATCAATAAAGTGTATTTTGTAACTATGAATGATTTCGATAATTGAATAGATTTTCCTCACCTAGGATCTGAATTGGGGCATTTAAATAAATATTTTAAACTTTTTTCCTAAGTGTGGAAAGGCTTATTAAAATGATGGTGTAATTTGAAGTCCAGCGACATTCTTATCCAGAAAAAGATCTTCGAGACTTTGTATATTCTTTACCCCTCTTATGACTTCGTATATTCACATGTAATTCCCAAACATATCAACAATGTGTTTTGAGTGACTTATGTTTTTTTGGATTAGGCTGATTTTCCCGGCTATTTGTGAGGAAACTCCTATCGGCGTCGTTGTTATGAATATGATAACATCGGCCAATAATATTTTCGGAGTTACAATCCAAAATGTGCTAATCAGCCAATTTGCCCTATTTTCACCTATAAGAAACGAAATTTAACGACAAAAAGATGAATGGCTCTAATCATAAAAAGAAGTACCCTTAGTCCGGCTTAAATGACGCCTGTGACTCTTTCTACCATTTTGGGTTTTTTGAGATTAGAGTCTTTTTCCTTTCAAAGAGTAGTATTTTTTTGTCTTTAAATTGTGCCTCGGCATAACTCAAGGCTATATCCTCATTCACGATTTTCCTTGACAATACAAAATTGAATGTTGAATTCTGTAAATGGCATAATGTCACGTATTGAATAGGTAGATTATTGTTTAAATGAATTTTAGGTTACAAAATGGTTTGACATATGGTGTTATTGTTGTTACAAAACTTAAATCATGACATTTTGATTTATTTGTTCAAATCGTTTGATTTCATATTTCATTTTAGAGTATATACTAACAGTTGTTCTAAGGGCCCTGCCCCCCAAAACGTAAACTTTTAATGATCATAAACACAAAAAAGATAATGAGTGATTAAATATGACGAAAAATATTATGGTGTCCCTACAATTTCTTTTTTTCTTTAAATTGACAAGCATTGCGCACATTGTCAGTAGAGATAGTTTCTCTATCATCTATAAGAAATATATACCGTTTCTCAATGACTTAGTTTTGAACTAATAGTCTTTCAAATGTCCTTTGCATGATTTGTTCCGTGAAAAA
>JACEEZ010019401.1:80000-95000 GCA_016584305.1 Chionoecetes opilio
CGCTATAGCTGATTGGCTAAGCCACACCATGACGTCAACAGCCTCGCCAGGCGGAATCACAAGCGGGTAAAACAAACGGGCCAGCCAAATCGATTGTGTCTCAAACGTGTCGCCAATCACAAGTCCGCAGCCGCGCCTGCATTTTCAAGGTCGTTGTACTTAAATTTCTATTTTCTAAGCTCATTTCCATCATTCTTTCATCCCATATGTCACCTCCGTCGCGTTCGACACTTGTTTCTACCTCTACATACACACGGGAACACGCCGGTGGCCTTGTACTTCTTGTATTCTAGCTATTAATTATTCCTTTTCAGAGTAATAGGGCGTTCTTCTCTTTCTTCTTGTGATCTTTTTCGCTTGATAATCTATTCGTAGCTCGCCGTCCTTTAGTGGTTGGTGGAAGCCACACCCCGGGAGCTGTTTCACAAACCCCGGCTAACACCCGGTACCCATCACTGCTGATTGAGGACACTGTTTTTGGGTTTTAATTAAGGAAAACGGCACGCCAATACCTTCAGTCAACCGCGGAGCCGTGCGTGGTGGTGTCTGGCATCGCTAGTCGCTACCCGCCGGTGTGGTGAGATGCCGCCGCTCACCACTCGGCCCATCACCCCAAAACAAACTCACCACGAGCTCATGGGTTTGTTATATGGCCTAATTTAATTTGTATACTTGCCCTGTTCAGTTCTTGAGTCAGAAAACATCATATATACTCAATTTATGAGTATTTGTATGTATGTTGCGTCCTCAACACCACCCTATAGGCAGTCGGCTTGTTTGACAATTTAACGTCTTTAAGTACGTCATCAATTTCCACGCAGAATACCAAAACAGCTGATGATAGTCGCTAAGTTGTTAAGCATGGACGTTAGCGTCTCTGAATGTGGCCCCAGGAACACAACACAACACAGCCCCCGCCGCCCACACGCCTCCGTCAGTATAATAACCACAACCACACTACCGCCTTCGGCAAAACAACACGCCCCCCGCCGCCCACACGCCTCTGTCAGTATAATAACGTGGACGAAAATATGGTTCCACTTTCGTCTCGCGCATAATTTATTAAGAAAGTTTGAAGGAAGTGTCTGCGTCTTGATGGTAGTTTGGGAAGGGAAAACGAGTTACTGCGTTTTTAGGGAAGGAGGGAAAGCACTCGCTCTCTCTCTCTCTCTCCTCTCTCTCTCTCGTCTCTCTCTCTCTCTCATCTCTCTCTCTCTCTCTCTCTCTCTCTCTTTCCCCTCTCTCTCTCTCTCTCCCCTCTCTCTCTCTCTCTCTCTCGTCTCTCTCTCGTCTCTCTCTCTCTCTCTCTCTCTCTCCTCTCTCTTTTCTCTCTCTTTTTTTTATTTTTTTAAACATACATATAACTAAAGCCCAAAGGTGCACTGTCGTGTGCTACCTATCTTAAGGGCAATTTACACATAAATATAAGGACCTAAAAACTAAAAACTAACATTATATACATATATGCATCATTAACCCCTTCACTGCGGATATCAAATTCATAGGCCTACCCCCCTGTGCGGCAGGTTTAATTAGAATATAAAATAATTACTGATCATATTTTAAAGTGCCCAAATGAAAAGGATGCCTCATTCTATCCCAGAAAATCTATGTTTCGTCTTGGTGGAGGCTACCACTAAGTAAAGATTACGTCAAGTGGCACCAGGCCGTGACTGTGCTCCCCAAACGCACAATGAAACCTTACTACTAAACAAATACAGCTTTTTTTGGTACAAAAATGCTTCATTCATGCTTCATTCATTCATTCATACTTCTGTTTATATCCTCAAGAATTATTGAATATCTTGACTATTTACCTCGCCATTGAAGTGAGGGCGCGGCAGCGTCAACACGTCGTCGTACCGCTTGCCCTTATTAGTCACACTAACTCACCAAGCAAAAAAATTTATATTATCGAAACATTTGACACTTTTCCCATACAGCCTATCAAAACGAATATTTCCCCATAATACCCTTGAGGCGCGCAGTTTAAATACAAAAAACCATATTGTACCCAGCCGAACAAACCCTTAAAATACGAAACCCGTTTTTACCAGCCGCAGGAGGATTAAAGTTTTTGTTGGGCACTGTTGCTGTCACTATGTCACAGTATACTACCCGCGGGGGGGGTTAAACAGTCCCCCACCGTTTGGGGCCCCCAAACTTTACCTTTGTGTTCATCTCCTGGAGTGAGGGACAGCGGCCGGAAAATTTCCACTCCTGGAGCCGGCCCAAAAAGGTCGTTGGTGCTGGCGGGGCACGGGAACGCGGCCCCCCTCCCACGGGGAAAAACCCCCCCCACCCACTGGTAACCCCCGTTTTTCCCCCCCCGGTCCCCTTTTCCCCGGCGACTCCCTCGGGAGTGGTCGAAAACCCGCCATTTGGGGCCTCCCCTCAAGTTTTTTTAAAAAAAAACCCCCCAACCCCAAAATCCCTCGGGTGCCCCCCCTATCCAAAGGAACCGGGGCCCTTTTTTTTTCCCGAACTTGGGCTGGTCTTTTTGGGGGGTCGGGGGGCGCGCATCCCCAGGGCCCGCAGGGGCCGACCCGGGCGGAAGGGGGGCCGCCCTCCGAGTGTGCGAGCTGCACAAACGACACCGGGAGGGCGGCGTTCTAGTAAGGCCGAAATCTGGGGCCTTGTAGAGCAAGATTTTCCTCCCCGGGGTGAGGAAGCCCTTTTTACCCTCCGCAGGGCAAAGCCCCCTGTGAAGGCCCCTTTTTTTTGCAATGTGGTTTGATGGGTGGCCGTCAAAACCCTTGCTTGGTCCACCTCTCTCAAGAACCTTGACCTTCCGGGGGAGTGGGAAGGAACGCCACCAAAACCGAGCCCCTTTTCCACCTGGGCCCGCAGCGGGGCCCGGAAACACCATTCCGGGGTGCCTTCTCCGAGCAAATTTTTTTCGCCTCCAAATTTTCCCCACTCCTGTATCCACCGGGTGCTTTACCTCTCAGCGGGCACGCCCCCACTTCATTTTGCGGGAGAGGGGCAGGTACTCTCGCGTAAGGCGGCTGCTGGGGGGTTGGAAGATCTCCACGTTTTTCCACAGGACGGCCCAGCCGAGCCCTGTGGGCGAGCTTCCCTGGCCCCAGGGACCAGGGGCCCCCCTGCCCGTTGCGACCTGGGGTTTTCCCCCCTCGGTATTTCCCCCGGGCACAGGAGGTCACCTGGTGCCTTTTTGGTTTTTCGGGGGCCTCCCGTCCCAAACCCCGCAAGGACCCCGGGAGTAAGGGCCCCACAATTCCGGCCGTCCCAGGGCGTCCCCAGGGGTTTTGGGACTCAGCAGGCAAGGGGCCCGTCCAAACCCAAAAACTGTTGGCCGGGGAGGATTTTTCGGGGTACACGATTCCTCTCCCGTCCTTAAACACTTTCCCCAAAGACGCGGAGGGGCCCGGGGTAGTTTTTTGGTAATCGGAACCCCCTTTGTGAAAGGAAATCCCCCCTTCCACCTGGGGGAATGTTTTCCTCACAGGATAAATTTTGGGGGGGAAAAAATCCTCGCACTTTTTAAACAATGCAGCGGAATGGGGCCATTGTTTTTTTTTTCCCCCTTGAATTCCCTCCCCCCTGCGTTTTCGTCCCTCCCCTTTGGGGCCCTTTTTTTTAACCCCTTAAAGGGGGGGAGGGGGGGGCCCCCCCTATTCTTTTCAAAAAGAATTACCCAGCAGCAAAATTTTCCTTCTTGAACCCTGTTGGTTGCTTTGGGGGAGAATTAATCTTGGGGCCTTTCCCTGTTTTTTTTTTTTAAAAAGGGACCCCAAGTCTTTTTTTACCCTGATCGGTTTGGCGAAATTCCCCCATTTTTTTATGGCCCTTTGCTGGCACCAATCCTTGCAGGGCCCCCCGGTCAGGTCCTTTTGCCCGGTGGGTTTTAAGCGGAGAGTATTTCTTCTAGCAACCGGAAAGGAGCCAAACCAATGGTTTATCCGGGGTTTTTTTGGGAAATTGGGGGGGGGCACATTTCCAAAGGGGCCAGGGGGGGAATAAGGGTGGAAATTTTCCGGTCCCGAAAAAGACCCCCGCCGTTACTCAGGCAGGCCAAGGGGCCCATCCCCCTTATCCCAAAACCAGACAGTACAGGGGTGGCCTCGTCCCGGCCCCCCTATATTATCTGTGTTAAACACGTGGTGGTCGAGCTGCCCACTAATCCTAGCTGGTGACAGCAAGGTCCCCCGGGGTCAGAGATGACAGGGTCCAGTGTCCCCCCCCGCTCGTTTGTGGGGAGGTCACGTGGTCCGTAAAAGCCTGCACAGTGGGGGCTCTCATGGCATGCTTTTCCGGGTGGTGGTTGGGTCGCCCCCACCAAGACGTCCTGCAGCGGTGGCTCCAACTCAGGTCGTCCGGGCCCCAGTGAGGTACGGAGCGAGGCGGGTCCCTGACGTGGCGGGCGTACATGGCGCACAGCGGGATGGCTGTCGATCAGCCGCATACCCGGAAGAACATCACCTCCAATGGGGAGGCGGGATCACATCGAGGTGCGGGGCTTGCACTCCTTCCTTGAAAAAAACAGCCCACCACCCCCTGCTCGCTCAGGGCGGCCCCTCCTTTCCATTGGTGTAGCAACGTTCTTGCCGAAAGTGGGCCAACCTCGTTTTTTGACCAGGCTCCCTCACCACAACTACGTCAGCACTATTCGTAGTAACAGTTGTGGGGCGGTCTCCGATGTTCGTTCGGAGACCACGGACTTGGCGGGAAATCTTTAATGTATGGGTTGGACGTTCTGGCCGTCCGATGGGTGGGGGAGAGCTCAGGGGCCTGGGTCTGGGGTGATAGAATTTAAAGGGCCCGGGTGAGGGTACGAGGGGGGGTTAGATGGGGGGAAAAAGGGTCCCGCCGCCCCGGCTTGATCCCAGGCACCAAGCTGCGACAAATGGGCTGGGCTGTGGTGGGTGCTGGGGGGGGGCTTGGCTGAGGTGGGAGTGCGGGGAGGGGGCTCCGAAAAACCTTCCCCCCTCAAAAATTTGCCCGAAGCCCCTCCTGGCGCTGGTCGGCGTTTCGGGGGTACAGATCACAGCGTGTGCCCTTTACGTGCGCGAAATTTCCACTTTTCTGGGGGTTGTCCCGTGGCTGGTTGGCCCTTTGGGGGCTCCTGGGGCCCTGTTCCGCTCACTTCCCGCGACCCCACACTTCCCCCTTTTTTTTTCCCCTTTTTTTTTTCATTTCCACCCGGGGGCGTTGGTGCCCGGGGCGGCGGAGGGTGGTTCGCGCTGGGCTAGTTCTCGGTCCTGCCTGGGACCATACGCGGCCTGCGGGCTGGTTGCGCAGCGTCACCTTGTGAGTGGTCGCAGTGGAGACAGTTGTATGGGGGGTGCAGGTGGGGGTTTTGGTCACTGCTGTTGTGGGGGGGGCATGGGGGGGGTGGGTGGGGGGTCAGTCGCTGCTGTAGCGGGGGGGGCAACGGTGGTGGCGGTTTCTTCGGGATCGGAGGGGGTCAGGGCCCTTTCCGTGAACCCTTTGCTTCCTTGGGCCCCAGAACTCCACCACTTCCTCCAGGGCTCAGATCCCTGGCAGACTTCCTCCCAGTGCTCGTCAATGGTTTCTGAGAAACACTGAAGCTTGGAACAAGTTTTTATTTCTGCCTGTCGCTTCTTGGGGGGCTTTTAGTCTGTCAGCAAGTCGAGTCTGAGGGGAAACCCTCCCTTTTTTTTTCGCTCCCGGGCTTCCTCGATGGACCTGTAATGGCGTTTGCCGAGAACTTTTCCCCCGTGACTTTCCCACGAGGGGATACGTGCTCCTTCCCGGCCTTCCCGGTAAATCCTCTCCTCACTCTCTTGAGCGACGAGTCGTAGCTGTTTTGGGGGGTGTGGGCTGCCTCCCCGCTAACAAAGGGGCACGGGGCTGCTATGTTGGCCCCGAGCACGTGCTGCTCCTTAGTCCAAAATTGTATACTGGTTTTCTTTTGACAATAGTGTGACAAGATTGGGGAGCTTTCGTCCTCACAGCAAAGTATATTTTTTAAGGTTCTTTCCGCAAACACACCCCACTTTTGTGGATGGAGCCAGGGGGGTCCCTCCTGGCGATAACGGGGTTGCGGGGGTAGACATGGGGGAGCTTCTCTCTCTCTCTCTCTCTCTCCTCTCTCCCTCTCTCTCCTTTCTCATCCTCTTTTTCTCTCTCCTCTCTCTCTCTCTCCCAATCTAAATCTAAATGTATAAAACTAATCTAAATCTAAAAAACCCCCTCTCCCCTCTCTCTCTCCCCCTCTCCTCTCCCCCTTTTTTTCTCTCCTCGTCTCCCCCTCTCTCTCTCTCTTCTCTCTCTCCCCTTTTTCTCTCTCTCCCCTCTCTCTCTCTCTCTCTCTAATCCTTTTAAACTAAAAGTATAAAACTAAACTAAATCAAAAAACTCTCTCTCTCTCTCTCTCCCCCTCCTCTCTCTCTCTCTCTTTTCCTCTTCCCCTCTCTCTCTCCTTCTCTCTCCTTTCTCCCCCCCCCCCTCTCTCTCTCTCTCTTCTCTTCCTCTCCTCCTCTCTCCCTCTCTCTCTCTCTTTTCTTTTCTTCCGTTTTGTATTAGCGTTAGAATAGTAAATACTTCCATATCTTGTTTCTGTCGTATTCATCCCATCTAGTTGTTTTTACAGGGGCCCGAGCTCGTGTGGCCCCCCCTCTCCATATCAACATTTTTTTCATTCATCCTTAGGTTTGGTTGGAAAGAACCACACCCCGGGGAGCAGGTCACAAAACCCCCCGGCTCACCCGGACCCATTCACTGCTGGGTGGACAGGGGGCCCGGTTTTAAGGAAAAAACCCATCTGTTTCCGCTCCGCCCGGGATCGAACCCGGGGGCTTCTCGGTTTTGAACCGGCGTGCTATCCCCTTTCCTACGGGTTGGTGTGGATGTGTGTTGTGGTGTGTTGTGTCCTTCTACAATTTTCCCCCTGTACAATTCTATTTCTTGAATAAAAATTTTGCCTCAAGCAGGGAAAAATGGAAAAAAAAATATTTCAAAGATCCTATTTTCCCTCTCCCCTCAATCCCCATCTCCCCCTTCTCTCTCCTCATCCCTCGCTGTGGGCAAAATCCAGTAACTTTGTCTTTTTTTGCTCCTAACAAAGCCATTCCATTGTTGCAAAACGTATATCAGGACCATTTTGTTCCTTCCCCGCCCGCCCCGAGGCTCCGCGCTCCTCCTTACACCCTTCCACAAAACCCGGACCAATCCTCCCTTTACGTGCCGAACGACGCTTACCTAAAATTTTTTTGTGCGGTATTTTATCGTAAGAAAGGCATAGCGGGTATTGATGGGCGTGCAGGCTTTTTACCGCCATACCTTGAGGGAAAATTTAACGATGTGCTTCACGAAAAATAAATGGGGGGCCAATGTGTCCCGTTTTCCCCCCCCCCCTTTTTTTTCCCTTATCCACCCCCGCTATTCCCGGGCTAATTTTTGGGGATAAGACGTTTTTATTAAAGGGGAAACGATAAAAATAAACCCTTTCTGCCCCAAGGGGGGATAAACCCTCCTTGAAAACGCCGTCCAAAACCCCCCCCCCCCCATACCCAAAATCCCCTGAAAATTCCCTTTTTCATTCTTTACGAGGGAACTTTCACCCATAAAAGGAGGCCCTTTATTTTTTTTACAAAAGATGACCGGTTTTAAAAGGATACTGCCTTTACTACATTGATGTTTATCACTAGTTTTCATAGAGAAAAAGAGAAGAAAAGGGGGGGAGCTAGAATAATGTAAAAAGAGGAGAGAAAGGAAAGGAACGCAGCATACAGAGAATCAAGTACTCCCCGAAAATATCGGCAAACAAACATATTTTTAATTTCCAAAAAGAAGTATTAAAAATTTATCCTGGAATTGAATTTGTATCATGATTTCATTTATCTCAGCTATTTTTTCCCCTTTTTTTTAACGAAAGGGGAAAAGGGGGGCGAAAAAAAAGGTAAATTTAGCACGACCGGAAAGAGGGAATGGAGACAAGACCTGAAGGGGTGAGGGAGCAGAATACAAACTTATACTTTTGACTTTTCTTCCCCTTTTTCCTATGAAAAAGGGGGGAAGTGCCTGTAACTGTTATATGGAAAAAAAAATATATAATAACTGAGCCCCGCCCCAACATCCAAAGCACTGATTTAAGGGGAAAAAACAAGGGGAAAAAAAAGGGATTAAAATTTTAAAAATGTTTTCATTCCATTCTTCATTCTTCTCATACTTCTTTTTAAAATCCATCAAAAATATATTGAATACTTGATATTTACCCCCGCCATTGGTAGGGGCGGGGCAGCGTAAACCGTCGTACTGTACCGCTTGCCCTTTATTAGTCCACTAACTCACGAAAGCGAAAAAGGGGTTTATATTAATGAAACACTTGACACGTTGCCATACAACCCATCACAAGAAATTTCCCATAATACCTTGAGCGCGCAGTTTAAATCAAAAACCTAATTACCAGCCGGGGAAACCCCAAAAATAGCGGAAACCTATTTGTACCACCGCAGTGAAGGAGTTAAGTGTTTTTGAGGCATGTTCGTCCTAGTGCACAGATCACTAGCCTCAGCGGGGGGGGGTTTCAACAGTCTCCACCGTTTGGCCGCCAACTTTACCTTTGTGTTTTTCATCTCCGGGGAGGGACCGGCCTTTGAAAATGTTCCACACCTGGAACGCGGCCCACAAAGGGGCGTTGGTGCTGGCGGGCGGGGGAACGCGGCCCTCCACGCCACCAGGAAAGCCCCTTTTCTCGTGCTTCGCGTGGCGCTTCGGGGCTGTTAACCCCCGGTGTGGCCTCCCTGCACCTGTGCCTTTTGGAAAATACCACAAACGCCGCGAACCCCTGGGGGTTTTTCCCAGTGAGTCAAAAGGGACTCCCGGCTCGAACTGGGGGGTCGGTCGGGGGGGGTCGGGGGGTCTGACCAATCCACCAGCGCGGGGCTCGACGCTGGAACTGTCCACCCCGATGTGCGAGGCTGCCACGACACCAGGAGAGGGCGGCTTAACTTAAGTAAGGCCGTATCGGGGCCCTTTGTAGAGCAAGAGTTCCCCCCCCTGTCGGGAAGCTGGCCCCCTCCCGGGGCAAAGCCCCTGTGAGGGGCCTTTTTTGCAATGTGTTTGATGTGGCCGCAAACCTTAGCTCTGGGTCCACCTCTACTCAAAAACCCTTGACGGCTTCCTGGAGTGGGAGAGGAACGCCCCCAAAACCGCAGCCCCCCCTTTCCCCACTGCGGGGCCCGGCAGCGGGGGACGGGGGAAACCACCATGCCTGTTCTTCTCCGGACAAAGTTCGCCTCCCAACGTGTCCCCCCACCCTGTAAACACTCACTGTTTTTTTTGACCTCTCGCCAGCCCACGTCAGTCGCGGGTGGGGCCCGGGAAGAGTACAGTCATCGCGTAAGCCGAGACTGCTGCAGCTGGGGAGAAGATATCCAGAGATGTTCCACGGCGGGCCCCCCAGCACGAGCCCTGGGGATGAGTTTCCACTGCAGGGACTAGAGGCCTGCCCGTTAACGACGACCTGGAGGGTTCTTCCCTAGGAGTTCCCAGGGCAGCAAGGTCCCCCCGGATCCTTTTGCTCGGATTTTTTGGGAAAAAGGCCCCGGGCCCAACCCTGTCAAAGGACCCGCTATTCAAGGGCCACCACGACAGTGTCCGGCCCCCCGCATCCAGGGGCCCGCCAGTTTCGGGTTAGGAGCATAGAGGTCAAGGTGGACCGTCAGGTCTAAACCCAAATGTTGGTCCGAGGGGGTTTTGGGGTCGCGAGGTGACACAAAAATTACTCTGCCACATCCTCCGAACACTTTCCCCCCACAGAAGCAAGGAAAGGGGCCCCTGTATTTTTGGGTCAGATCTGGAACCTTTTGGGGAAAGGAACCACTCGAGCTCCTTCCAGCTGAAGGCCAGATGTTTTCCTGAGGCAGGCAGTGAAGACTGTGGGAGAGGGAAAGACAGCTCCGGGGCCTTTTTTTTAAACAAAGGGGGGGACGACGCACAGGGCCAGGGCTTTTTTTGGTGTCGAGCCCTCGCAGGATGTCCGCCGGGCCCCGCGTCACCTCCACCTTGTGGAGTCTCTTCACCGGTGCCCCAGACGAGGCGGGAGCTGCGGGGGGCCCCTATTTCATTTTGCAGAGAAGAGATTAGCCACAGCTGGCCTTCTCTTTTTTGGCTGACAGCCGCTTTTCCCCGCCTGCTTGGTGGGGGAGGAATTGAAATCTTGGGCCCCCTTTGCTGATTCCCCCTGTTTTTCCTTAACCAGGGGCCAAAACCAGTCTTTTTTTTTTCCCACGCCTGCCTCTTATTTGGGGCGCGCAAGTCCTCCTCCCCACTTTTTTAGGGGGCCCCATTTGCTGGACACACCATCTCCTGCAGGCCCGGGCCCCCCGGGGGTTTTTTGCAGGTTCCTTGTTGCGCCGTTTTTTCGGGTTTTCCGCTTTTTGAAGCGGAGCCACGCCCCGAAGTACTTTTTTGGCCCGCGCAACACGGCAACGGTAGCCAAACCGGGAAAAGTGGGTTTTTGGGGGTTTAGTCGCTTTTGGCAAATGGCCGTGGAAAGGGGAGGAGGCGGGAATTTTAAAGGAAAAAACCGGGTGGAAATTTTTTCCCCCCCGTCCCCCGACAAGCCCCCGCCGTTACTCGGGCAGGCCAAGGAGGGGCCCCCAGTCCGCCTTACCCAAAACCCAAGACAGTACGAGAGGGGGCCCTCGTCCGAGCCACGCCTAATCATCTGTGTTAAGCAGCTGGGGGTCAAGCTGCCCCCCTAATCCTAGCTGGGAAAAGAAGGTGCCCCCTGGGGGGTAGAGATGACGGGGCCCTGTCCCCCCCCGCCGTTTTTAGGGGAAAGGGCACGTGGTCCCTCAAGCCCCGCACGTGAGGAGGCTCCTAGGGATGCTGTTCCCGGTGGGGTTTAGGTCGCCCCCCACCAAGACGTGCTGAAAACGGTGTCCAAAATCAGGTCGTCCGGGCCCCGTGAGGTACTGGAGCGAGGCGGGCCTGACGTGGGGGGCGATACAGGGGCACGCAGGGTGGCTGATCGATCAGCCAGCAAAACCGGAAAAAATACCTCCAATGGGGAGGGGGATCACAACGAGGGGGCTGGGCTTGCACTCCTTTCCCTTAAGGGAAAACCCCAAAACCCCCTGCTCGCTCAGGGCGGCCCCCCCTTTTCCCTTGGGTGTAGCAAGATCTTTCCGAAGTGGGGTCAACCTCGTGTTGGCCAGGGCTCCGTACCCCAACTAGTCAGCACTATGTGTAGTACACAGTTTTGGGTCAGGTCTCGATGTCGTTCGGAGACCCCGGACATTGGGGAGATAACTTTAATTTGGCTTGGACGTTCTGGCCGTACCCGATGGATGGGGGAGAGCGCAGGGGGGGTTGGGGTCTGGGTGATAGAAGTTTAAAGGGCCCGGCGAGGATATCGAGGGGGGGATATGATGGGGGGGAAAGGGGTCCATGCCGGCCCCGGCTATGACCCGGCCAAGCTGCGACAAGAGTGGGTGGGCGTGGTGGGTCTGGGGGGGGCTTGGCGAGGTGGTAGTGCGGGGGGGAGGGGGTGCCGAATACCTTCCCCCCTCAAAAATTTGCCCGAAGAGCCCCTCCGGCGCTGGTCGGCGTTTCGGGCGTAGCAGATCACAGCTGTGGGGCCCCTTTTTCGTGCGCAGTAATTTGCACACTTTTTCTGGGGTTGTCTCCGTGGCTGGTGGGGCCTTGGTGGCTCCTGGTGCCTGTCCTGTCATTCCCCCGACCTACACTTCTCTTTTTTTTTCCCCCTTTTTCTTTATTTCCACCGGAGGGGGTGGTGCCGGGCGGCGGAGGGGGGTTCGGCGGGGTAGTATCTCGGCCGCCTGGCACCATACGCGGCCTGGCGGGGGTTGCGTCAGCGCACCTTGGAGGTGGTCGCATGGGAAGACCCCCCGTTGTAAGGGGGGGGGGGGTGGGGGGGAGGGGGGGGGGGGGGGGGGTCCCCCCCCCCCCCCCCCCCCCCCCCCCCCCCCCCCCCCCCCCCCCCCCCCCCCCCCCCCCCCCGGGGGGGGGGGGGGGGGGGGGGGGGGGGGGGGGGGGGGGGGGGGGGGGGGGGGGGGGGGCCCAAAAATTTTCCCCCCGGTTTGGGGGGGGGGAGCAGGGGGGTGGGGGGGGGGGAAAATTTTTTTTTCCCAGGTTTTGGGGGGGGTTCAGTTTTTGTGCTTTTTTTTTTTTTAAAAAAAACCCCCGGGGGGGGGGGGGGCAAAACCCGGGGGTGGGGGGTTTTTTTTTTTTTTCCCCCCCCCCCCCCCCCCCCCCCCCCCGGGTTTTTTTTTTTTTTTTTTTTTTTTTTTTTTTTTTTTTTTTTCGCCGTAGGTGGCGGTGCGGTGCGTCAGTCCCTTGTGAGGGGCAGGATGGGTGGCGGGTGATCTCAGGGGGGTCGGGGGGATGGGCAGTCAGGCCTTGCCGTGAACCTTAGCTTCCTTGGTCTCCCAGAACTCCACCACTTCCTCCAGGACTCAGATCCCTGGCAGACTTCCTCCCAGTGCTCGTCAATGGTTTCTGAGAAAGCACTGATAGCTTGGGAACAAGTTTTTATTTCTGCCTGTCGCTGCTTGGAGGCTTTTAGTCTGTCAGCAAGTCTGAGTGCTGAGGCAAACACCTCCCTGTTTTGTATTATCAGCTCCCGGTCTTCCTCGATGGACCTGATAATGGCGTTTGACCGAGAAGCTTCCTCCGTGAGCTTTTCGACGAGGGAGATGAGCTGTGCTCCTTCCAGGCCTTCCCGGTAAATCCTCTCCTCACTCTCTTGAGCGACGAGTCGTAGCTGTTGGGAGGGTGTGTCTGCCTCCTCGCTAACAAGGGTCACGGGATCTGCTATGTTGGCCTGAGCACGTAGCTGCTCCGTGTAGTCACACTTGTATACTGGTGTTTCGTTCAGACAACTAGTGTGACATAGATTGAGGCAGCTTTCGTCCTCACAGCTAACGTATGATGTTTTTAAGGTTGCTTTACCGCAAACAGCACACCACTTTTGTGGATGGTAGCCAGGGAGGTCCCTCCTGGCGATAACGGGGTGTGCGGTGGTAGACATGGGGGAGCTCTCTCTCTCTCTCTCTCTCTCTCTTCTCAGTCTCCCCTCTACTCTCTCTCTCTCTCTCTCTCTCCGCTTCTCTCTCTCTCTCTCTAATCTAAATCTAAATGTATAAATCTAATCTAATCTAAAAACTCCTCTCTCTCTCTCTCTTCTCCCCTCTCTCTCTCTCTCTCTCTCTCTCTCTCTCTCTCTCTCTCTCTCTCTCTCTCTCTCTCTCTCTCTCTCTCTCTCTCTCTCTCTCTAATCTAAATCTAAATGTATAAATCTAATCTAAATCTAAAAACTCTCTCTCTCTCTCTCTCTCTCTCTCTCTCTCTCTCTCTCTCTCTCCTCTCTCTCTCTCTCTCTCTCTCTCTCTCTCTCTCTCTCTCTCTCTCTCTCTCCTCTCTCTCTCTCCTCTCTCCTCCCCTCTCTCTCTCTCTCTTTCTGTTTCTTCCGTTTCGTATTAGCGTTAGAATAGTAAATACTTCCATCATCTTGTGTGTCTGTCTGTATTCATCTCCATCTAGTTGTATTTTACAGGGCCAGAGCTCGTGTGGCCCCGTCTCCATATCAACATTTTTATCATTCATCCTTAGTGCTTTGTGTTGGACGAAGCCAGCACCCCGGAGAGCAGGTCACAAACCCCCGGCTAACACCCGGTACCCATTCACTGCTGGGTGGACAGGGGCTCAGGTTTTAAGGAAACAACCCATCTGTTTCCGCTCCGCCCGGGGATCGAACCCGGGACTTCTCGGTTGTGAACCGAGCGTGCTATCCCTTACACTACGGAGTGTGTGTGTATGTGTGTGTGTGTGTGTGTGTGTGTCCTTCTACATAATTTTCCCGTGATACAATTCTATTTCTTGAATCAAATTTCGCCTCAAGCAGGGAAAAATGGAAAAAAAAATATGATACAAAAGATCCTATTTCTCCCTCTCCCCTCACTCCCTATCTCCACCTTCTCTCTCCTCACTCCCTCGCTGTGGACAAAATACACAGTAACTTTGTCTTTTGTGCTCCTAACAATGCCATTCCATTGTTGCATCAGTAGTATCAGGAACACATTTTGTCTCCTTCCCACGCCCGCCCCGAGGCTCCGCGCGTCCTCCTTACACCATTCCACGAAAACCCGGACCAGAATACCTCCATTTACGTGCTCGAACGACGCCTTAACCTAAACTTGTATTGTGCAGGTATTGTATCAGTAAAGAAAGGCATAGCGAGGTATTGATGGACGTGCAGGCTTGTTACCGTCCACTACCTTGAGGTAATATTTAACGATGTGCTTCACGAAATAGTAAATGGGGTGCCAATGTGTCCTGTTACCCCCCCCCTTTTATTTCCCCTTATCCACCTCCTCGCTATTCCAGGTCTAATTTTGGTGATAATGACGTTGTTATTCAGATGGGAAGCAGATAATAATAACCATTTCTTGCCCTAAGGAGGATACCATCGCTTGAAAACGCCGTCATACCCCCCCCCCCCATGACCCAAGATGCCGCTGAGATTCCCTTTTTCATTCTTTACGAGGAGAACTTTCACCCATAAAAGGAGGCCCGTTTATCCTTTACAAATGATGACCGTGTTTTAGAAAGGATGACTGTCCTTTACTACTATTGATGTTTATCACTAGTTTTCATAGAGATACGAGAAGAAAGGAGAGGAGAGCATAGATAATAAGTGTAGAATAGAGGGAGAGGAATGGAAAGGGAACGCAGCAGTACGAGAGGAATCAAGATACTCCCAGAAAATATCGGCAAACAAACATATTTTATAATTTCCAAGAAGAATGTATTAAAAGTTTATCCTGGAATTGAATTTGTATCATGATTTCATTTTATCTCAGCTATTTTCCCCTTTTTTTCAACGAAAGGGGAAGAAAGGGAGGGCGAAAGAAAAGGTAATTGAGCACGACAGAGAAAGAGGGAGATGGAGACAAGACCTGAAGGGCTGAGAGGGAGCAGAATAGCAGAACATTATCACTTTTGACTTTCTTCCCTTTTTCCTATGATAAGGGAAGGAAGTGGCCT
>JACEEZ010019401.1:100000-107500 GCA_016584305.1 Chionoecetes opilio
GAGTTCGAATCCAGCCGGGGCAACTCTTTCAAGAGCCTGGTAGAGGAGCAGAAGGTCCTGAGTTAAAGTCTCACCATGGAGCAACTGTCAAATCCATCGTCGAGTGGCCGAAGCAACCCACATGCAGCGTATACCTGTCTGCCGATTGCGAGTGTGACGGTGGACTCTAGGGGCTGCATGTGCGCCTAAACTGAAGAGCCGAACATCAGAGAAAATGGGATCTTCACTTGAGACCACAGGTGTCACTATAAAAATCCAACCTGCGCCACCAACGGGTGGTTTGCGATGAAGGGAAGGTTGGAAGGGTGGTAAAGGTGGTAATGTATGGTATTGTTGGATAGATTCTGCCTTAAGAGTTGATGAGTTGTGTGAGGTTAAAGGTAAACTATGAGAGAGAGAGAGAGAGAGAGAGAGAGAGAGAGAGAGAGAGAGAGAGAGAGAGAGAGAGAGAGAGAGAGAGAGAGAGAGAGAGAGAGAGAGAGAGAGAGAGAGAGAGAGAGAGAGAGATAAACGGAGGGTAGAAGAAGAGATAAGCCTGCCTTCCTTCTTCCTCCATACAGAGGCTCCCACACCCAGCAAGTCCATCCTGTCAAGGGAAATATTTTTTTAAAACAGGTTTGCTCTGATGCACGGCCCTCTACGCTTGGCTGTAGCTCCGAAACCAACCATAGGATTTTCTTGAAAATACCCTCATTGTGATTCCCACACAAAGTTCATTAGAAATACTTCTATGTAACCTATACACTACGCGCCAAAATATTGTTCGCCGCATCATAACAGATGCTCATATAAGGGAATTCTGAAAATGTACTCTATAGCAGCCTTGTGACTTCCGAGAGAGATATCCTACAAATGGCAGCTTGTTTAAAGCATGGGCACTCTATTAGGATACTGGTTAAATAGTATATGTATGTGTATAATCTAATACTAAAGCAGGATGTCTGAGTGTCTGAGTGTAATCTACCGGCGCCTGTCGGTCTGAGGAAATGCCACCTTTTGATGACATTGTGCTGAACCAAGTGGATAGCCAGCATGGTGTGAGTTGTGTCAGCATGTTGAGCAAGGATGCTGATGCCGACTCACCACGCAAGCCTGTCCACGCGCCACAGGCCATGGGAAACCGGATTCTTGGAAGTTCCGGTCAACCTTCCTTATATGCGGCGTCAACCTTCCTTATATGCGGCGACGGAGCAGGGAGCAGAGGAGAACAACAGGAGACGCGTTACCTAGCGCTCCGATACACGACACCTTCAAGAGGGTCTGTGTGTGCTCTCCACATCTGAGGGTGTGAGAGTACCTTGTCACGATATTAATTGTTCAGGCCATGTCTATTAGACATTAGTTTCAAAGGCCGTTACTTAACGAACCACGTGACATTATTATTGTATAAACTTCACAAGTGTACATATATATATTATTATATATTGTTTATAGTATATTGTCTTACTCGAATCCTTTGGCACTAAAAGAATACTTATAAATTACGTAAAGAACCGCTCGACCACGATTATCCCAATACCACTTCATTGATGTGTACCTCTGGGCAACAAACAAAGTTACCTGCCTTTCAAGAGGGCATCATCAGGCAATCACCCCTTACAGGTCAGTAACCTGTATCTACATGGTGTGATCCCGTTACCTGTAAAATAACCATACTAAAAAGGGTAACAGCTCCATCAAGACCGTTGAGGAATGTTCAGATGCCATTTGTCAATTATAGACGAAGCATCTTGAACAGGATCGCCTCACTTCCCGCGAGTAATTTGAACAGACGCGCGTTGGTATAACTATCATTATTTTCATAATGGGTGGCAAGAAAGACCTAACAAAGGAGCAAATTAAAGTTATTGTGACTCTACACAAGGCAGAGAGGCCAGAGGAAGAAATATCAATGATTGTGGGTGTTACGAGGAAATGTGTGATGAAGTGGGTGGAGAGTTTCGTGAACGTGGCGGGGTGGCAACACCGTAACATAAAGAATAGGCCACGGCGAGGATGTAAAACATCAGCAAGCACCGTAAATGTCATGAAACGTCAAGTGGATGCCCATCCTGAAATAAGAGCAAGAAAATTATTACGATATGACATTTACATCCTCGCCCTGGCCACTTCTTTATGTTACGGTGTTGGCACTCCGCCACGTTCACGAAACTCTCCACCCACTTTATCACACATTTCCTCGTAACACCCACAATCCTTGATATTTCTTCCTCTGGCCTCTCTGCCTTGTGTAGTCACAATAACTTTAATTTACTCCTTTGTTAGGTCTTTCTTGCCACCCATTATGAAAATAATTATAGTTATACCAACGTGCGTCTGTTCAAATTACTCGCGGGAAGTGAGGCGATCCTTTTCAAAATGCTTCGTCTATAATTGACAAATGGCATCTGAACATTCCTCAACGATCTTGATGGAGTGCCCGTGCTTTAAACAAGCTGCCATATGTAGGATATCTCTCTCGGAAGTCACTAGGCTGCTATAGAGTACATTTTCAGAATTCCCTTATGGGAGCGTCTGTTATGATGCGGCGAACAATATTTTTGCGCGTAGTGTATATCCTAACCTAACCGTAACCGTAACCGTTCCCCGTGTTTGGGGAAAAAATATTCGCGTCCCGCGTCATTGCTATAAAAAATAAATAAAATAATGATAATAATAAATAAATTGAATAAATACAAAACAACATTATCTCTCTCTCGAATGAGATGGAAGAAGAGAGAGAGAGAGAGAGAGAGAGAGAGAGAGAGAGAGAGAGAGAGAGAGAGAGAGAGAGAGAGAGAGAGAGAGAGAGAAAAGAGAGAGAGAGAGAGAGAGAGAGAGAGAGAGAGGAGTTAATAGAGAATAACAATTTACAAATAGGAGGAAGTCACAGAAGGATGGAGGAAAGAGAGGGGGGGAAGGTGGCGGGTGATAAGGACAATTGACCGCGGTAGGAAAAATTGAGGCAGATTTGTATGAGAATTAAGGACGTATTATTTTCTTATTGGGAGAAAATTGTGGTGTATAAAATTGAGGGCCTCCGCATTGAAAGGGGGTTAAGCGCCAAAATAAAATTTACAGGGGGGAGCGGTCAAGTTCAACAAGTGGTGGCAACTGTAATTTCTTTCTAATTGACGTACAGTGCTCATTTTGGTATCAAAATGTAGCTCGTCACTTGACGATTATAAATTTCATGAAAAATATTGGAAATGTTTGAAAAATAATATCTATAATAATTAAGCAAAAGTGTGTCTGTCTGTCTGTCTGTTGTGTGTGTGTGTGGTATAGGTTCCGCCCCCGTGGCGCAAACACCTCATATGGCCATTTTTGGAATCAGGTTGACCAGGGAAGGTCATAAGCCCACTTATGGATTATCCGATCACTTTTTTTTTTTTTTTTTTTAGCAGCCTATTAGCGAGAATTGTGAAAAAAAGTGGGTTTGCGAGAATTGGGAAACCTTGATGTAGGGTGATGGGTAATGGGTGAGTGAATGGGGGGGGTGATGGGTAATGGGTGTGGGTGGGGGTGACTGAATGGGTGGGGGGGGATGGGTTTGGGTGATGGGTGATGGGTGAGGGAATAGGTGGGGGTGATGGGTAATGGGGGAGTGATGGGTTTTGTGGTGATGGGTAATGGGTGATGAATGGGTGGGGGGTGATGGTAAAGGGTGAGTGAATGGGTGGGGGTGACGGGTAATGGTGAGTGAATGGGGGGTGTGGTGATGGGTAATGGGGGGGAGTGAATGGGTGGGGGTGATGGGTAATGGGTGAGTGAATGGGTTGGGGGGTTTATGGGTAATGGGTGAGTGAATGGGTTGGGGGTGATGGGTAATGGGTGAGTGAATGGGTGGGGGGTGATGGTAATGGGTGAGTGAATGGTGGGGGGAATCATACATTTCTAAAATCCATGATTTCAGGAAAGTTAGAAGGGGCTATCTGGAGAGTCCATGGTTTGGTGGGCCGATGGCCCACCCAAACACAGTGGTGGGCCGAAGGCCCACCAATCCTCCGCAGGAGCTAGCCAAAAAGTCCGCCCGGAGCGGCTTTGCGGCTAGTATATAATATATACTCGATATTATGTTTATTACGTTGCATAATGTTTTACTTTTGCTGACTCTGAATGCTACTCCTGTCCCCATATTATAACATTAATACAATATTATTATTGGTACTATAGTAGAAAATTAATGACGGTGAGCAAAACAGCATAATAATAACAGTAATAATAATAATAATAGCAATAGCAATTTCTGTAAACACAAATAAAGGGATAAAAAAGATGGCGAGCGGCTCCAGCCACTCACAGCGCGCCACGTCACGCACCAAGCACAGAACGTCACGCCCCTAGCGCGCGCTTTTTTCTGAACTCCCTACCCCGCTTAACCCCCCACCACTACCCTCCCCAACCGCCTCCTCACTGAACGGGAGATATACCCTTTCGATGGGGACAAATGCCAAACCAAGGCACCTGACCCCTTTTGGGAACAGAAATTTTTTACGAATCGATTTTCAACCCTTTGCCTGGGAAAGGGGGGTCTTCTCCATTCCCAAACTGATGGGGAAGGGCTAAATAGTGCTATATGGTGAAATCAGCAAAAGGGGGCCCGGGGTGTCGTTTGCCCCCTTTTCGATGCGGACCCCTAAATGACCTACTGGTTTTTCATCATGACCCCCGGGGGCACTCAAAATGACCCCCAAGTGTTTAAAGTGCCTTCCTATCCTCTCTCTCTCTCTTCTCTCTCTCTCTTCTCCTCCTCCTCTCCTCTCTCTCTCCTCTCCTCTCCTCTCTCTCTCTCCCCCTTATCCGTTCGTCCGACTGAGAGATTGCGTGTTTGTTTGTGTGTGTTGTGTGTGTGTGTGTGTGTGTGTGTGTGTGTGTGTGTGTGTGTGTGTGTTTCCCTTCTGCAAATAAAGTGACCTTTTAAGGGCTTTAAAAAAGATAGGAAGTGACACGCCGGTATTTGGGGTGATTTTTTTGGGGTATTTTCGCCCAAAAGGTCTGTGAGTGTACGTCAGCTAAAACAACATTAATAATCACTGGATCATTCTCGGCAATCTTGGTCACAATGATAATAGCGACCAACGGCGACGTATTTTTGGAAAACTCACCAAGTCAAAAGAGAGAAATTAAAACTCATGAGCTACTTTAAAAAGACTTATTGAACAGCCTGCAACGCTCAGTTCGAAGACACGAGGCATTTTTTCAGTGACTTCTTTTCGTTCGTTTTCGTTCAGAGCTTCGATACACTGAGACCGAGACCGAGACGTCATGACCAAGACAGCGAGACTTTCAAGGTGTAAACGAGTTGAAACTGGCGCGGAATGTTGCCTACTTCCCCGGCCAGTATTTGGTGAGGCGCGTCCTGTCTATGGGAGGGGCAGGAGGAGGAGGAGGAGAGGAAGAGTAATCGAGACAAGAAGGAGCCGAGGGACCTGTGATTATGAGCGTCTTGTCATCCTTGTTTTACTGCTTGTCTGTCTTGTATTTGTCTGTTTGCCTGTCTGTCTGTCTGTCTGTTGTTATGAGTTTCAAGTGTTTACTGCTTTACCTTCCCGTACCTCTAATATGTGTGTTGTGTGTGTGTGTGTGTGTTTGTGTTTGTGTTTGTGTGTGTGTGTGTGTGTGTGTGTGTTTTTGTGTGTTTGTGTGTTTTTGGTGTGTGGTTTGGTTTGTGTGTTTTGTTTTTGTGTTTTGGTGTGTGTGTGTGTGTGCGTGTGTGACTGTGTGTGTGTGTTTACATTATTCGCATCTCATCTGACAAGATTCATCATGATTCTCTCTCTCTCTCTCTCTCTCTCTCTCTCTCTCTCTCTCTCTCTCTCTCTCTCTCTCTCTTCTCTCTCTCTCTCTCTCTCTCTCTCTATCTCTCTCTCCTCTCTCTCCCCTTCTCTCTCTCTCTCTCTCTCTCTCTCTCTCTCTCTCCTCTCTCTCCCCAATGCTTCCCTTCTTTCCCTGCTCCCCCTTACAATCGTCTCTGCCTGCCCCTCCCTCCATCCTTCCAGCACTGTATTGGAGAAGACTTTTTTTTTTTTTTTTTTTTTACATCACAAAGGACTGGGCAAGGGCACAACAAAAAGAGGTAGCACAAAGCCCGCTTAGTTACCAGTCCCTATAAAGAAGTCAGTAAGAGAATGCAACAAAAGAGAGGTGGGCCAATTTAGTTCGGGAGGTGTCATGTTACTCTTCTCTTGAAAATATTTAAGTCGTAGGAAAGTGGAAAAATAGAAACAGGAAGAGAGTTCTAGAGATTACCAGTGAAAGGGATGAAAGAGTAAAGATACTGATTAACTCTTGCATTAGGAAGATGGACAGAATAGGGAAGAGATTCCTGTTTCACAGGAACTACCACGTGTAGGCCTCGCGGCCTCTTGTAGCTTCCTTATTTTCTTATGTTCTTATGTTAAGAGAATGAGTAGAAAGTGTTGTGCAGCGAGGCCGCGGGAGGGGGGGAGGCATGCGTTAGCAAGTTCAGAAGAGCAAGGGGACATGAAAATAACGGTAGAAGATAGTAAGATAAGCAACATTCCGGCGGTGATTCAAAGATTGAAGACAGTCAGTCAGAGGAGAGGAGTTGATGAGACGAAAAGCATTTGACTCAACCCTGTTAAGGAGAGCTGCATGAGTGGATCCTCCCCAAACATGTGAGACATACTCCATACATGGGCGGATAAGGCCCCTGTACCTAGCACTTTGGGGAGGCGGTAGCGGAGTGGTTAGCGTCTCCGACTGGCGTTCTCGGTGACCCGAGTTTGATCCCCGAAGAAACCCAAAACCTTTCTGCACCGTCGAGTGGCCTAAGAACACCCACATGCCCTGCCCATCAACTCTACCTTCGATAGCGAGTGCATCGGAGGACACAGGGGGGCGGCATGAGCCTCTAAACACAGGCGTCACTATAAGAATCCTGCCTGCGCCACCAACGGGCGAGGACCAACCATCACAGCCCTCAAGTGAACCTCCAGAGCCTACCATCCGAGCCCTGGGTCACCACTGCCTACAGGCGCTATAGGCACAGATGAAAAAAAACACAAAACCAAAAACAACAACAACAACAACAGCAACTGGGTGGGAGAAAAAAGGGCGCAGACGCCACAGGACACCTAACTTCTTAGAAGCTGTTTTAGCAAGAGATGAGATGTGAGAATTCTAGTTCAGATTTTTAGTAAAGGATAGTCCTAGAATGTTCATTGTAGAAGAAGGAGATAGTTGAGTATCATTGAAGAAGAGGGGATAGTTATCTGATAGGTTTTGTGGAGTAGATAGGTAAAGAAATTGGGTTTTTGAGGCATTGAACAAAACAAGGTTTGCTTTGCCCGAATCAGAAATTATAGAAAGATCAGAAGTTAGGCGCTCGGTGGCGCCTGGTTCTTCACGATGTTATGTGTTTCCCCCCTGTGCCCCTGGGACTGACTGAGGGCCAAGAGGGAGGGGGGGAGGAGGGGGAGGAGTACGCGAGGAGAGGAAGGATTAGAGCATGAAATAGAAAATCCGGTGTGTGTTACATATGTGTGTATGAGCGTG
>JACEEZ010019401.1:112500-117500 GCA_016584305.1 Chionoecetes opilio
ATCACCCTACATCAACGTTTCCTCAATTTCTCGCAACCTTCTTTTTTTTTTCACAATTATCGCTAATAGGCTGCTAAAAAAAAAAAAAAAAAAAAAAAAAGTGATGGGAATCATCTCATAAAGGGGCTTATGACCTTCCCCTGGTCAACCCGGTTCAAAAATGTGCCATATGAGGTGATTGCGCCACGGGGGGCGGAACCTATACCCCACACACACACACAACAGACAGACAGACAGACAGACAGACAGACAGACAGACAGACAGACAGACAGACAGACAGACACACTTTCGCTTATATTATTATAGAAGTTACGTTTAATAAAGCCCAACATCATATTTGCCTTTTTACTGGCAGCTAGGCAATGCGGACTGGTTTTCAGATCATTACTGATGATGACACCTAAATGCTTTTCCTGCTGTACTTCAGTTAACGATTTATTTTGCATTTGATAGTTATATTTGAGGTTATCGTTGCCTATATGCATTACTTTACATTTATCGGAATTGAATTTTAATAGTCGTTTATCACTCCAATCTGATAGTTTGTCGAGATCACGTTGTATGAGTTCGCAGTTTTCTCTAGTATATGCTTTACCGCCTAATTTGGTGTCTTCTGCAAATTTCGATATTTTAGATACAAGTCCGCAGTCCAGATCGTTGATATATATCAGAAAAAGAGTAGGACCCAAGACCGAGCCCTGAGGCACCCCACTAGTAACATCTAACCAATCAGATGCCTCGCCATTTATTACTACCTGTTGTTTACGATTTGAAAGCCAATCGCCAATCCATGAACATAATTGCTCTCCTAAGCCATGTGCCCTTAGCTTGGTCAACAGTCGCTTATGGGGAACTGCATCGAAGGCTTTCTGAAAATCAAGGTATATTACATCCGAGGGAATTTTAGCGTCCCAGTTTGAATAAATGACATTAAAAAATCCAGTAGGTTTGTTAAGCAGGATCTCTTATTTCGAAATCCATGCTGGGAGTTTAGTATTGAGTTATTTTCATCGAGAAAAGACACTATTTTATCCCGCAATATTTTCTCAAATAGTTTAACAATCACGGACGTTAGACTAATTGGCGATAATTACTTGCGAGGCTCTTACTCCCTTTCTTGAATATCGGTGTAACATTAGCTAATTTCCACATACTAGGAAGATTTTTGTCACTTAGCGATTTATTGAAAATAATCTTTAATGGGAGCGAAAGTTGACTGTGACATTCGCGAAGTAGTCGCGGCGAGATTTCGTCCATCCCCACGGATTTTGCTGGGTCAAGTTTCTGCAAATACTTTGATATTTCGTCTACTGTTATCTCTCCTATTACCAGTCTATCCCTTTCGAGTCCCGCATACATGTTTACTGGTTCTGGTAATGGAGTTTCGTCTTCTTTAATAAATACCGCATTAAAGTATTCATTGAGTACGAACGCCATACTCTTATTATCATTTACCAAGATATTATTATTATCTTTCAGTGGCCCAATACTTGTTTTGACGTTTTTCTTACTTCGAACGTATTGAAAGAACCTTTTCGGGTTTGATTTGGATTCCTTTGCAATTTTTTCTTTATACTCGCGTTTTTAGACTTAATAGGTCCTTTGCAGCGACGTTTTTAACGTCATTGTATTCTCTAGAATCGCAGTCTGCATTTGATCGTTTTGTAAATTTTATACGCTCGGGCGCTTTCTGCCAATGATTTGTTGGATCTCATTATTCATCATAACTGGGTCTGTTTATATTATTCAAACGTTTTCTACCATGGGAACATGTTGTTTCCACGCACGATTGGAGTTTATTTGTGAAACATTACACATGTTTTCGGGCGTTATTACCATTTAGTAGGTCATATCCATCAACTGAGGAGGAGGAAGGAGGAGGGAGGAGAAGGAGGAGGAGGAGGAGGAGGAACAGGAGGAGGGAGGAGGAGGGAGGAGGAGGAGGAAGGAGGATGGAGGAGTGAGGGAGGAGGAGGAGGGAGGAGGAGGGGGAGGAGGAGAAAACTGAAAGGATGAGTAGAGAAGAGTAGTGAGAGAATAGAGAGGGAGGAGAGAGGAGAGAGGGGAGAGAGAGGAGAGGAGAGAGAGAGAGAAGGAAAGAGAAGAGAGAAGAGAGAGAGAAGAGAGAGGAGGAGAGAGAGAGAGAGAGAAGAGAGAGAGGAGAGAGAGAGAGAGAGAGAGAGAGAGGAGAGAGAGAGAGAGAGAGGAGAGAGAGAGAGATAGAGAGAGAGAGAGAGAGAGAGAGAGAGAGAGAGAGAGAGAGAGAGAGAGAGAGAGAGAGATGATAGTGATAGGTGGCAGCGTTTCATCTCTTCTGATTCACAGATGAGAGATGGATGAAAGGATTGCAATATGTGGCTGAGGCTTCATACGACCTTAATTTATGAGACCTGTTGCCAAGTCCATCCCATCTACCTTCCTACCTGTCTCTATCTGTCTCTATCTAACTGTCCATCTTTGAGGAGGCGGCGGCCGAGTGGTTAGCGTCTAGGAGTAGTGAGCTCAATGTCTTGAGTTCGAATCCTGCCGGGAGTAACTCTTTCGACCTTCTTTAATGTGAGAAAGAGAGAGAGAGAGAGAGAAAGAGAGGGAGAGAGAGACAAGACAAGAACCTCCTGGCCAGCCACTTCGCGGGAAAATGTGCATCCCCGACCTTAAAAAGTCATCACCGACACTGCCGGACATTATTAGTGACAAACTAGTGTCAGTGAAAAGTGACGTGAAAGATATTTTATTAAAAGTGGACGAAAATAAAGCGGTGGGGCCGGACAACATCAGTCCCCCGTCTGCTTCGCCCGTGTGCCAATGAGATGGCACGTCCACTCGCCTCACTTTTCAATCATTGCCTTCAGTCCAGCACCTGGCCTAAGGCCTGGAAAATAAGTAATGTGGTTCCAGTTCACAAGAAGGGTGGAAAGTCTTTAGCAAAAAATTACCGCCCTGTGTCCCTGCTGCCGGTGCTCAGCAAATTGATGGAGACCGTCGTGGCCTCGAGAGTCACGGAGCACCTCGAGAGGCACCACCTGCTCTGAACCAGGCAGTTTGGGTTTCGGCAGGGGAAGTCAGCGGCAGACCAGCACCTACTGCTGGCTTCTGACCTGAGTGCAGTCCTGGACCAAGGCAAGGCCACTGCCGTCGTGGCGCTGGACATCGAAGGCGCCTTTGACCGGGTGTGGCATGAAGATTTGGTCACAAAGCTCCGCGCCGTTGGCATAGACGAGCTCTTCTGCCTCTCCTCAGAGACTATCTGAGGGACAGACACCCGAGAGTGACTGTCAGTGGTCGGGAGTAGGAGATGCAGCCCATCAGAGCAGGTGTGCCTCAGGGAAGCTGCCTCGGTCCCCTAATCTGGAACATTTACATCAATAACTTGCTGCACCTCATCCCAAGGGCGACGGCCTTTGCGGATGACATCATCCTGACCAGAGCTACAGCTCAGAAGAGGAAACTGCCACCACGTCTCAGCTCAACGACAGGCTAAGCCGCATCGCAGCCTGGGGCAGCATGTGGCAAGTGAAGTTTACTTCCCTCAAAACTGTAGGCTTTTGAAATAGATGCACATACAACGTGCAACTTTAAGCCTTATTGTAATCTTTGCTTAAATAAAAAAACAAAAAACAAAACTGCTTCTCAACGTCTCCAGGTCGGGTTCATCTCTGCGCCTTAAATTCAACAGGGACACACTGGCACCGCAGGACGAGGTGGAGGTACTGGGGGTAACCTACAGAACCCACATCGAGAGGCTCGCCAGAGTAGCCTCAGGGACGCTGGCATCCCTGATGAGGATGTCGTGGCTTCTTGACGGGAGGGAGCTAGAAATCATCTACAAGGCGCAGGCTCGCTCCTCCCTGGAGTACGCGTGCCTTGCGTGAGGCGGCGCGGCTAATAAACACCTCACCCTCCTGAACAAGGTACAGGCCCGAGCGGTGAGGATCATCAAGGACAATAATGCCGGACAGGAGCCACATCTCACCACCCTCCAACACCGACGTGACGAGGCGGGACTCACCGCGGTGTTCAAGGTGCAGGTGAAGCGTGTGAATCACCTTCAGGCGTTGTAGCAGCCTTACCGCTTGGCCCCGGTCCCCCCCCCGTGCTGTCGCTCTGGCTCCTGGTGAGCTATTACAGCCCTGCTGCCGTACGTGGCACCACCAGCGCCAGTTCACAAACACATATATCAGCTGGTGGAACACGCTGATATCACAAACAGACTTTGACGGAGCGAGTGTCCAGGAATTCAAAGTGATGCTGAACAACTGGTTGCTGAGCAGAGCTGAGTGACAGTGAATAGTGACTATTATAAGGACCAGAGTCAGGCTTTAAGATAGGCAGCATTAAGAATGTAACCTTTAGCCTGTAAGTTATAATACTCGAATGTAATGTTGAATGAAACTTCTTCGTAAACTGTTACCTACTGTAGTATAAATGCAGAAATAAAAATAAAAATAAAAAGACAAGAGGAACAGAGAGAGAGAGACTATGCCATCACACTTTCCCACGAAGAACTACACCCACTATTCTTTCTAAGACGCAAACACTGGTACCCAATTGGCTCGACCATGATTGTGAACTCACCATATCTTACCCAAAACTTAACTGTTTTGCACACTATAACCTAACAGTGTATTCCCACCTCCCTTTTATCCTTCTCTATTCCCTACCTCCCTCCAATCAGACTGACAGGAAGAAAGAAATACATAAGCTTAATATTGTGTCCCTCTATTTCCTTCCTGAACTGGAGGGGATGTTAGGAGGAGTAAGAGGAAGAGGAGGAAGAAGAAAAAGGGGAGAAAATACTTTTAAGAATATGACTAAATATTCTTGCTGTTTTATGTCGCTTCATCTCTCTCTCTCTCTCTCTCTCTCTCTCTCTCTCTCTCTCTCCTCTCTCTCTCTCTCTCCTCTCTCTCTCTCTCTCTCCTCTCTCTCTCTCCTCTCTCTCTCTCTCTTCTCTCATCTCTCTCTCTCCTCTCTCTCTCTCTCTCTCTCCTCTCTCTCT
>JACEEZ010019401.1:122500-142500 GCA_016584305.1 Chionoecetes opilio
GGCACGTTGGCCTTGGGCTCTAAATAGCGTCTCCAGATAGCAGCCTGGAAGTTGGCTCTTTGTGCGTGAAGGAAGAGGCAGTCTCTGCATGGTGGCAGCTGGCTTGACTCTGCTTCCCCTCTCTTTGCACAGAAGAGCTGGTAGCGCAGCTCGTTGACACTGTTGCCCTCTGCGGTGCTGCTTCTGCTCTTGTTGCTCCTGCTGCCAGCACCGGGAAAGATGTTGCTTGGCAGTGTGGGATAACCTCTTGAGGCAGACAGCTTCTGCAAGCAAAGGGCGGTGTCGATCTCCTCCATCTGCGAGTACGCAACACAATGCCCAAGGCGATTGAGGATGCTTATCAGCTCAACATTACCTGTCAAAGACTTGACACTGAAGGACAGGGCAATGTGTTTGGGCGGCTTGACTTTGCCACATGTCACTGCATACACAATGTCCTGGCCAAATGATTGCAGGAGACGCTGAACTTTTGGGGTTACACGGTCAATGCTGTCAGGGTCGTCGGACCCTGTGAGCAGGGTGTGCAAGAAGCACAAGAGTGATTCTGGAACGATATCAGGTTTGACACTCTCTATCTCTGGTGGCCAGGATTGGTTGATATCTTTGGCTTTGGTCTTGATGTCAGCCCTGAGTTGCTTGGCAGCCTTAGTTTGGAGTTCTTGGGCATCACCTCTGGACAGGGTCTTCAACTGTTTCTTTAGAGATTGGTTTTCCCTGACAAGTTCCTGCACAGTTTAGCTGTCTGGATAGATGAGAAGTTTGCCATTATGATCTTGGATGATGTGAAGAAATCCACCAAACTCCTTCTCAATCCTTTGCCGCAGGTGCTTTTTGGTGGAGTCCTGCACTTGGTCCACACCAAAGCTCTTCATGGATGCCACAAGTCTAGAGGTAACATCAGTCATCATCAGGACCTTTGGGGTACCGAAAAGCTCCATTCTGATGTAATGAAAGAGCTCACTGTATGACTGACTAGCAGCCGCCTCATATATATCTTCATCTTCTTTGTCATCGGCACTGACAGCACCCTTCTGCTGTGAAGCTTCGCCCAGTGTGTAGAATCTATAGTAGGACCTGTGGTAGTGTGCTTCAGCGGCCACAATATCTCTGCTTACAATGGCAAGTATTCTGCTGTCCAGTTTCTTTGTGGCGGCATTCCTGTTCTTAGCATCAGCTCTCAGTTCTCTGCACTTCACCAACACTTCTCGAGTCTTCTGTCGTTTGGCGTACTTGTTTGTTTTCTGGCAAAATATAGAATGATGGACTGAAATATGCTTCATATGTTCTTGAGGTGCTAGGGATTGCACGACCAGCCCTTGCAGGGTTGCTATCCTCAGGACAGCCATTGGTAGTCTTCTCTTTTTGAGCAAGGATGCCATCTAGTGCTTTCTTCATCGTGAAGATGCTGCGACATTTTCTGTGGTAATTGAGAGCAGGGATCTCTCCTTCGGGAGTGTCTTCAGCCAACTCCAATATGGGCTCATGACGCCGTATTTGAGCTGCCCGGAGGAGAGTTTTCTAGGAGTCGACTGATTGTTGTGAAATTAGGTTTTCATTGTCATCGGAACAATGAATGATGCGCTCTAGCCGCAGGCGCTTTGGAGTCGGATCAGTACAAGGGCGCTCAGTGTCCACCATCATTCAGCTCGTTCATCTGCAACAGACAAGAACATGGATTATAATTTTTTTTTCCAGTTCTTTCAACGTAGATACTTTGGTAATATATAAAGCTTAAGACGTAAATGATATCAAGATATGGATTTCTGTGTATATACAGTTTTTTGTTTTTAGCCTCCCAGACGTCAATATATAACATATGAAGAATAAAAAGAGTACCATTTAAAAGATGAATCATCACCCTACAATCTCATCTCTATGGCATTTTATCGAGAAATTACTTGTTTTAGAGTTATTGAACGAAATATGGCTGGGAAACGCAATTTTTTCAATTTTGATGAAAACATGCCTACAACTTTCGGCCTAATTTGCGCAAAAACTATGACATATGTAGCACAAATGCATGGAGACAAACCTGTGCAGAATTTAATTTACGAAATCCTTAGTCCATATACCCTTTATGCCTACGATGCACTGTTTCATAAATAACAACGGAAAATATGAAAAAATTTCCCTATGAAAGTGGGTTTTTCACAAAAATATACCGTAAAGCTACCAACATGGAAAGGCTATCATACATTAATTTACTTCTATTGATGCAACAAACAAAATGGCACAAGTATAGTTTTGCCACCTTGGGTGGTACCGATATCTGGTCCGGCCCATGGACTAAAGATATATTTCTTCCCATTATCTAAACAAGAAGTCTTACTCTCTCTTCTTGTCGGAGCTGTTTCCTACTTCCTTTATCCATTTATGGGTATTACTTCCTCCCTCCCAACATTTTCTGTTTTATTCTTTCATCATTCCCTTACACTTTTTTTCTCACTCTCTCATTCGCTGTTATATTACCATTTATCTTCCTACTTTACTTTTCTCTCTTCCTTCCTTTCATATATACCTTTCAAAGCTGTGTGTGTGTGTGTGTGTGTGTGTGTGTGTGTGTGTGTGTGTGTGTGTGTGTGTGTGTGTGTGTGTGTGTGTGTGTGTGTGTGTGTGTGTGTGTTAGCCGGGGGTTTGTAACCTCCCCCCCCGGGGTGGTGGCTTCGGCCAACACTAATATGCAGCAGCGGTAGATCACTATGGCTCTGAGGCATTATCCTCTAAACAAAACAAACAAGAGAAACAAGTGTGTGTGTGTGTGTGTGTGTGTGTGTGTGTGTGTGTGTGTGTGTGTGTGTGTGTGTGTGTGTGTGTGTGTGTGTGTGTGTGTGTGTGTGTGTGTGTGTGTGTGTGTGTGTGTGTGTGTGTGTGTGTGGTGTGTGTGTGTGTGTGTGTGTGTGTGTGTGTGTGTGTGTGTGTGTGTGTGTGTGTGTGTGTGTGTGTGTGTGTGTGTGTGTGTGTGTGTGTGTGTGTGTGTGTGTGTGTGTGGTGTGTGTGTGTGTGTGTGTGTGTTGTGTGTGTGTGTGTTGTGTGTGTGTGTGTGTGTGTTGGGGTGTGTGTTGCTGTGTCTGTGCGGCATGTCACAGTGTGTGTGTGTGTGTTTCTCATGCCTAAATCTCGTGAGGATAAACAAATATTTCAGTGAAATGTACGAGTGTATAGCAAACAGATACTTCACAATATTCTCATACTGGATTGAAAATACTACTTCTACCACCATCACCACCTGTACGTATAACCACTTCTACCACCATCACCACCTGTACGTATAACCACTTCTACCACCATCACCACCTGTACGTATAACCACTTCTACCACCATCACTATAATGACCATTTTACTACTATTAATCCAATTCATTGTCATTACTAATTTTCTTCTTTTTTTGGTTCATTACGCTGCTAAGAAGATGAAGATACAAAAATTAATTGATTGACAAAAAAATAAACATATACGTAATGAAAAAAAGAAAAAAGAAGACAAGACGATATAGTGTGTAAAATATATATAATGAGGAAGACAAATAGTAACTGAAGCTAGAGAAAGGAAAACAGGAAGTACAAAAAATGGAAAAGGACAATGAAGAAGAACGACAAGGAGGAGGAGGAGGAGGAGGAGGAGGAGGAGGAGGAGGAGGAGGAAATTGACTTCCTGTTGAAGACTATAAATCGAGGCAAGAAACGAATCGGCTGTTCACTCTTGACAAAATGTTTCCCTTTTTAAAAACTTTGAGGACATGGCCAAGGAGGAGGAGGAGGAGGAGGAGGAGGAGGAGGTAAGAAGAAGAGAGGGAAAAGAGAAGGAAAGAGAGTAGTTGGTTTAAAAAAAAAGACCTGAAAGAGGTTCAAATTTATTCGCGCCAAGTTTATATATAATCGTTTTTTTTTTTTTCTCTCTCTCTCTCTCTCTCTCTCTCTCTCTCTCTCTCTCTCTCTCTCTCTCTCTCTCTCTCTTCTCTCTCTCTCTCTCTCTCTCTCTCTCTCTCTCTCTCTCTCTCTCCTCTCTCTCTCTCTCTCTCTTTTCTCTCTCTCTCTTTCTCTCTTCTCTTCTCTCTTCTCTCTCTCTCTCTCTCTCTCTCTCTCTCCGTGATTCAACCCCAACCACGCAAAATAGTCATTTATCCTGCTCCTCTTCTTGAGGGACCCAACTTACCCAGGAAAAACTTTTAAACGAGATATCTTTCCAATGTTTTTGTCTGGGTTTTTTTTTTTCTCTCTCTCTCTCTCTCTTTCTACTGCTCGTGATATTGTTAAGTTTAGGAGAAGACGAAGGAAAAGAAAGGGAGTAGGAGAAGGAGGAGGATATTCTTCACGGAAAATAATTTGATATGTAATCTTAAACTCAAAGAAATAGATATATCAATTATTCTTCGATACATATTTGGGGAGAGGGGAAAGGGGTAAAAGAAGAAGAAGAGGAGGAAGAGGAGCAGGAGAATTATTTTTTCATTGGAAGATCGGATAACAGTTGACATGCAGGTGTACGTTCAAGTTTCCATCATTACGGGATTCCGTTTATGTCCGACCAGTTAATCTCCCTTACTGCATTATTCTCATAGAACGCCCAGCACTGTGAATTACTTTAATTTTATTTTCCGTGTGATGGTATCTGTTTTGCTGGCTTGTACTGTTCATAGAAGTTATTATCATAGTGCATTGGCTTATAGTGCAGAAATATACACGGGCTGTTTCCATTGCTAGAATGTTGAAACTGGTTAGAGGTTAAAAAATCCGTCAACAGATGGCAGTGTGCGCAGTTAGGTCAAACTACATAGCTCGAAAGTGACAGTTAGTAGTTCGGACATATGTTGCTAAAATGCAGTGTCGTCTTGAAACTGGTCAGAAGTCTTGCCAATAAAGGGCGGTGTTCACTATTGTAATACTGATAACAAGGAAATGGAGGGAACCCTTCAATGCTGTATGGTTCTCGCGCCGTGACTATCCAGCCTTTGTAGCAGCGGATCAGAAGTGCAATCACCAGACGGGATGAGACTATCACAACACGCTGCCGTAGTGTTGGTGGTGGTAGCAAACATTGGTAACACAAAGAGGTGTATCACGGGTGCTTCAGTGGCTGGCGGGTTACACACTCACCGCCTGCATTGTTTAGTTTTTTTAGTTTTGTTTAGTTTATTGCCATATCTTTAGAAGTACATATATTACATAATTATTTACAAATGTGATCTTAGACATTAGTCCGCCGAGCAACCGCTCCCTGGTGGACAGGAAAAGTGTACAAAATATTATTGATAAATGAAGGGCGGCAATAATATACTTTATTTACAAATCAAAAGAAAATGTTAACTACCATAACAATTACCCAAGTTGATTGATGCAATTAAACACTAATCATGCTACATACAATACTAATGATGTGAAGAACATTCATATTAATCCCTAATGTTTTGATTTTGTTGATGGAAAAAGTAATTCATATTTCATTGGGAACCACAAGTGTTATGGTGCTTCATTCATCCACTATTCTCGCGCTCATGTGAGTCTTCGTGAATCCCTTTCTTTGTTCTGCTAACTTAGTAGTGTTTATTGAGTGGTACTCTCTCTTTTTTTTTATAGTTGGTTTTGTTATCGATTATGGTGTTATTTTCGTTTACTATTCACATGGTGCTGTTGTCCGGGAAAGTCTACTATTTATCATTTTTTCAAGCCGAGCATCTGACGTACTCGAGCTGAAAAAAAACTTCGTTGATAATGATGACTCGAAATAAAGTGCACAATGATTAATTAAGTTTACTAGTATCTTACAGCATAGGAACAATAAGCTGTTTGTTTTACCTCCTGCATGCGTTTGTTTGTATTATGACGTGAACTAAAGTGTTTGTATGAAGAATAATACAGTATTTTGCACTCAGACATTTCAGAGATAATAGTATGCCGTCTAGTATGTAAACTATTTCATCGTGTGTGTGTGTGTGTGTGTGTGTGTGTGTGTGTGTGTGTGTGTGTGTGTGTGTGTGTGTGTGTGTGTGTGTGTGTGTGTATATATGTGTGTATGTGTGTGTGTGAGTGGTGTGTGTGGTGTGTGTATATGTGTGTGTGTGTGTGTGTGTGTGTTGTGTGTGTGTGTGTTGTGTGTGTGTGTGTGTGTGTGTGTGTGTGTGTGTGTGTGTGTTCCCTTATAGGTTCCTTGCACTGACGTCACGATCTAGCCAAATGCCTCCCATCGGCGCTCCGTTTTTCTTGGAGGAGAACCAACAGCTGGTCGGCGAGGCTTAAGATGTCAACAAATATGGTCATTTGACCCTACCAAATAAGTTTATCAGTATAAATGATATACTGTTATCTTCGGAAATGTTTGTTTTATAATATTATCCAGAAAACACAGTAAAACACACTAATGAAATGCCATTATGAGACTGCAGAAATATGCATGACCTTAATGTTCACTTAAGTGAACTCGTCGCCATTTGAAATTTTGCGAGCCAACTTATAAGATGGAGCCTATAAAAAGAAGAGGAATCGTATTAGTTTTTCATTGATCTATTTCGTTTTCTGATAAATTAATTAGCACCATGCATAAATTAGCGTTAACTAAATAAATAACATCATCAATCGGAGTATAAGTAGGCGCGCTGCCCTACTATAGTATCTATGGGAAGCCAAATCCACAAAAGCTATCATTTACTTTGATATGTGTGTCCTGCCTAAGCTTTTAGGCAAAGCGTACACACGCAAACTTGTACACAGGAGTGTGACCGAGGGTAACTGAGGGAGAAAATGATAATGGCCCAATGAAAATGGCAGAACAAAAATACGTGGAGAGCAGAAAAAGCAACACTGCAGGACGGACAGAGGGATGGGGGAGAGCGCGACACCAGATAGGAATGTGTGATGCATGTACAGTATGTCTTATGTATTTTTTATTTATCCTAGTTTTTTTTTTATTGGAATAATTCAAACTATATTACTTTGTTTCCTACCCTTTACTTAATTGCAACATATATGACTAATACTGATATGAGTGATAGCTATAGTTGGTGGATCATCTTAACGCATTAAAATTGTGCCACAGTAACTCTGTCATAGCCCCTATTCCCCTTGATAAAATAGCATTTTCTACTGGACAAAATATGATCCAAGGTATATCATGCCTCTTATCATATCGATATATATGTATCTCAAGAAATGATCACAGCATACACGGAGATACTCCATTTTGGTGACTGATAACATGTCTTCATTTTGGTGTCAACGTAGCTCTTGCCAGGTTAGCAAGCCACTTCTTTCGGCGTTGCAGTGATAATTGTTCCCTTTTTCTTTTGTATTTCTTGTTAACTGCGGGCAATCTAAGGAAAGACTTCTCAGGGAACTGAACTGACTTGTTGGAACATCTAGGACCCCCACAAAATGACGGCATCTTCACAAGTCACTGTGGTAAACACGGGCGGCTAGTGGAGTCTTTGTCTTCCACGCTCGCATCTCCCGCGTCTGTCGTCTGCACAACGAGGGCTGCGACGTCACGTGCAAGGAACCTATATTCCTGGCATTGGAGGCCGATCTCCATGAATTTTTAATACTAAGGGTAAGTCAGGCTCCACCAAAACTATTGTTTGTCAGTCAATTCCAGGAAGGTGGAATGACCGAGGTACATTTATTGTCCCGTTGACAATAAATGTATTGTCCCATTGCTTCCAATTATCCGACTCAACAGCAGACACACACAAACACACACACCCACACACACAAACACACACACACACACACACACACACACACACACAGTGCCGGATTTAGGATGTGGGAGGCCTGGGGCCCGTTTTGGTTGGGGGCCTTTCACAAGAGTCAAACTAGCATGGTGCTAAATGAAGAAAAAAAAACTACCAAACCAAATAAGCCCTCCTGGACCTAATTTTACCTTAATTATGACACGTGTGTATTCCCGGGTCCGGCATGATGTGGCGCTGCGATGGTGCGATGCCACCGCAGCATGCTGCGTCGCTGTGCGGCGGATGCGGCGGGGCCGCAGCAGTGTGACACCTCTCATTGGTTTGCGTGTGTTATCACAATGCGGCGGCGCGGCAGCAACGGCGAAGCCGCACAATGTGACACCGGCCTTAGGGTGGGGCCCAAAAGGCCTGGGCCCCGGTCCTCCCACCATAAGGGGGCCCCCACCAAACGCTGAGCAATTTGACATTTGGGCTCATTACCAAACCAAATAAACCAAAAAGTCATATATATTTCCCTCCACTACCCCCCTGACCCTACACCCTCAAACCATCTATCTTTTGCTGTAAAATAATGCGTACATGGACATACTTTCCATTATAGTTTCGAGGACGCCGAAAAGGCAGAACATCAATGCATAGCAATGCACCAGCCCCATTTAGCTGTATTATTTCCTCACTTTGTAATATATTTTTCAAAAGGTTTTGACTTGATTATTAATAAAATTAATTTCTGAGCATCATGGTTCGTCAAGAGCGAGTCACATCGTGCGAGCAAGCAAGCTTTTGGGCCCCACCCTAAGGCCGGTGTTACATTGTGCGGCTTCGCCGTTGCTGCCGCGCCGCCGCATTGTGATAACACACGCAAACCAATGAGAGGTGTCACACTGCTGCGGCCCCGCCGCATCCGCCGCACAGCGACGCAGCATGCTGCGGTGGCATCGCACCATCGCAGCGCCACATCATGCCGGACCCGGGAATACACACGTGTCATAATTAAGGTAAAATTAGGTCCAGGAGGGCTTATTTGGTTGTGTTAACTGTTGAGTAAGTCGGGAGGCGGTGTAGGTGGTGGTCAGCCATTGTGTGGAACAGTGGTGGCGGGCCGTTCAAATGTACTCACACGCATCACTCGGGCCCATTTTTTCTACATTAACGCCTCGCCTCAGACAAGTGGCGAACACTAACTAAGCTATTATTTTAATAGCAGAAATGATAAATTAGACTAGTAAAATGTATTACATATGTGTAAAACAGTCAAAATACTAATGCCGTCTTGGAGTCGCTTGTGTTGGTACGTCTGCACAGTTCTCCACTGGCCGGGCAGTTGAAAACAATAATTATTGACTATCTCACCCGTCAGGTTACGACTGTCAGATATATCCTCCAGCCGGGACTTGACAAGCATTCTTGCATATAGCCCAAAGCACACACAGTTATATGCACGTGGTCCGACCGTGGTCCGACCACGCCGCACGACGCTCCCCTGGTAGCACGATCTTCATGGTACATTATCATGTATAACTCCTGTATTACGTACCAACCCTATGTAAAATAGAATGTCCCCTATGTTAACCTTTCCGCTCACGAACAAACATTTTATTTACAGCTCACGTCCCCGCATACCGAAAAGAATGTAAACCAAGATATTTAAATTTTCATGTATAACACTCCATTACGATACCATTATCTACATTGTTACCATTTACTATGACCCCAGCCCCCCAACCCATCAACATCCAGATCCCGTCGAGTTCATCACAAAGGATCCTGCATTACTATCCACGGGGTGACGGTGGCGGTTGGGTTAAAACTATGTGGATTGGCCGCACAGTGTGACATGTTACGGGCCAGGGCCAAGAGAGAATTACGTATATGTCTCTCGGCCTTAGTACAGGCCACATGCGGCGCCACCACATGGACCAACGTTTATCAACCTTTTTACCCTTGTGGAACCCTTGCAATAATTTTCGTCTCAGGGAACCCCTACATAAAAAATCTTACAAATCATTATTAATATCTTTCTTTCACTTTTATAAACTTAAAGTTCATAAGGAAAAAACAAAATTCTTCTGATAACTGGTTTAAGCAATAAAGAAAATTAAGTTTTTCTTAAGTTCACAAGGAATTCACAAAGCAAAAAAAAAAAAAAAATTAATACATAACTGAAATCAAACTATTTGTTCAAGAGACCTCATCATACTGAGGTTTTCATTCACGCACAAAAAAATTAACTATCTGTAAACACAAAAAAATGTACTTAAATAACCAATATCATAACACATATAAACAAAATGAAAACAGCTAATAACTACAACAATAACTTAATCGTTTATTTATAATATTGAAAAGGCTTACGACACATGAAGGCAAAATGTCATACGAACAAATAAATGCGTCAAGGAAATGTTATTTTTGAAGCCATTTTAGCAAATGAAATTTGCTTCTCTAATGTGAAACCTGTGGTTGTCTTTTGGTACGCAGATACACAAAAACTTAATTCATCACGTACAGCTACTGTCCACTGACCACTAAAGGCGGTTTCATACTGGCGTCGTATAGACGTCGCTAAATATATTCCCTATGATTATAATTTCAAATGATATAACAGGTTGAAGACTTTTAGTATAATACCCAAGAATTTTCCAAGAATATGCCGTACGTGTATAGTAAAATTAATAGTATAAAATTAAACACAGAGATGACTAAAAAATGCATTTACATATGATTAGCTTATTTGCAGACACCTACTAATTAGCCTACTGTAGACGGACATTGTTCTTCTCTTAAGTTTATCAATAGTGGTGTTCTTCAGGGATCTGTCGTATCACCCACTCTCTTTCTATTATTCATTAATGATCTTCTAAGTCTAACTCAAAGCCCTATCCACTCCCAAGCTGATGATTCTACCCTGCATTTTTCTACGTCGTTTATTAGACGTCCAACTCAACAGGAACTAAGTGATTCACAGAGAGATGCCACCGAGCGCCTAACTTCTGATCTTTCTATAATTTCTGATTGGGGCAAAGGAAACCTTGTTTTGTTCAGTGCCTCAAAAACCCAATTTCTTCACCTATCTACTTGACAAAATCTACCAGATAACTATCCTCTCTTCTTCAATGACACTCAATTATTTCCTTCTTCTACAATGAACATTCTTGGACTATTCTTTACTAAAAATCTGATCTGGAAATCTCACATATCTTCTCTTGCTAAGACAGCTTCTAAGAAGTTAGGTGTCCTGTGGTGTCTGCGTCCATTTTTTTCTCCCTCCCTGTTGCCTGCTCTGTACAGGGGTCTTATCCACCCATGTATGGAGTATGTCTCACATGTTTGGGGGGATCCACTCATACAGCTCTCCTAAACAGGGTTGAGTCAAAAGCTTTTCGTCTCATCAACTCCCCTCTTCCGACTGATTGTCTTCCATATTTAAATCATCGCCGCAATGTTGCTTCTCTTGCAATATTCTACCGTTATATTCATGTTCAATGTTCTTCTGAACTTGCTAACTGCATGCCTACCCCCCTACCGCAGCCTTGCTGCACAAGACTTTCTACTCATTTTCATCCCTATACTGTCCATCTTCCTAATGCAAGAGTTAATCAGTATCTTTACTCTTTCATCCCTTTCACTGGTAAACTCTGGAACTCTCTTCCTGTTTCTATTTTTACACTTTCCTACGACTTAAATCTTTTCAAGAGACGAGTAACAAGACACCTCCCGAACTAAATTGGCCCACCCCCCTTTCTTTATTATCTTACTGTCTTCTTTTTAGGGCCTGGCAATTAAGCGAGCTTTGTGTTACCACTTTTTTTGTGCCCTTGGCCAATCCTTTGTAATGTAAAAAAAAAAAAAAAATTTTAATTATCATTTTCTCGCGGAACCCCTAACGACCTCTCGCGGAACCCTAGGGTTCCGGGGAACCCAGGTTGAGAAACGCTGAGTCATGGACTGTGCCATGTCACACTGTGCGGCCATGCAACACAGTTTAAACCCAAAAGCCACCGTGTGGCGGTTGACCGTGGATAGTCATGCATGATCCTTTTAATTTATTAGAGGAAGTTGATGAACTTGACGGGATCTGGGTTTTGATGGGTTGGTGAGGATATGAGGTTGATGTCATAGTAAATGGTAACAATATAGATAATGTAGTTATAATGGGTTGTTAAATATGATGAAAATGTTAATATATCGGTTTACATTCATTTCGGAATGCGGGGTTATAAATAAAATGTTTGTACGTCGGCGGAAAATTTAATATAGGGGACATTTTATTTTACATAATGCTGGTACGTAGTACAGACGTTATACATGAAAATGTACCACGAAGATCGTGGTAGCTGGCGAGCGCCGTGCTGTGTGGCCTGACAGTGTGACTACGGGCATATAACTAACTGTGTGTGTTTTGTCCTCACATCCGGCGTGATGCGGCGGTGCGTATGTGTGTGTGTACCTACACACACACACATACACACACAGACACACACACAGACACAACGTACCGTCCAGAATTATACGTACTTTTTGCCTTACGTAAAAAAACAGACAGGCGCGAGATGTTTTTTCCTTAAAATATAAAGGAAACAAAAACCCAGTTGATTAATCTTGGTATTAAAACTCAAAGACGTAGTCTTTAATCCTTACGTAGTTTTTCTCCACATGTAATTGGGATTAGCGAAGGTTGTTGTTGTTTTGTTATGATGGAGTACGATAAAGAAACGTAGGCTGAAAACGAAATAATTTCCCCTGGGCAACATAAGCATCATAACACCACTAAGACAGAGTGCATGGTAGTATCACCGGCACGCACGTAGGTGAATTACCTGAAAACAGCATGGCTCGGTGGGTCTGCCCTCACTGTTGTGGATAGATTCGCATACTTAGGCCATGTTATATCACACGACATGGCTGATAAGTGATGATGTCTGATATCATCAAGCAGACCACCAAGCTTCTTGTCGTGGGAAATACTCTACAGAGGAGATTCTCCTACTGTAGGAGAGAGGTGAAGATGGAGTTATTCAGGAGTCACTGCTACTCTATATACTGCAACTCACTGTGGTCGCGGTACAAGGTGGCCACTCTGAACTACCTTAAGGTCTGTCACAATGACATCCTTAAGAGGCTTCTGGGGCTGCCCAGGAGGTGCAGCTCGTCCCTGGCTTTCGCTAGGAACGGGGTGAACAATCTGGATGTGATCCGTCGACACTCCGTGTTCAGCTTAAGGAGTAGGGTGGAGCTCTCTACGAACTCCATCATCACCTCTGTCAGGTAGAGCTCGGCATATGTATGTGGACCTATACAGCAGCGGTGGCTGGGTCTGCTGTTTGTGCATAATGTGGGGTAGCACAGGTGTCCATGTATGTTTTTCCATGTACTTTGATACTATGTCCCCTAATGTGCCTGTACTTTGTTCTGGTTTTTGTTTTTGCTGTAGTACTTAAGTTTACTCCTTGGCTTGTTCTTATTGCTTAGTTTTTTGTCTGTCTGCCTCCGGGCGTGAATATCATTATTATTATTATTATTATTATAGAATAGTGAATGAGAAAAAAAAGAGAGAAAAAAAACATGTACAATAATACGAAACACACACACACACACACACACACACACACATACACATACACATACACACACACACACACACACACCACACACACACACACACACAGTAAATAGATAAAACAAAAATATTGAAGTATAATGAAAAAATATGTGTACATTTTCCGTGGACAAAAACAGCGAAAGAATAATTAACGGAATTACATTGAAAAAAATAGTTATGTAACAATACAAAACACACATAAAAAAAATCTACGTCCAATTAACTCAACTTCATTATCAATAATAAACTAACTTATTGAACTAAAGCTTTCACCTTTGATCACCGAGCATAAATTTTATCGTTAATAAGTTGAGTTTTAATTAACTTAATTCACTTAATTTAATTCACTTTTAATGTTAAAGTAGATTAACATTAAGAATAACAGAGATTGCTTCCTCCCCTTCGCGAGATGAATGGATGGATAGTGATAGATATATAGATATATATACGTATATATAGATAGATAGATATAGTATGTATCTATAGATCGATAGATAGATAGATAGGTATATGAGTGGATAAATTGATAAAATATTTTCGTAACTTACTCTCTGATCTTTCATATAGCATTTCAGGGACTCCATCCTTTCATCAATAATAGATTTCAAGTTTTAAAATACGAAAGGAGGAAGAATTAGAAGGGAAAGAAAGGAACAATGAGAGAGAATGAACCATACCTGACTGAATGGATAGCCGGCAAAAGGAGGGAGAAGGTAATGGTGAAGAAAATAGAAGTCTAGCATATTCAATTAACGAAGAAGGGAAGGAAGATAAATAAAAAGGTGTACAAATAGTTATGCAATTATCTAAAACAACAACAACACAAGGATGTAAAATTACAAAAAGGGAACAAAACTTTCAGGGATAACAGGTTGTCAAAAATGGATGAGAAAATATAGGAGAATGGCACGAAAAAAAATATTAAAAGAAATTGGTGAAGATACTAAATGCTGAGACAAATGAAGAGACGACGTACTGCCGAATTAATCCAAATAAAAAAAAGAGGTGAAGGGGGTGAAGAAAATATAAAAAATATTGAAAGAGAAAACAAAACAATTCCATAATAATGAAACTGAACACATGGATAAAACAAAAATAAACGAAAAAGTGACGAAAGGAGAACTTTAAGAAAGCTAAACAAAAAGATAATAAAAAAAAAAAAAAAAAAAATAGAGTAGAGAAAAATATAGGTAAAACAGATTACATAAAAGCAGGTAAGTAATATAAGGAATGAAATGATAGAAATTAGGGTCAGCTGGAACGTAACAAAGTAGGACAGAAGAAAGAATGAATCCATGTAAATAAAAGAAGTAAAGAGAGAAGTGATATATTACAAAATAATGATATGAAAAGAACAGAGGAATGGAAAGATGGAAGAGATAAGAAGAGAAAGAAATACAGAAGGAAAGAACGAAGTTGCAAAAAAAAGAAGTATAGGAGGAAATAAGGAAAAAAATAAAAGAAAGAGATAGGAGGAAAGAAAGAAGAAAGAATAAGTGAGAAAAGGAGGAAATATGAAAGACTACAGATCTAACATAGAAAAAAGGAGGGAAAGAAAGTAAGGAAGAAATCAAGGAAGAAATGCAGGACAAAAATAAAAGATGAAATGATAGAAAATGAGATAAAAGAGATAGAAGGAAGTCATGTCTGATAAAGAGAAAGAAAGATACTACTTTTTTCCAATTGGGTTATCAGAGAGAGAGAGAGAGAGAAGAGAGAAGAGAGAAGAGAGAAGAGAGAGAGAGAGAGAGAGAGAGAGAGAGAGAGAGAGAGAGAGAGAGAGAGAGAGAGAGAGAGAGAGAGAGAGAAGAGAGAGAGAGAGAGAGAGAGAGAGAGAGAGAGAGAGAGAGAGAGGGGAGAGAGAGAGAGAGAGAGAGAGAGAGAGAGAGAGAGAGATAATCGAGGTTATATTTTCTCTCCTGTAATACGTATAACTCTTCTCAACTTCAGTTTCTTTCTCATTAAAAAGTCTGCGTTATAATCCGAGAGAAATTTTCCCTTATTTGCAGAAGGAACATTATCATATTTTTTACTGCCTCTTCGTCTTGCTAAATTCCTCTATTTGGTATTAATGTTTTTTCTTTCTTTCTCCTCTGCCCCAACGCTTTCATTTCCATTAAACCAACTAACCATTTTCTTCTCAATACGGCGGAAGGGAAACTATTGTAATTGTCATTTAACTATTTCATGTCTTTCGTAACTAATATTATTTATCTTTAATATATCTGCTCCGGATAAAAATACCATTTGAGATAAATATAGTATATATGTATTTTAGTCACAATGAAGAACTTTTTTTTCCATCCGGCAGTTATTTCACCACCTAATTACAAACAAGAGTGGATTAGAAGCCGTGCAAAATGTAAATTAACCAAGCCAATACTTTTATTTCCTGGCTGGGGGATTAAAATATATCTATCTATGGAAATAGTAAAGATTAATTGCAATTTTTGTTCTTTTATTTAGGGGTGGATTATTTTTTTTTTTCAATATAGTTTTATTTCACTGCAATATTTGGAGAGAAGTTAATTTTCAATGTCTTTATGTACAGTAGTTTGTGGGGAAGACTTTTTCTCTTTTCTTTGGTACATAAAATTTACAGGAGATATTTTCTACCCCATATATATAGTATTTTCAAAAGTTATGTTGTAACGTTCAAACATATTTGTAAGGAGGTTCTATACAATTTCCTTGAGATAGACCCAGGACTGACCTTCACAAACCAGGTCAGGTACCTGAGGGAGCGTACTCAAGCAAGGGTCAACGTCATGAGGGCCATAACGAGGACACACACCGGGGCCTCGTACTGCAGTGCTGCGGCTCTTCTACGTGCAGGCCGCCCGCGCACGCTAGTGGACCACAGCCCCGGTGCTCATCGCGCTGTCCCTCACCCAGCAGAAGCGGACCTAGGTCATCCAAAACCAGGCCATGAGGACCATGCGAGAGGCGCCGCGCTGGACCAGTGGCTGTGTCATGCAGAGCGAGACCCGGCTGGCACCCCTGACTATCAGGATCCAGCAGATCGCGGCCTGTCGGGAGGGCGAGATCCTCCAGCAGGAGATGGAGTGGGAAGCTGAGGGGGTCCAAGGAGAGCATGGTCTTGCCACAAGTACGGGACCTGTCAGCCGGCAACACCGGGCTACGCAGTGTGGCATACGCCGCCAACAACCTGCTCCACCTTGACAACCTACTGCAGGAAGCATTCGCCCCTTCTGCCGCCTTCTACGTCGCCCTCCCCCCAGTGATAAGCCCCGTCAGTGGAAGTCATCACCACCGCCTTGCCGGCCGGTGAGCCGTCTACTACACGGACGGCTCAGTCGACCCTGAGAGAGGCACGATGGGCGCTGTGGTGATCACAGGCCGGGAGGTGCTGCCCGAACACTGCTCCACCCTGCAGAAAGAGCTGGTGGCAATCCAGCATGCCCTGCCCTATCAGCGTTGGGAGGAGAGGGTGGTCGTACACTCCGACTCCATGTCTGCTTTACAGGTCCTGCAGCAGCTGCGTCAGTTAGCGGACAACGTGCGGATCGCCACCATCATCCTGGGCCTCATCCAAAGATCGACCCACGTAGAACGTGGTAGGTGCCCCACCACGTTGGAGTGCAAGGAAACAAGGATGCTGATGAGGCGGCCCGCGCAGCCATCACGGTGGCCTGCAGTCACTGCCGCCGTTCTGTCCAGTCTACAGCGGGCGCAGACGTTGGCCAGATATGCTGCAGCCCACACCGAAGAACACCAACACCGGGAGAGGAGGCGTCCTCACGGCAGGCGGCCTGGTATGCCACAGCCACCGCCTACCGCCCACTGCTCCCCGCCCGCCAGCTTTCCAGGGCGGGCGAGGTCCTGCTGCACCGGCTTCGGCTGGGCAGCTGGGCTGGGTACGCTGATGGAGCTGAGGGACTACTTTGACGGCCATCTTTGACGTCGTTAAATGTCGCCTTCCCCATCCCATGACGGGTCCAAATGACGGAATGGGATGATTGGGCGCCGGCGTTAGAGCGCTGCCGATTGGGCGCTGCCATTTGGGCGCCAGGCATTTTGGCTCCCGACTTTTGGGCGCCAGGCATTTTGGCTCCCGACTTTTGGGCGCCAGACATTTGGGCGCTAGCAAATAACATGTTCGTTTGATGCATCATTATTCAAGTTAAATCTTTAGAGATATATAATCCTTTATATGTAAAAAAGTTAAAACTTAACTAAAAAAATAAATGTATCTATATTTATAATTATATACCTTAAATGTAAAAGTTCAAACGTTGCTATATCTATTTTTGCATTTGGTAATTTTGAGCAAGGCTCTTTAGGTACTAAACAGCATCCATGTTTTCACATCTAAGAACAGTTTCTTGTATTCTTCTATCTGCATCTCTGTACTTTTTATTTTATTTCTGCGGTGGTTCATGCCCAGCCAGTAAACGTTCGTAATATGCATCTCTAACTTTCTGTATTTACGCAGCTCATCTATGAATTTCCATATGGTGGGGCATTGCCTGCTAAGTTCGTATTGTAATCGACGATGGGCTGCCTCTGAATGATAATTATTTGTGCAGTCTTCCCCGTTCAAAGTTCTCTGATAAAGGTTCCAAATCTCGGGGAGAAATACGGCAGCTCGTCTTCCATTTCCCCGTCTGTTATGACGACCACCATAAGTATCTTCAAACCAGTTGAGTAAACTTGCAGTTCTTGTGGCAACTCAGTCGCTAGAGCATCCAGATATTCGTCAATCCTGCTCAAAGGTACAAAGGCAAGGGCAATAATCATTTTGGCTTTTAACGCGAAATCTGGATCAGTGTTATACAGATGAGTGCAACTCAACCTAGCAAGATGTTTTTGCATATTTTGGTCTGAATGAAAAAATACATCCTTTTATTTGAACGTCAGGGAATGATTCCTTCATAGCACTGTACGCAGCTTCTTCAAAATCTCAGATGATTGAAGTGAGTCTCAAATTGAGTTCATTTTCTTTCAATAACTCAAGCATTCTTACGTATGTGGTGCGCTGCTTGTTGAGCAAAATAGCATAACACTGTAGGGTGAACTCCTTCATGGTTTTTTCCCCAAAATTAAATAAATCTGAGGAAAGACGCTGGGAGCAATACTGAATGTGTCATCGACAAACCACATATCGGATGTAACTAGTGTTGGAGCCAGCTCGCTCTTCCGAAGATTAAGATCCGATCGGGGCCCTGGTCCACTGTCATATTTTTTTTTTTTTTTTAAATAAATATGCTGTCTGAAAATTCGTGAGTCGAAGAAAATGGGGAAAAAAGTACGAACTTTGAAAAATGTGTTTACATGAACACACACACACACACAATCACCACCCCACACCCCCCCACCCCCCCCCCACACACACACACACACACAACACACACACACACACACACACACACACACACACACACTCACAAACACACACGGCACAAAAATAAAAGAATTGGGAACGTTGATAGAGAAAAAAAAAGAAAAAAAAAATCGAAAAAGATCACAAACAGCGACGTGATACAAAAGATATAAATATTCGGGACTTAAAAAATGTAATAATTATTGAAAAATATATGATGCACGGAGGCGAATGAAAATGGGGAAAAAATTGTACGAAAATGAAAAAAATCAACCCCCCCCCCCCCCACAGACAACACAAACAGACAGTGAAAGCTAACAGCGGAGAAACGAAAGCACAAACACAGAGACGGAAAAAATAAAAGAATGGGAGGGATAGAGGAAAAAAAAAGAAATCGAAGAAAAAAACGACAAACGAGCGAACGTGATACAAAAAAGGCATATAAATATTCATGGAACTTAAAAACACTGTAATGAATATAATGGCTGGTGGAAACAATATAATGAGTTGCACGAGAGGCGAGAATGAGGAAAAGTGAGGGAAAAATTTCACGAAAAATACAAAAGGAAACGTAGAAGTAACAGACAGGATTGAAAGTAAGAGAGAGAGAGAGAGAGAGAGAGAGAGAGAGAGAGAGAGAGAGAGAGAGAGAGAGAGAGAGAGAGAGAGAGAGAGGAGAGAGAGAGAGAGAGAGAGAGAGAGAGAGAGGAGAGAGGAGGAGAGAGGAGAGAAGAGAGAGAGAGAGAGAGAGAGAGAGAGAGAGAGAGAGAGAGAGAGAGAGGAGAGAGAGAGAGAGGAGAGTTTCTCTAATTCTTGAGTGCGTTTTGTTGTAATGTGTGTTCTAATAATAATTATTGGTGTCTGTGTTTATCTTCTTTGTTTTACTTCATCTTCCCCCACCCCCTCCACACACACACAACACACACACTCCATATTACCTTTATGCACGAATTCCTCTCTCTCTCTCTCTCTCTCTCTCTCTCTCTCTCTCTCTCTCTCTCTCTCTCTCTCTCTCTCTCTCTCTCTCTCTCTCTCTCTCCTCTCCTCTCTCTCTCTCTCTCTCTCTCTCTCTCTCTCCTCTCATCTCTCTCTCTCACTCAAAGATTTATGTTCTATTTTTCATTATTTGTTATCAAATTTGTTTCGTTAATAATATGTTGGTTAATGATGATGATGATGATGATAATGATGAGTTTGGTGATTTTCTTTAGCTTTCTTTTCATAGTTTTATGTCAAGTCTATCCTAATTATTATATATATCCCCCCTATTATCATCTTAAGATTGATTACATTATATATAATTATTTACATTTATTTATTCACCTTTGGATTATATATTAGTATTATATTAGTATTTATACATACACAC
>JACEEZ010019402.1:0-31031 GCA_016584305.1 Chionoecetes opilio
GGGCCTTTTGGGCCCCCCTTTATTTTGGGCAACTTTTTATATCGTCCAACCCGGGTTTGGCCGGGGAAAGGGAAAACCTTCGAGGTCCCGGCTGTTGGGGCCCGATGGTCCTCCACAACTTGGGGGGAAATTTGGCGTTTTTTCCTCGTCTTTTTTTTCAGCGGGAGGTTAAAGGGACGGGATGAGCCCCACTCCCGCTGGGCTGTGTCGTTGACGACGCGAAGTCCCCCCGTTGGGGCGGCAGGTCTCGACGTACTTTTCCTCTTCCTGCCCTTCCGGGGGGTTGGCGGACAGGAATTTGGTCTTGATATAAAGAGCTTCGAAGAGGGGGGAATTTTTTTCGTGGCGGGGGGGGCGTTTTTGCCGCAGGAACTTGGGGAGATGGGGGTTTATTCGCTTGACGGGTTCCTGGGGGGCTCCTTTCATTCAAAAGGGGCATTTCATTGCTTTTTTCCCGGGAGACAAGGAGACGTGGTCAAACAGTGCAGGGCCAAATGAGATCTTCGCTAAGTAAAAAAAGGGCGGCTCAGAGTGGTGAACACCTTCCAAATCTTTGTCGTGGTACTAAAGGGTTTGGTCCTTAGGGAATCCAAGATCTTTGGGCCGGGAGCGTAAGAGGGAAACCGTCTTTCAAACCCTCGCGGGTTTTTAATCTAACTCCCACTTTTAAAACGCCTAACCACCCTATTAGAGCTGTTGATCTTTTTTATAAATGCTATGAATCAGGCCCCCGTTCTATCCCCCAAAAAAAATAGGGCCCTATTTTGCTTTGGGCCTTTATTTTTTAGACCAACCCCTAGGAACCCCCCTGCCGTACCTCTTGCCGGGGGCGATCTCGTCAAAAAAGTACAGGGTAGTTTTTACACTAGGGCCAAAATTCCCCTCCCCCATTGGATTGTTTTTTTCCTTTTTCCCTTTACGGGTTTCTGGGAAAACATTCTCTATAATTTCCCCCGTCGAAAATCCAAACTTTCGGAGATATAAATTTTTTTGAATAGGGGGATTTTTTGTTGTTTTTAAAATAAAATTTAAAACCAAACCAAACCCCCCCTTTTTTGACTCACTAATCAAACCCAAAACCTAATCCCCCGTTTTAAAAACCTCCAACCTAAACCCAAAAACCCGCATTAAAAAAGTGTCCGGGGGCAAGGGAAAAAAAAGGCGATGCAGGCCCACAAGAGGAAGAAGAGTGGGGGCCCGGACGTAACCTTGTCTCTCGCCTCCCTAAAAACACAAAAAAAGTAATTTTTTTGCGAGGGAAAGCTCATAGAGTAAATTTTTTCCTAGAATCAAATAAGGTAAAGGAACCCCTTTCCCAATTGTGTATGCCTTTGGGTTTCCTAGTGAAAAATAAAAAATTCGTTCTTTATTCCGTGGGTGGGGTTTTGGGGGAAGTCCCCTTTAAAAAACATGTCACATTTTTGGGAAATTTGGTATTTTTTTGGAAAAGCAATAAGGGAAATACTACGGGTAAATTTGGCGAGGCTGTTTTTGTGGAGTGTTGTGTTGTGGGGGTTGTGGGCAGGAGGCAGGGGGGGTTGTGGAAAGGAGGCAGGGTTTGGGAGGCAGGAGGCAGGGTGGGGGAAAGGCAGGAAGCGGGTGGGGGAGGCGGGAGGCAGGGGCAGGGTGGGGAGGCAGGGGGCAGGGTGTTTTGGGGCAGGAGGCGGGGAGGCGGGGTGTTTGGGGCAGGGGCAGGGTGTGGGGGGCAGGAGGCAGGGTGTGGACCCGGGGGGCAGGGTGGGGGAGGCGGAAAGCGGGTGTGGAGGCGGGAAGGCAGGGTGTGGGGGCAGGAGGCGGGGTGTGGGAGGGGGAAGGCGGGGTTTTTGGGAGGCGGGAAAGGAAAGCAGGGTGTGGGAGGGGGGAAAGGGCAGGGTGTGGGGAGGCGGAGCAGGTGTGTGAGCGGGAACGGGTGTGGGGGAAAGGAGGCGGGGTGTGTGAGGCAGGAAGCAGGGTGGGGGGAACAGGAGGAAAGGGTGGGGGAGGCAGAGGCGGGGTGTGTAGGGGGGGGGGCAGGGTGTGTGGGCCCAGGAAGCAGGGTGGGGGCAGGGGCAGGGTTGGGGGGGCCCGGGGGCGGGTGTGGGGGGCGGGAAAGGCAGGGGGCCCAGGGTGGGGGAGGCAGGAGGCAGGGTGTGGGGGCAGGGGGCCCGGGTGTGGTGGGGCCCGGGAGGCAGGTGTGTGGGGCAGGGGGGCAGGGTGTGTGGGAAAGGAGGCAGGGTGTGTGAGGCGAGGCGGGTGTGTGAGGCAGGAGGCAGGGGGGTTTTAGGCAGGAGGCGGGGTTTGTGTAGGCGGGAAGCGGGGTGGGGGAGGCAGGGGGCAGGGTGGGGGAGGCAGGAGGAAAGGGTGTGGGGCCAGGGGGCAGGTGTGGGGGGCCCGGGGGCGGGTTTTGGAGGCGGGAGGCAGGGGTGGGGGCGGAGGCAGGTGTTTGAGGAAAGGGGCGGGGTTTGGGGGGCCCGGGAAGGGTGTGGGGGGAAAGGAGGCGGGAAACAGGGTGGGAGGCGGAAGCAGGAGGCAGGGGGGTTGGGAGGCAGGAGGCGGGAGGCGGGGCCCGTGGGGGGCAGGGGGCCGGGGGGTAAAGGGGCAGGGGGCGGGGTTGGGAGGCAGGGGCGGGAAGCAGGGTGTGGGGGGGCCCGGAAGCGGGGTGGGAGGCGGGGAAAGCGGGTGTGGGAGGCAGGAAGCGGGTGGGGGGGCAGGAAGCAGGGTGGGGGAGGCATGGGCAGGGGGGTGGGGGCCCGGGGCGGGGTCTGGGAGGCAGGAGGCAGGGTGTGGGAGAAAGGAGGCAGGGTTTTGGGGGCCCAGGGGGCGGGGTTTGTGGGAGGCAGGAGGCAGGGTTTGGGGGGCAGGAAAAGGCGGGTTTTGGGGGGCCCAGGAGGCGGGGGTGTGGGAGGCAAAGGCGGGAGTGGGGGAAAGGCAGGAAGCGGGTTGGGGGGGCAGGAAGCAGGGTGTGGGGCAGGAGGCAGGGTGTGGGGGCAGGGGGCAGGGTTTGTGGGGCCCAGGAGGCAGGGTGTGGGGAAAGGAGGCAGGGTGGGGGAGGAGGGGGCGGGGGTGTGGGAGGCAGGAGGAGGGTGGGAGGCGGAGTCAGGAAGCAGGGTTTTGGGAGGCGGGTGGGGGAGGCAGGTACAGAGTGTGGGAGGCGGAGGAAGGGGGGTGGGGGAAAGGAAAAGCAGGGTTTGGGAGGCAGGAGGCAGGTGTGGGGGCGGAGGCAGGGTGTGTAGGCAGGAGGCAGGGGGGTGTGAGGCGGAGGCGGGGTGGGGGAAGGCGGGGCGGAGGCAGGGTGGGGGAGGCGGAGCAGGGTGGGGGAGGCAGGGGCAGAGGCGGGTGTGGGAGGTAAGGGGCAGGGTGTTTTGGGCAGGGGGCCCGGGGTGGGGGAGGCAGGAGGCAGGGTTTTAGGCAGGAGGCGGGTGTGGGAGGCAAAAAGCAGGGTGGGAGGCAGGAGGGGGAAAAGCAGGGTGGGGGAAAGGCGGGAGGCAGGGGGGGGGGAGGCAGGAGGAAGGGTGTGGGGGGGCCGGGGGCAGGAAGCGGGGGGTGGGGCAGGGGGGGGTGGGGGGAGGCAGGGCGGGAAAGCAGGGTGGGGGAGGCAGGAGGCAGGGTGGGGGAGGCAGGGGGCAGGGGGCAGGTGTTGGGGGCCCGGGAGGCAGGGTGGGGAAAGGCGGAGGCGGGGGTGTGTGGGGCCCAGGAGGCAGTGTGTGGGAGGCAGGAGCCGGGGGCGGGGTTTTGGGGGGGCAGGGGCGGGGTTGTGGGAGGCGAGGGGCCAGGGTGTGGGAGGCAGGAGGCAGGGGCGGGGTTTGTGTGAGGCAGGGAACGGTGGGGGGAGGCGGAGGCAGGGTGTGGGGAGGCGGAGCAGGGGGGTGTGGGCAGGGCAGGGTGTGGGAGCAGGGCGGGTGTGGGGGGGCAGGAGGCAGGGTGTGGGAGGCGGAGCGGGGTGGGGGAAAGGCAGAGGAAAGGGTGTGGGAGGCGGGAGGCAGGGTGTGGGAGGCAGGAAGCGGGGTGGGGGGGGCCCAGGGGGCGGGGTGTGGGAGGCAGGAGGCAGGGTGTGGGGGCAGGAACGGGGTTTTGGGAGGCAGGGGGCAGGGGGTGTGAGAAAGGGGGCCGGGTGTTTGAGGCAGGAAGCAGGGTGTGTGAGGCAGGAGGCGGGGTGTGGGAGGGGGGAGGCAGGGTGTGGGGGGCAGGAGGCAGGAAGCGGGGTGGGGTGTACAGTGTGAAGGCACGCGTGGCTCCTGTGTCCTGCCGTCACCACTTTTTGTGGGTCTGGGGTTTCACAGTCCCGTTTGGCTCTCTGTGTCCTGACTGTGACCACTGTTCAGGTTGGGGGTTTTAAACATCCCACTGGCTCTCTGTGCCCCTGCCCGGGCCCACCACTGTTGCGGGGTCTGGGGTCAAGTCCCCGCGGGGTTTTTCTGCTGCACACTAAGGCATCTCGCCCGGGCACCCCAAAGCTTCCTGCGGGCCCGGGCCACCATTTGTCTCCCCGCGAGTATTGCTGCGCTGGAGCCCTTGGGAAAGGAGGCAGCAGCACCCCCAGTGGCCGGGAGGGGCACGCAGTCTACCTCAGCTGTGGGGGGGCACAGGAGTGAGGGCAAGATCACCTGGGGCAGGCAGCTCAGGCCAAAAAAGAAGGGGCCGTTTTGTTGCTCACAATGTAGTAAATCATTCAGATGCGAGTGGTGTTAAGAGACATTTCCTGATACACAGGGGGCGTCAAGGTTATAAATGCCCTGGAGTGTGGGGAAAAATTTAAAATTTCGTAAGTCTCACCTCCCCACCCGAAAAACCCTGACGCACAGGGGTTTTTTAAAAATCATGAATGTCGGGGAGTGTGGGAAAAGATTTCTCAAAAGTCTCACCTCCCAAAACCACCCCCTGACACACAGGGGTTTTTTTTAAAAAATTATAAAATTCGGGATGGGGGAAAAAATTTACTAACAATCCACTTAAACCGAACACTCCCTGCCACACGTTTTTGTTAAAAATCATAAATGTCTAGAGTGGGGGGAAAAAAATTTCTCCCCAAGTCTGCCCCTCACCCAAGCACCCCTTTTACACACAGTATTTTTTAAAAATCATCAATGTCGGGAGGGGTGGGCAAAGTTTTAAACTACCAAGTCTCCCTCCCCAAAGCACCCCCTTGACCCACGTAGTGAAAAAATCATCAATGTCGGGAAGTGGGGCGAAAAAATTTACTCTAAACCCTCACCTCCCCCAACACCCCTGTCAACATGGTGTTAAAATCACCCAATGTCGGGATTTTGGGGGAAAAGATTTACTCCCAAATCTGTCCTCACCAACACACCTTGAAAACACAGAAATTTTTAAAAATCATCATGTCTGGATTTGGGGGAAAAAAAAATTTTTACTCTAAAGTGAACCTCCCCCACACCCCCCTTGAGACACACTGGCTTGAGGAGTTCAAATGTGATGTTTGAAAGGGAAGTTTTTCAAGCAAAGAGTGTTTTCCAGGCACGTGAAGATCCCCCTTTTGGGGTTGGTGTTTGTGTGGACAGTGGGGTTTTTACCCTTTGGCCCTGTGGCATTGGCCCCTGTGGGGCAGTGGTGGTGGTGGTGGGGGCCCGGGTCCCTTTGGGTTTTTCGGGAGGGAGTATGGCCCCAGCATTTTGTTGGGTGGGCATGCAGGGGTAAATTTTTCAATAAATGTTTTTTATTTTTTTCAACTCTGTTTTTTGTGTGAAATCTTTATTTGATCTCGGGTTTTTGGGGGCAGTTTGTTTTATCAGTTTATGAGAGTGTGATGGTTTTGGTGGTGTGGTGAGGGAGGGGCTTTAAGGGCAAAAGTTGTTAAAGGGTTCATTGCAGCAAGACATAAATAAAAAATGCTTTTAAAAGTCCCCATGAAAAATATAATTCCTAACTACGTCAAGTAGTGAAACCCAACAGTCCTACTCCTCTCTCTCTCTCTCTCCCCTCTCTCTCTCTCTCGCTTCCTCTCCCCTTCTCCTCTCTCCCTCTCTTTCCACCCACCCCCAAACACCCTCCCCATCTGTATTTTAGGCCCCCGGGTAAAACTCGTCTCTCATTTTGATTTTTAAACAATTGATGAATATTAAAAATTCAATTTAAATTTATTTATTTATGCCTTGTTAAAAATTTTGTGTTTTTATAATTTTTTGATTGTTAGTAAAGCCTAAAACAGCCTAGAGGGAAAACGACTCCAAAATGTGCGCCCTGGGGAAACCCCGAGGGGCGCCCCCCGCTTCTTCATACATGTGGGTATTTTTTAGGGCCAGTTTCTGTTTTTTTTTAAAAGCAGATGGAAAATCGTAAAGAATGAGTTTTAAAATGTAAAATAGGCGGTAGATTCAAGGTCCTTTTTAAAACTATTATAAGTTAAAACCTTTGGGGGATTTTCTAAAATAAGAAAAAGAGAAAAAATAAATAAATTTTTTCATGCTTAAAAAAAACCCTTTCCCCCTTTCCCCCACATACGTGTTGAACGATACTGTACAAAGTCTGCCCAGTCTGAGGCCCCACCTGCTGGTGTTTCTGAGTTTTCCAAATTACTATTTTTATCACGCGTTTCATGGGGAATTGTTTTTTAGCAACATTTTAAAAGGAAAAAGGTGATGAAAAAAAAAACTGATTTCATCGTAATCATAGGCTTTTAAAGCAAGTTTGCCCGTTTCGCGTGATTTACGTGATCCCGATTTATAAATAAAATGTATAATTTGGCAAAACACTAGGCAGAGCTTTGGGGAGGCACCTCCCTTTGGGCAGGGGTAGCCGTGACCCCATAATATCGCTGTTGTGGTGTTTTAAAGAGGTCCAGGGGTTAAAAAAAGGATAAGTACCCTCATTAAAAAACGAAAGGGGTACTGAAGGCAAAACGGTGAAGTCGCCGTTGATCACGAAACACAAAGTAAAAGTTCGAGGCACCGGGAAAGGGGAAGTAAAGTAATAAATGTTTTTTAAAATGGTCCTCTCGTCCCCAAAACCCCAGTTTGGAAAAATGAAAAAAGTGAGTTACAGTTTAAAAAAGCATAGTCGTACAGGTTTGTGCTGGGAAAGTTTTAAGTGACAGTTGAAAGTGACGTATCGTCGGTCCCACGGGGGCCCAAAAAGAAGTACAGATGAAGTGGTTTTGTCATCCAGGTCTGAGGGGGCCCAAAAATAAAGAAAACCCGTGCCAGCAAAAGTAACCGCATAAAATTTATTTCGCCTTTTATAAAAAGACAGTTTAAACCTTGGACTTGGGGGTTTACTTTCTGTGATGATGAAAATGGTCCAAAGGGCCAAAAATTTTGGGTTCAGCATTGACTATCAAAATTTTCTATACTCCTTGAAAAAGAAAAGACATTTAACAACAAAAAATAGTCCCTCTCTCAGAACCCTTTTGATTACTTAAAAAAACTTTAAAGTAACAAACAAAAAAGGCTTGGTTTTGGGGAAAGGTGAAAAGGGGGGAGAAAAGGCACAGGAAAACAAGCTATTTAAATGGGAAAAGCTGCAGCAAAACAATGAAACCCCTTCCAATTTTCAGTCATAAATTCCTTCCCCCGCTTGCGGGGCTGTGGTGAAAACATTTTTTGGGGTGAAGGGTGAAAAAAGGGAAATGAAAAAATTCCCCTCTCGACAAAACGATTTTGGGAGCAATAAAAAACATGTCGTTGATATTGAAAAAAAAAATGGGGTGGGGAACTCGTGAAAGGAAAATTTTATGCTTTCAAGCGGATGAATCACAGACATTGGGGGAAAACCTCAGTTACTATTTTTCATCCTTATGTTTTCCGATAACAAATCCCGAAAATTTCTTTTTGCTGCCCCAAAAAACGGTTCAAAACCCCAAAAGGGAAAGGGGATATTTTCTACAGTGACAGAATACTTAAAGAAAAAAAACTTGTCCATGGGGAAAATTTTTTTTGTAGGAATTTTCACCGATGGCGTCCCTCCATGGTGGGGTCGGTAAAAAATTTTTTGTCCTTTTTCAAGAGGGAACCCCGATTTGGGTTATACCCATTGTTTTTTTGGGACCGTGAAAACTCCCTTTTTGCTAAACCCTCGGCAAAATTAAAATTTGTTCTGATGAGTTGGGAAAAAGGAAACTTTTTTAAAAAGCAACCAAAAACACCCCAAAAACTTTTTCCCCCTGCTTTGTGAAGAAATGGGGTCTCCTCACGAAGGTTTTTTCTCCTCCACACAGAAAATCCGGTGGTTTTTCAAGAGGGAAAAGGGTTTTCCCCGGGGCATGCACTGGGGGGGGAGAGGAAATTTCTCCTTTTTTTTTCCCTTAGGGAAAAATGAATTCTTTCGAATTACTTTCTGATGAAAATTTTGGGGTGCAAAATTATGGGTACTTGGGGAGACATTTTGAAAATCTGAACCGGTTAATCAAGTATGGGAAAGGAAAAACTGAAAATTTGGGAAATCTATTGCCCAAAAGAAAGCCTTGGTAGAAAAAAAATTTGGGGTCTGGAAAGAAAAGGGGGATTTAAGGAAGATTGACATGTTTCCCAAAAAACTGCTGAAGCTAATATAAAACTTGGGGTTTCCCCTCATTAAGCACCTTAAAAACCCAGGGAAAGGAAAATAGAAAAATATTTAAAAAATATCTGTTGAAAGTTATGATGGCTGAGAAATCCACTCGTTCACGTCCCTTGAAACAAGCCAAAAACTTAGCATCCCCTTTAAGAAGAGGACTAGTCCAAAATCCGTAATGACCGCACACTAAAAAATGCAAAAATCTGGGTATTACATTTAAAAGCCCTTTTGGAAATTTAAATGGAAAACGAACCCCCACATATATCCAAAAGGGGCCCCCAAAATACTCTTGCAATTTTTTAACCTCATATCTTTTTTGAAATGGGATTCTCACCCTCACAAAATAAAAAAAAAAACTAAGAAAAGGAATAAAATTTCTTGCTGTTGAAGAGGGAAATTTAGAGTTCCGTCCAAATGTCCCTCCTAACATAGAGCGGGTTTTGCAACTCCAGGAGGCACAAAAGTTGTGCCTTTGAGGTTTGCAGTGATTAAACCCGGGGTGGTCCCAGGGGGGGTTTTTCCAAAGGAGAAACGAGCATCTTCCGTAGGTGATTTTTTTCTAAAGAAAAGATATGCCGGACCACACGAGGGGGTGGGGTTTTTGCGTTCCCCGGGTTTAAAAGGGCAAAGGGCAGTTACAGGTTAGCCCGGGGGGGGGCGGTGCACTGGTTTTTGCCACCCTGGCGCAGTTGCCTTAACAATATGTTTTGGATTAGGAGGCGGGCATATTATGTATTTTGACTGTCTGGTTATTTCACATATCCACACACGTTTCCCACTGATCAGGGATGTTTTTTGTTTTTTAAAATACTAGTTTATTTACCCATTATTTCCTTATTCCATTCCTGTATATATATTATATAATTTTATATTTTTATATATAATTTATTATTAATTATATTATATATATATATTAGGGTGGTCCCCCATTTACGGGTAAAAAAAAAAGTTTGTCGGATTCCCTCGGGCCGGGCGGAATTCTTGTCCCAAAACCCATGGCAAAGGTTTTTGTGCAAAAATTTTATTCCGATCGGATGAAAATTGTCCCGTCCCGCAGTCGGGCCCAAAATTTTTTACTATTTAACAAAAATTTTGGGAAAAATAGGTGAACCCGAGTAAGGGGTTAGGGGAAACAAATTTAGTTTCCTTCCCACTCATAAAATTTTGTTTGTGTTAAAGCCTTTTTTTATTTTTTACAGTGCAATTTAAAAATGTTTAAGCAAGGACTGCTTTGTCTACAGAGCTGGACTGACACTGCCCACCACAAATGCCAGTGGCCCATTAACCCCTTTAAACGCTTGGGTTTTGGGGAGGGTGTGGACGCCCCCGCCCCCCAACCCTTTTGGCGCCGCGTTAGTCCCTTGTTTTTGCCCCCGTTCGGGAAAGGGGGCCCTGCAACTGCGCACGTTCCCGCTCAGCCAAACCCCAAATGTGGGTTCTTGGGCAGCCCAACCCAACCCCTCTGGGGGAAACCCGCTTCCCAAAAAACGGGGAAAATGCTACGGGGGCTTTTTTTTCCCTTCGTCCCTGGGGCGCGGAAGTCGGTGAAAGAAGCGGCTTTTCCCCCGTCACCGCGGAGGTGGCGGGGGTGTGGGGGGGAAAGCACGGATCCCCCCCAAAAAGAAGGCCGCTGTGTGGGGAGGACCTCCGGGGTTAGCATCATGGCAGAACTTTGGGTCGGGCCCCAAAAAGCGGAGCGCCCGAAGGTAGACAAAACAAAAAGTTGAAATAATTTTAATTAGTTTTGCAAATACCCTAATTAATATATTATTTTTCCCCAATTGCCCTGGGCATTTAACCGTGCCTGTCCCGCCCCCCTGGGCGCTGGCTAGGCTGGATGTTCCCAACGTACTCTGGAATAGTATACCTTAAATTATCAGAAGCTGCGAAATCCCTTACCTTCATTTTAAAAAACAACTGAAAAATTTTACCTCCCTAAACAAATTTCTAAATTTTCCTCATCCACAATTTGGGCTGGGGGCCCCTAGTCCTCCCTCCGACCTATTTCGTAAACTTAAAAATTTAAATTCTATGTAGATACGACGGAGTTGGTAAAATAAATTTTTTCTTCCCCGTTTTTTAGTATTTAAATTTTTTTTTTTTTTTGCATTGGCCCCGAAATTTTTTAGATGTCATTCCGAATGTATATTGTGTGTATTTGGGGTTAATTTTAAATTTTACTATAAATTCTATATTAACCTTGATTAAAATTTTTCCAATAATTTACTGTCTAAAATTTCACAAAGTAACTTTTATTTGTCACCAAAATTTTTAAAAATATTTTGTTTTTTTTTTTATGTACTCCAATAAATGAAATACGTTAGGTTAGGGGAAACTTTATTTAGGTTGTGGTAAAAAATTGTTTAAAAAGATCACCACAACGAGCTAACTCTTTTCAGTTGACGTCGAGAATCGCCCCGGGTTTCCACTGGCGCTGATGAACCCCTTTTCGAAAATCGGGCACCGGGACCCCTTCGACCCCATCACGGTGGACAGGATCGGCAAATTCCTGCTGGGGCCCGCGCTGCCCGGATGGGCCCCGTGGCATCATGCAAGGAGTCCCAACCCAAACCTTTTTCCGACAGAGACGACGGCGTCCCGGGGCGGGGGCGTGGGTAAAACGGTCGGGGGGGCTCAAACCCGGAGCGTGCCACGACTGCCACGCGCCCCTTTTCGGGCTTGGGGGCGGCGAAAGAAGAAAAGAAAGGTGGGGGACGACGGGCGGGGCGCGGAAATTCGTTCCCGACGCCCGGAATTCCCCCTCAATCGGCCTTTTTTCCCCCCAACGTCCGGGCCCCCCGCCCATTTATGCCCCCTCTTCCCCTGAAACCCTGGGCCCTGACCCTGACCCGACCAGGCCCGGGCCCTGACCATGACCCCTCGCCCCCGTGACCGGGCCCCCCGGGCCATCACGATTTCCTCAACGTCCCAAACCGGCCGGTGGTTTGGGGAGGGGCGACTACACCACGGCTCGTCCGGGGCGCCCGTCACCTACGGGTGGTGAACGATTTGCGGAGGGGGGCTCCCCTCTCTGCGTTCTGCGGCGCCATCACGCGCGCGAGGAACAGCGCAGCCCTTCCTGTGGAGCGCCAACGGGCTTTTGTCCCGGCGCAAAATAGGTATAGGATGGCGCGCACGGTGGATTTCTTTTTTTTTTGATCTCTCACCATGTAACCTTAAGGTTTAAAGTGGAAACTTTGGCCCCTCTGCGGGACGGTATAATTTTTCCGATCGGAATAAATTTTGCCACCCTTTATCTTTATCGACAAGAATTCCGCCCCCCCCCGAATCCCAAAAAAAAAATTTAAAGTGGCCACCCTATATTTTAAATAAATACATAAGCCTCTTCCCTTTGCGACATTTCGGGAAACCTTTTTACGGAACCCCAAAAATTTTGGCTTCCATTTTCCACGAAAAAAGGGGCCGAGGTGACGCGCTATGCTCAGCAAAAAACCTTGAACTTTCTACCCATTCGAGGTTGGGGACCTGGGTAGAGTTTTCAGTTCATAACAAAAAATGGTCGCCTTGGGCCTAGTTCTCTTTGTCGGGGAAAGCGGTCCCGCGATCTTAAATCTTGATATGATCCCTATCACATCACAGCTGAGTTACCCACTTTTTGAATGTTTCCCCTCATCTCTCTCTCTCTCTCCCTCTCTCTCTCTCTCTATCTCTCTCTCTCTCTCTCTCTTCTCTCTCTCTTCTCTCTCTCTCTTTCTCTGCTCCTCTTTCTTCTCTCATCTCTCCTTCGATCCTTTCCCCTCTCTCTCTTTCCTCTCTTTCTAGCTTTCTCTCAATCGCTCTCTCTCGTCTCGCTCTCTCTCTCTCCCTCATTGCCTGCGCAGCTGAGTTTTTGTTTTAAACAAAAAAACGGTTTTTTGGCTTTCCATTTGTGACATGCGAACCCAGAACCGGAACTGAACCCAACCTGAACTGAAAGAACTGGTTCCTGGACTTGGTGCCAAATGGAAGAGGCCTATAGCTGCTGCAACCGCCCAAGTCCAATATATCATCTAGTGCGCTGCACGTCCAGTGAAGTTTGAGAACCTTTGGCCTAGAGTCTCCTCTCTCTCTCTCTCTCGCTATCGTCCAGTCCTCGTCATCTCTCTCTCTCCCTCTCCTCCTCCCTCTCATTCTCTCTCTTCTCTCCTCCTCTCAAAGTCTACATGGAAAAGTAACATGACCTTTCCTGCATATTTTTATTGCATCTTTCAGCCGTGAACCTGACCTGTGACCTCAAGTGTGTAATAGACACACATGTATATCATCAATCCATCATTGGGGCAATAGAACGCCGAGGGGCGGCGTCGCCTCGCCCACCCTACACGCCACTCCCGGGGGGTCACCACGCGCGAGTTCCCTCTGCAGCTTCCTTCCCATAACCAAGCAAGCTCTCGACAAGAACATCAACTTGCCCCAGCCACGAGCCCTTGTGGGTGCCCCCTTGGCCTCCTCCACGCCGGATTGTCTCTTACAGATACAACCCGAATGAGAAGGATCGGTTTCAGGGTAGCGGTGGCACATGCCCATCTGCCGAAGTTGGCGCTGACGGACTATGGCAGGTAATAGGCCTCGATTCATTCTTAACGGTGCAATCGGGCTGATTTTGACACTTAATCATCCCGCGATAACCCATGAGTCTGTCTGCGAAGAACACTTATTACCAAAGGCATGATTCGTCTCCAAGTCATATTTATGTCCATGTCTCACAACCATAGAGTAGGACAGGGAATCCCAAGCGATTGAAGATCCCTGGATCTTTGTCCTCCTGCACAGGTACTCGAACAACGCCAAATACTCCGCTGAGCGAGTCCATAACAACTGTAGTCTATGCCAATCCGCCGTAGAGACTTCCTTTGACGTGACCCGCCGTCATTATGGACTGCGCTACAAGGTATGAAAACTTTCCAAGAATCTCAAATGTCCTCGCCACACGCATGAACCAGACTGTACGCTTTTCATCAGTAAGTCTCCAACACCTTGACCTTGGTCTTGACCATGCGACCCTCAAGTCCCAAAGGCTTTGCCCTCCTCGTGCAGCGCTCGAGAGCCATACCTAGGACCTCCAGCGACCTCAGCAAAGATTACTGCCAGTCATCGCAAAAACAAGATCAGTGATCTGGTGTTGCCGACTGATGCTCCACAATCCATTTGATCTACAACCTTGTCCATACCCAGTCCATACAAGCTTGAAAGTGATGGGCAAGGACGCAACCCGTTGCCTCACTCGCTGTATTTCACAGGAAAGAAGCGGATACACCTCCCCAACACTTCACAGCACTCTCAAGGTGCCCGATACAGACCAGTTATCAAACTAATAGTCCTTGCAGGAAATCCCTCAAGTCGCCAGACGATCCCAGAGTGACTCACGATGCACTGAGTCAAACGCCAGTCTTGAGATCAACATAGGCTGCAAGCATCCCTTGTCGAAACTCACGTCGGCTTTCACACCAGGAACCGAATCTTGACTACGAGGGTGACAAAATCAAAACGCACCCTCTGTAGTGAAGATTGCCTGTCCATGGTCACGCCGCTGTTAAGTAGTGAAGATCCTTGTATTGGTGGTGATGGATACGAGGAATGCACCAATCAGCTGCCCAGTAGCATAGAGGGCAGGCATGGGGCCGTGGCTTCCTGACTGCATTTTTGACCATAATAAAGAAAGGAGACTGTATTATCCAATGTGTGAGGGGAGTTAAGACATAAATTAATGGTATAAAATCAATCCCATCACTCAAGTCCGAATACAGACCAGTTATATAGTGACACACATGTACAGAGAGTCTTGTAGTTGCTTCAGTACTTCAGGTCGTGGACTCTTGTTGTAATGTCTGTACTATACTATATTGACTGCTGACATTTTTAACACTCGTTTTTTTAAGCTTTTATTTTTTCCTCAATTTCTTTTTTATTTTTATTTTTTCTCAATTCTTTTTTTTTCTTTTTATTTTTTTCTCATTTTTTTTCTTTTTTCTCAATTTTCTTTTTTTTCTCTTTTTTTTCCTCTATTTTAAAAAATGTTCTCAATTTTTTTTTTTTTTTTTTTCTTTTTCTATTTTTTCTTTGATTTCCTTTTATTTTTTTTCTTAATTTTTCTTTTTATTTCGTCTCTTTATTAAACTTTTCCTCTCTCCTTTCTTCTCTTCCTTTCCCTAACGTCTGTATGTAATGTTGTAGTAGTAGTAGTAGTGGTAGTAGTAGTAGTAGTGGTAGTAGTAGTAGTAGTAGTAGGTGAGTATAGTAGTAGTTGTTGTTGTTGTTGTTGTTGTTGTTGTTGTTGTTGTTGTTGTTGTTGTTGTTGTTGTTGTTGTTGTTGTTGTTGTTGTTGTTGTTGTTGTTGTTGTTGTTGTAGTAGTAGTAGTAGTAGTAGTAGTTGTAGTTGTTGTTGTTGTTGTTGTTGTTGTTGTAGCAGTGGTAGTAGTAGTAGTAGTAGTAGTAGCAGTGGTAGTAGTTGGTAGTAGTAGTAGTAGTAGTAGTAGTAGTAGTAGTAGTTGTGTTTGTTTGTTGGTTGTTGTTGTTGTTTGTTGGTAGCATGGTAGTAGTAGTAGTCGTATTAGTAGCAGTGGTAGTAGTGGTTAGTAGTAGTGTAGTAAGTAAGATAGTAGTGTATTATTAGTAGTAGTAAGTAGTAGTAGTAGTTATAGTAGCGTTGTTTAGTGGTAGTAGTAGTCATAGTAGTAGTAGTAGTAGGAGTAGTAGTAGTAGTGGTAGTAAGTAGTAGTAGTATTAGTAGTATGTGTTTGTTGTTTGTTTGTTGTTGTTGTTGTTGTTTGTTGTTGTTGTTGTTGTTGTTGTAGTAGTAGTATAGTAGTAGTATAGTAGTAGTTGTTGTTGTTTTTTGTTGTTTGTGTGTTGTTGTTGTTGTTGTTGTTGTTGTTGTTGTTGTTGTTGTTGTTGTAGTAGTATTAGTAGTATTAAGTAGTAGTAGTAGTAGTAGTAGTAGTAGTAGGCATGGTTGTAGTAGTAGTAGCAGTGGTTGTAGGTTGAAAAAAAAAGTTTGGGTTAAAAAAAAAAGTGGTATATATAGTATTGGTAGTAGTAGTAGTAGTAGTAGTAGTAGTAGTAGTAGTAGTAGTAGTAGTAGTAGCAGTGGTTGTTGTAGTATTTTTGTTTTTGTTTTTTTGGTTTTGTTTGAAGAATTTGGTCAGTTATCGCCGCAGCTGAGATGGATCTCCACTGTAACCAGACAGCTTTGGAGGAGAGAGAGCTGTCTGCTAGTGCTTATAGTGTTGGCCGAAGCCACCATCCCGGGAGGCGGGGTCCACAAGACCCCCGTCTAACACCCGCACCCATTCACTGCTGGGTGACAGGGGCTCGGGTTTTGAGAGGAAACCCAACTGTTTCCGCTGCTCGCCCGGGGTGTCCGAAACCCGGGACTTCTCGGTTGTGAACCGTGCGTGCTACCCCTACACTATGTACGGAGTACCCAGAGTAGTAGTAGTAGTAGTAGTAGTAGTAGTTGTTGTTGTTGTTGTTGTTGTTTTCCTGTATGCCTTCGGGTGAAAATACCATTATTATTATTATTATTTATTATTTGCACAGATGTTCCTGAGCAAGGGGTGAACAGCCTGCAGAATGGAGGACAGCTACGCCACAACAGGGTTTTTTTTTTTTTTTGGGGAAAAAGGGTTTTTGGGCCGAGGTCCCCACCCCAAAAAAAGGGGGAGGGGGGTTTTATGTTTGTGTTGGGGCCCCCCGGGGGGGGAAAACCCCCCTTTAAAATTATTTTTAAGGGGCGGGGGTTTTGGGAAAAAAAAATTTTCCGGGGGCCGAACCCCAACCCGGAAGTACCCCCTGAAAACAGACAAGCAGGTGTTTACCAGTTTTTTGTTGTTTTTGTTGGGGTCTTTGCCTTTCTTTCCTTTTTTTTTTTTTTATTCATAGTTTTCCCTGTCCCCCTTTGGCCTCGGGGGAAATACGCCACACACACCGGTCCCCTCCAAACCCCAACATTTTCAAAACCATCTCTCTCTCTCTCTCCCCAATCTCCTCTCTCTCTCCTCTCTCTCACCCACCTCCCTCTCTTCTCCCCTCTCTCTCCTCTCTTCTCTCTCTCTTCTCCCATCTCTCTCTCTCTCTCTCTCTTTTTTCTCTACCTCTCTCCCCCTCTCTCTCTCTCTCTCTTCTCCTCTCTTTTCCTCTCTCTTCTCTCTCTCTCTCTCTCTCTCCTCTTCTCCTTCTCTCTCTCTCTCTCTCTCTCTCTTCACTCTTCCACTCTTATCTACTTACAAACTACTATTACTTAACAGACATAAAAGTATACAGCTAATCATTACTTCAATCACTGCATAATTCATATTTAATTATTATTTTTTACATTAGCCAAAAGTGTCTATTAACTCTATTAGTATACATGTATTACAGTAGTGTTACATAGTAGCGATCAACTTTGTCTATCAACTTGCTAAAGTGTCATCAACTTTGCATTATAATCCACCAATAAACAAACAGCTATTTACAGTACTCTCTCTCCTCTCTCTCTCTCCTCTCCTCTCCTCTCATCTCCTCTCTCCTCTCTCTCTCTCTCTCTCTCTCTCTCTCTCTCTCCTTTTTCTCTCTCCTCTCTACTCTCTTTTCCTCTCTCCTCTCTCTCTCTCTCTCTCCTCTCTCTCTCTCTCTCTCTCTCCTCCTCTCTCTCTCCTCCTCCTCCATTTCCCTCTTCCCCTCCTCTCTCTCTCTCCTCTCCCCCTCTCCTCTCTCTCTCATCTCCCTCTCTCCTCTTCCTCTCTCTCTCTCTCTCTCTCTCTCTAATCTCCTCTCTCTCTGCTCTCTCTCATCGACTCTCGGTCCTCTCTCTCTCTCTCCTCTCTCTCTAAACAAACGCTATTTCAGTACTCTCTTCTCTCCTCTCTCTTTCTCTTTTCTCTCTTCTCTCTCTCTCTCCCCTTTTCTCTCTCTTTTCTCTCTCTCTCTCTCTCTCTCTCTCTCTCTCTCTCTCTCTCCCCTCTCTCTCTCTCTCTCTCTCTATAAACAAACACTATTTACAGTACCCCCTCTCTCTCTCTCTCCTCCCCCTCTCTCTCTATCCTCTCTTCTCCTCTCTTCTCTCTCTCTGCTCTCTCCTCTTCTCTCTCTCTCTCTTTTCCCCTCTCATCTCTCTCCCCACCCCTCTCTCTCTCCCCTCTCCTCCTTTCCTCTCTCCTCTCTCTCCTCTTTCCTTCCCCCTCTACTCCTCTCTCCCCTCTCTCTCTCTCTTCTCTCCCCTCTTTTCTCTCCCCNTCAAAAACCCAAAAAAAAGGCGTACCCCAGCGCTTCGTGTCCTGGGAAAACGCCGGGGGGGGGGTTTCGGGGGCAGGGGATGTTGCAGCCTATGTTATCTCAAGAAAAACTTTGGGGACCAGTTTCATCGGGGGTCCCTGGGATTTCCGCGACTTGGGGGGATTCCTGCAAAGGGGGGTATTGGTTTGATGACGGTCTTATTTTTGGGGGGGGGGTGAGAGTGCTGGGGGAAAAATGTGGGGCCCGGTGAAACCAGCTTCTTTCCTGTGAATACAGGGGGTGAGGCAAAAAGGGGGCGGGGCCTTGCCCCTCACTTTTCCCCAATGCTTGTATGGGGGGGGCTGGGGGATTGGGGGCAAGGTTGTAGGAAAAAAAGTATTGTGGAGCATCCGTCGGCAAACCAAGATCACTGATTTTTTTTGTTTTTTTCCATTGAAGCAGTAACTTTGCTGAAAGTCGCTGGAGGTCCTGGTGATGGTTTTCGAGGGCTGCACGGGAGGGGGAAAGCCCTTTGGGGGACTTTTGGGTTTTGGGGTCAAGGGGCAAGGTCCCGGTTTGGAGGGGGGCTTACTAGATGAAAGCATACAGGGGGGTTTTATGCATGTGGCAGGGGGGGGAATTGAGATCTTGGAAAAATTTTTAATTTTTCCCCTTGGTAGCGCCCCTCATAATGACGGGGGTTCACGCCAAGAAGTCTTCGGCGGATTGGCATAGCCCAGGGTTATGGGACTCGCTCAGGGGGGGGAGTTTTTTTGGCGTTTTTCGGTCCTGGGGGAAGGGAAAAAAGATCCGGGGTTTCAAGTCGGGTTGTGACCCCCGTTTCTCTATGGGTTTTGAGACAGGACCCCCTAAATAGTGATTGAAGGGGGGCGAAAATCAATGCCTTTTGGGAAAAAAAAGGTTTTCCCAGAAATCAGGGGGGATCGCGGGGGTGATTACGTGGTCAAAGTCAGCGAGCACCGTGAGACTGAATCGAGGCGATTACTGCTAGTCCAGAGTACAGTCCGCACCTACTTTGCGGCGTATATAGTGACATGTGGCACGCTACCTTGAAGACCGAATATCTTCCCATCGGGTGTATCTGTAAGAGACACTCCCCCCCCCCAAGGCGTGGATAGTGGATAGATGTGGAGGAGGGACCATAGAGGAGCGCCCCATCAAGGCTCGTTGGGTGGGGCAAGTTGATGGGTTGCTTGTCGAGAGTGCTATGGTAGATGGATAAGGAGCCGCATGGGAAACTCGCGACGTGGTGACCTCAGGGAGTGGCCGTACGTAGGGTGGGCGAGGCGACGCGGCCCCCTGGCGTATGCCCCCAATGATTGATGATATAACACTCCTTTACTATTATAAATGCTTATATCTAGAAAGTAGTGATTTCCGACGGAAGCGCATAGAGAGAATGTTTCTGGAATTCAATAAAGGTGAACAGAAACCAACCCCACACTCCCAATTGTGTAGGCAAATTCGGTCTGGTGTAACAATTACAAGTAAGGATAACTAAAATTATATAAAACCAAACATCAAATGCGACAACATGAAATCAGAAGTAGTTTTTTTTTTTTTTGGTACTGCGAAATTTGTGGTACTGGCCGTGTGACCACGTTGCAGGTGAGTGAGGTCACAACCCAGCATGGCGATCTCGTGTCCTGACGTAGACACTGTGAAGGTGCTGAGGTCAACAGTCCCAGCTGGCTCTCTGTGTCCCGACTGTGACCCAATGTGCATGGGTAGCTGATGGTCACAGTCAAGTCTCGGCTCTCTGTGTCATGACCTGTGATCACTAGATAGCAGTGGGCAGGTGCTATGGAGGTCACACGTCGCCAGCGGGCATCCTGTTGTCCTGAGACATGTGACCACTGTTGAAGTGGTGCTGACGGTCCAAGAGCCTGTCAGAAGGACTCTCTGCGTCCGACTGTGACCCTGTGCAGGTGCTGAGGTCACAAGTACCCAGCTGGCTGTCTAGAGCTGTGTCCTTGACTGTGAACACACTCGTGGCAGTGCTGAGGTACACAGCCCCAGCGCGCTCTCTGTGTCCTGACTGTGACCACTGTTGCAGGGGTTGCTGAGGTCACAGTACCAGCGGCATGCTCTTGGGTACCATACAGACTGGGACCACTGTATGCAGGTGCTGCGGTCCCCCCAATAAAAAAAAAAAAACAGCTCCCTCAGCTGGGTCATGGCTATCTGTGCCTGACTGTGACCACTGTTGCAGGTGCTGAGGGCACAGCCTGCAGCTATGGCGCTTCCTGTGTACCCTGACTGTAGACCCCTGTTGCAGGGGCTGAAGGTCACGAGGACCAGATGAGTCTCTTAGAGCCGGTATGTACCTGACTGTGAACACTTGATGCAGAGTTGCTGAGGTCACACCAGCCACACCCAAGCGGCATCCTTGACTGGTGTCCTGCCTGTGACAAGGTTGCAGGTGCTGAGGTCACTCACAATGTTACCAGTGGCTCTCTGGTCCTGACTGTGACCATGTTGCCAGGTTATGCTGAGGTCAAGGCCCGCAGAGGACTCTCTGTGTCCTGACCGGGACCACTGTTGCAGGTTGCTGAGGTACAGTCCCAGCTGGCAATCTCTGTGTCGGACATGTCACACTGTTGCATGCTAGAGGTTACAAGTACCAGCTGGGGTTGTTCTGCTGCCACACTAAGGGCAGTCTTCGCGCCGGCATCCCTAAAGCTTCTCAAGGACAGGCCACCGATGGTGGCTGCCGCGAGTATTGCATGCAGCTGGAGCCTGTGGGCAGGATGGCAGCAAGCCACCACAGTGGCCGGGATCAGCATGCAGCACAAGTCTGCCCAGCTGTGGGAGGCACAGGAGGGATGGCAGAGAATCACTATGGAAAGGCAGGCAGCTTCAGGCCAAGAAAGGGAGGAAAGGAAGTTTGTTGCTCACAATGCTAGTAAATCATCAGATGCAAAGAGAAGTGACCTTGAGAGACAATTCACCTTGTGACACACAGTGGCGTCCAAGGATTACGAATGTCTAGAGTGTGGGATATTTTTTTTTATCAAAGTGTAAACCGTCACCAGGACAACCTGACAACAGTGGCGCGAAGAGGATTATGAATGTCTGGAGTTGGGAAAAAATTTTGAGTTAAGTCTAAGCCTCAACCGCAGGAACACCATGATACACAGTAATGTGTTAAAAAGTTTGAATGTCTAGAAGTGTGGGAAAAGAAATTTATTAAGAAGTCTAACCTCACCAACACACCTTGATACACAAGATGGTGTACATAAAAAATCATGAATGTCTGAGTGTGGGAAAAGATTTTGATAGTCTGACCCTCACCCGACACACCTGACACACAGCTGGTGGTAAGTATCCACCCAAGGTCTGAGTGTGGGAAAAGATTACTAGAAGGTCTGAGCCTCCACCACACCACACTTAGAGACCACAGTGGTTTAAGAGTTAAAATGGGATGGTTTTGGCCAGTTTCAAGACCAAAGAGTGATATTGCCAGCACGTGAAGATTCACCATGACGCACTTGGTTAACCTAGTACACACAGTGGCCGCACGACAATAACGCCAATGTATGGAAGTGTGGAAAAGATTACTCACAAGTCTAACCTCACCCGACACACCCTGAACACAGTAGGTGCTAAGAAATCACCAATGTCGGGAGTGTGGGAAAAGATTTGTACCACAAGTCTGTCCGACACCTAAACACTCCCTGACACACAGTGGGGGTTAAGAAGTCACCAATGTCTGGAGATGTGGCGAAAAAAAAAATTAACTAAGAAGTATGAAACTCACCCGACAGCCTTGAAGACACAGGTTTGAGGAGTCAAATGTTGATGTTTGTAAGCAAAGTGTTTCAAGATAAAGAGTGGAATTGCCAACACATGAAAGATCCACTTATTGAGGGTGGGTGTTTTGGGGACAAGTGGGCGGTTCCCGTAGCTGTGGAGAGTGTGTCCTGTGTGGCAGTGGGAAGGTGGCAGTGCTAGTCCTGTGCTGGCAGTGGGTGTGTACCTGTGTGCAGTGTGTCTGTGTGGCCAGTGGTGGTGGTCGGCAGCCCGGGCCTTGTGTTCTCTGTGGGGAGTATGGCCCCAGCAGTTGTTGGAGTGGGCAGTGCGGGTGTGACATTTTAATAAATAGTGACTTATTTGTTCAAGTCTGTGTTTGTGTTTATACTTTATTTAATCTCAGGTTGGCAAGTTTGGTTTAGTCAGTAAGAAAGGAGTGTGGTCAGTGGTGGTCGGTGATGATGATGATGGCAATATGGTGAAGGTGTTGAGGGTCATCTGCAGCAAGATCATCAATAATAAGAACACTTTTATGTACTCAAATGAGAATATAACTCCTAACATACAAGTAAGATGAAACAACAGGCCTTCAATGTATATTTCATGTTCGGTTCGGGCCCTTGAGGCCCATAACGCATTCCATTGTAAATTTGGTACCATTAGCCGATTGTAGTGACTCGAAGCAATGTGTTATAGCTATGACCTGTTTATAGTATCCTTGTCCACTAAACTCATTGTAAGATTTAGTGACTCGTTATTTAGGGCTGTCAACAGACCATTATAATATAGCACAAGGAAAGATCTGGGCGTGAAGGAGGTTAACAACCAAATAAGTGCCTACCAGGGACAAGTATACTAAGCAGGTCATAGCTATAAAACATAGATCTCCTTATAACTACTACAAATCGTCAATGGTACACAATATTATAATGGAAAATACTTTCGGGCCTCAAAGGTAGTAAATTAAGTTAATTGCATCATGTATGTCTGTTGTTCGTGTGTTGGTTGTAATTGAAGAAGGTTGAGTGAGTAGTAGTGAGTAGTATTAATTATTTATTATTATTTGCACAAGATGTTAGTTCAAGGGGTGACAGTCGCAGAATGACGACAGCTCGAAACCCCACACCAATTACCACCATGACTCCATGACACAACGATTCTCAACCTTTCTCCCAGCAAGGTTTAAACCACTCCCTCTCTCTTTCCCAGTATTAGTAAGTTTTATATCGTGAAAGGTTTTTGTACACAAAAACTACTGAATGAAACAGATCTAGAAAGGTGTTAAATAGGTATCTAGATTACTAATGCAAAAAATCTAGTACCGTAGATAACACTATAGTCGTCAGTCACTCGCCACTGCACTAATTTTCGCCAGGCACAAATATTACGAATTTTAGCATCACTACAGCCTTGTATGTGCCACTGAAGACATGTAGTGTGATGTACTATATAAACTACTGTGCATGTCTCTTCTACTACTACGACTACTACTACTACTACTACTACTACTACTGTAATGCCCATTATTCGGGAGATGATAATATGAGAATTATTATCATAAAATTCCCGAGTTATGTCTTGTAAGTAATTCTTTTTTTTCAGTTTCACATATGACTCATCGTATTTCTTTTTTTCCGCCATCTTTTCCTCATCATTTGGCCATCCTAGACGCCATTTTGTTTATCTTCTTTCGTTCTATCACCCGCCATTTCTTTCCTCGGTCTTCCATTCCCCCCCCCGACATGCCGTATGCGAGGCACAATCCGTAGGAAATTATTCCGCGATCAGTGATAACTATGTATTCAATTCTTTTCATTCTTTCCCAACCATCTTCTCAGATTTGGGAAACCCTCCTAAAATCCTAACGGTTTTCAAATAATCCCCATCGTTATAATCATGTTCATGATTGGATATCTTAGAAAAAATCCGCGCTAAAATGAAAACCAACCAAAGTTCTAAGAAACACTTCCATACACCCCACTCTTAATAGAGGTGTTCGGACGTCCGACGATTACATATAAACCATCCTTCTTGGTATTAGATTAAAGATATTAATCTTCTACCTCCAAGTAACGCGTTTGGATTAGGGACAATCCTCTTTCTGAGGTACGCGAGTTTTCACTACTTAATGTTATTTCGGGATTCTAAGCTCTTCATTTGAATGTCACGGCGAGACCATTCAAACATTCCCCTTTCTGCTCGGGCGGTGTAACGCCGCAAGACGGCAGTTCTTCAACCCATCTGTCCACGTAGGTAGTACAATCTGCTCCTAACTCCTGTTTTTTCTCCCTTAATTATATTATATCTATATATTTCTATATAATATTATGTTACCAGTTCAGTGTCACTAAGGCATAGATGTTTCCGCCACATCCTTATAAGTATTATTAATCGAGTCTAACCCATCTTCCCTCTTCGCTGGCTCGTGGTTCCTCCCAGGCCACATGGCTTATTGTACACCATACAACACATTTCTCGCCATATTCTTTCTCTACTAGATACCTATCTTCCGCATTGTAATTTATAAATATTAGTGGTAGTTACCTAGTGTAGCAATTAACTGAATAGAAATTCTAGTAAGGAGTTTATGCTCATATAGAGCTTTCCTCTCTCACTTAGAAAAATTCCTACGTCAGGGGTAGTTTGCTTTTCTTATTTCCGAGTAGTAGTTTTCTCGGTATAGTGTTTAACGCCTTATATGTTGAAATATGATCTCAAGTGAGTGAGACTACCATGTCACTATGAATAATAGATTCATTTGCATATATAGTTTCTTGTGTTATTATAAAAACCCAGGTGATATTCTGCGTTAGGAAAATTATTCCCCACACTTCCAAAAGAGTCCAACCTTGTTCGTTATATCCCCTCGTGAACAACCACGACTACCAAGATCAACCTAGATATTAAATTACTCTAACGTGCCACCGGAGTAATCATAGTGAAATACTCGCCAGGCTGGTGGCAGCAGAATCCCTTTAATAAAACCTAAACCTTATTATCCTTTCCCCTTAAGTACATCCCCCTTTTCAGTACTCTCCGCATGAGACGCGGTCATTACTATATCATATAGTGAAACCATAAGACTAAGTTAAATCCTCCATTCAATTGTAAATCATTTATCAAATCATCCCCAATAAGTATCATTCCAAGTACGTTTGACCATTTATACAACCCCCATAAACAAGTGACCCCCAATTTTTGTCAACACACTACTTACTACTACTACTCTATTGGCTGTGCCGACTGAAGACAGGTACCTCATTATAAACTCTGTGGCTGCTTTCTACTACTACTACTACTACTATAACTACTACTACTACTACTACTACTACTCCTACTACTACTATTGCATGTGGGCCACTGAAGACAGGTACATAATATAACTACTGTGCATGCCTATTCTACCTACTACGACTACTACTACTACTACGACTACTACTACTACTACTACTACTACTACTACTACTAATACTATACTACTACTATTGCATGTGCCACTGAAGAAAACCAGGTACAATATATAAACTACTGTGCGCATGCCTATTCTACTACTACTACTACTACTACTACTACTTACGACTGCTAACTACTACATACAACGACTACTACTACGACTACGACTATTACTACTACTACTACTACTACGACTACTACTACTCTCCTACTACAACTACTACTACTACTACTACAACTGCTACTACTACTACGACTACGACTACCTCTACTACTACGCCTACTACTACCACTACACACCTCACTTACAACTACAACCACTACTACTACTACTACTACTCGACTACTACTACGACTGGCTACTACGACTACTACTACGATACTACTTACTACTACTACCACTTACAACTACAACTACTACTACACTACTACTACTACACCTGCTACTACACTAACACTACTACTACTACTGACTACTACAAACTACAACTACTACTACTAACGACTACTACTACTACTACTACTCTACACTACGACTACTACTACGACTGCGACTACTACTACTACTCCTACTACTAACTACTACTACTACTACTACTTACTACTACTACTTACTACTGCTAACTACTACTACGACCTACGACTACTAGTTTTTTATTAGAACTCCTCCTAATTCTACTACTACAACTACAACTACTACTACTACTACTACAACTACAACTACAACTACTACTACTACGACTGCTACTACTAGCTACTACTACACTACTACTACTACTACTACTACTACAACTACCACTACAACTACTACTACTACTACTACTACTACGACTGCTACTACTAACGACTACTACTACTACTTACTATACTACTACTACTACTACTACTCTACTACGACGACTACTACTACTACTACTACCCCATACTACTACTACAACTACAACTACTACTACGACTCGACTACGACTACTACTACTACTCCTACTACTACTACCGACTGCTACTACTCCTACTACTCCTAGTACTACTACTACGACCATAGACTACTACTACTACTACGACTGCTACTACTACTCTACTACTAAACTACTACTACGACTACTACTACTACACTACACTACTACTACTCTCTACTTACTACACTACACTACTACTACTACTAACTACTACTACTACTACTACTACGGCTACACGTCGACTACTACTACGACTACGACTACTACTACTACTACTACGGCTACGACTACGACTACTACTACTACTACAACAACTACAACTACTACTACTACTACTTACTACTACTACTACTACTAGTGTATGTGCCACTGAAGACAGGTACTAATATAAACTACTGTGGCAATGGCCTCTTCAGTGACACATACCAAGGTTGTAGTGATGCTAAATTCGTATATATTGGTGCCCTGGCGACATTAGTGCAGTGTCGAGTGACCTGGCGAATCTAGTGTTTATGTAAACGGTAGGTATTGAATAGGTATGATAGTACGAAGGGGGAAATAGGAGTGCTGCTAACTAGGTAACGAGGGTGAGGTTGTTAAAGGTGAAGGGAAGGAGGTAGTCAGTGTGCTTAGACATGGGAAGGGGGAGGAACGTGTCTTCTCTCTCTTCTCTCTCCTCCTCCCTCTCTCTCTCGTCTCTCGCTCTCTCTCTCTAAGTTGGGTCAAAACTACACATTAATCCCTTGAAGGTGTTCCAAAACAACACATGAAAAAATCTCTCTCTCTCTCCTACACTACTATTTCTGCTCCCCCTCTCTCCTCTCTCTCGTCTCGCTCTCTCTCTCTCTCTCTCTCTCTCTCTCCGTCGCTCTCTCTCTCTCTCTCTCCGTCTCGTCGCTCTCTCTCTCTCTCCCCCTCGTCTCTCTCTCCTCTCTCTCTCCTCTCTCCTCTCTCTCTCTCTCTCTTTACTACTAGCTACATTTCTGCCTCCCCACCTCTCTCTCGCTCTCTCGTCTCTCGCTCTCCGTCTCTCTCTCTCATCGCTCTCTTTATTACTGCTACTTATGTTCTGCTCCCCACCTCTCTCTCTCTCTGTTGGCAAGGGAAGGTTAAGTATAGATTACAGTGTTTTCATACTATGTGTGTGTGTGTGTGATATTCACCCATGTCTTGCTCAAGGGGCAGTAACCGCACGCATTTGTCAGTGACATCCTAGGAGCAGGGAGGATCGAGCCGGCAACCCACTGCCTTATATTCTCAATCTTAGTATTAATACTCTTTTTTAAACTAAATTTATTTGTTTATATCAATTGCTTTTCTGTCTTGAAAACTCCAAAGTGATTATCCATTGACTTTCTGATTTAAACTGAGAACTTGTTGTTTTTTACAGTTTTACCCCCTTTGAGGCCCAGAAACGTAATTCCCATTGTAATTTGCGGCCCAGAACGTAATTCCCATTGTATTTGGAGGCCGCAGGAACGTAATTCCCCATTGTATTGAGGCCCAGAACGGTAATTCCCATTGTAATTTGAGGCCCAGAACTATTCCCATTGTAATGTTGAGGCCCAGAACGGTAATGTTCATTGTAAATTTGAGACCCCGAAACGTAATTCCCATTGTAATTTTGAGGCCAGAACGTTTCCCTTGTATTTGAGACCCGAACGTAATTCCAATTGTAATTTTTGGACCCAGAACTATTCCCATTGTACTGTTGAGGTCCCAGAACGATTCCCATTGTAATTTGAGGCCCAGAACGTAATTCCCATTGTAATTTGAGCCCCGAACTTAATTCCCCATTGTAATTCTGAGGCCCAGACGTAATTTCCATTGTAATTTGAGACCAGAAACGTAATTCCCATTGTTTTTGAGGCCCAGACGTCATTCCCATTGTCATTTGGAGACCCAACGTAATTCCCATTGTAATTTGAGACCCAGAACACGTAATTCCCATTGGGGGTAATTTGAGGCCCAGAACGTAATCCCATTGTAATTTGAAACCCAGAACGTAATTCCCCATTGTAATTTGAGACCCAGCAAACGTAATTCCCATTGTAATTTTGAGACCCCGAACGTAATTCCCATTGTATTTGAGACCCGAACGTAATTCCCATTGTAATTTGAGGCCAGAACGTAATTCCCCTTGGTAATTTTGAGACCCAACCGTAATTCCCCCATTGTAATTTGAGGCCCAGAACGTAATATCCCATTTGTAAATTTGAGGCCCAGAACGTAATTCCCATTGTAATTTAGACCCAGAAACGTAATTCCCCATTGTAATTTGAGACCGCCAGAACGTAATTCCCATTGTAATTGAGACCCGAACGTAATTCCCATTGTACTTTGAGGCCCAGAAGTAATTCCCATTGTATTTTGAGACCCAGAACGTATTCCCTTGTTATTTGAGGCCCAGAACGTAATTTCCATTGTAATTTGCGCCTCAGAACGTAATTTCCATGTAAAATTTGAGACCCAGAACGTAATTTTCCATTGTAATTGAGGCCCAGACTAATTCCCATTGTAATTTGAGACCAGAACGTAATTCCCATTGTAATTTAGGCGCAGAACGTATTCCCCATTGTATTTGAGACCCAGACCGTAATTCCCATTGTAATTTGAGACGCCAGAACTTAATTACCATTGTAAATTTTGAGACACCAGAACGTAATTGTCCATTGTAATTTGTGACCATTAGACGTTTGTAAGTGACTATAGCAATGTTTTTATAGCTATGACCTTTTTTAGTAATCCTTGTCCCACTAACTCATGTGTATATTCAGTGCCTTTTCGTTATTTTTATGCTCACAAACGACCATTTTTACATAGCAAAGGAAAAAAGAAACAAAAAATCTGGGCGTGAGGGGTTAACATTACTACTACTACCACTACTACTACTACTAGATCTCCGGCGTGAAGGAGTTAAATTTTTCAATGTTTATAATATTTTTGTTCAAATCAGTCATTTCGAAATTTCTGAACACCTGAGGAAAGTGTGGGTGGGTAGTTGCAGTGGGGGCCGGTGGGGGGCTGGGTAGTTATTAAGAGGGTGCCTGAGGAGGGCACAGTGTGCTGGGTATGGGGGATTGGGGCGCTAAGCCCACTGTCTACGGGCCATTCTGATGTTACACTGAGAAGGGTATTAGCGATTTTTTTTTTTTCTGTAATGGAAGCTTGTAGGGTATAGTTGTAAGATCATATTAGTGTGTCTCTCTCTCTCTCCTCTCTCTCATAGGGAAATAGGTAAGGTTTAGTGTTTCGAAGCAGTGTTACCGAGTTGACCTGCTTGAAAATCCTGGATGAGCGCCAGTCCGAGTGCGAGCCTCTACGAGCAAGCGTGTGTGGCTTAGGCCCTTTTATGGATAGAACAACCACCACCACCACCACCACACACACACACACACACACCACCAGCACTACACCACACACAGTTCCCGCCACCACCACACCACTACAGCCACCACACACCACCCCACCCCACCACCACACACCATCACACCAACACCACACACACCACCACCACCACCACCACACACAGTCCCCACCACAGCCACCACCACCACCACCACACACACCACCACCACTCCCACACCGCCACCACCACGCACGCCCCACCACCACCACCACCACAGCCACCACCACCACACACACCACCACCACCACACCACCCCACCACCACACATCACCACAGCCACCACCACCACAACATCACCACCACCACCACCACCACCCCACACTAGCACCACACACAGTCCCCACCACCACCACCACCACCTTACCAGTAACCGCTGATTCAACCCAGTCGCTCTGTCAGAAAAAAAGTCGTTTCGTGCCATTTAATTTTTGCTTATTGAGTAAAATTTGGAAAGAAAACATTAGGTGAAAGTTTATCAGGCTATAATTCTAATTCAATAACATTCTCCAGCATTTATATTCCATCATCACAAAGTAAACAAAGGCAACCAGGCAATAGTAATTCAGTCAATAAATTATCAGTACAAAAAATTGATGCCTACAGAAATAATAGTCAATTATTTATCAATGAGTAAATAACAAAAATATATTACTGTATAAAACTATATCCTCTCTCTCTCTCTCTCTCTCTTCCTCTCAACTTTCCTCTGCTCTCTTGCCCTCTCTCATGCTCTCTCTGCTTCTCTCTCTCATACTTCTCTCTCTCTCTCCTCTCTCTCTCTCTCACACTTTCTGGCTCTCTTGCCCTCTCTCTCTCTCTCTCTCACACTTTCTGGCTCTCTCTTGCCCTCCTCTCTCTCTCTCTCTCTCTCTCTCTCTCTCACACTTTCTGGCTCTCTCTTGTCCTCTCTATCTCTCACACACTGTCTGTCTCTCTCTTGTCCTCCTCTCTCTCTCTCCTCTCCTCCTCCTCTCTCTCTCTCTCACACTGTCTACGTATTTACTTAACTGTTAACAAGACTATTTATCTTACAGTGTTGACATCCTGTGAGGAACAGACAGAAGACTCAACAGCCAGTCCTCACCACCACAGTTCTCACCAATCACACACCACCACCACAATCCTCAAGCCTCACCACACACAGGAGGAGTGACGGCGGTGAAGGTGGTGTCTTAGCGCCGGCTCCCACCAGTCCCCTTGTACGGCCGCCGCTGCCGCTCACCGCCCAACAGTGACGTCACCATCATCACCGCTGTGGCTGTAGTGGTCACCGGTCTTTAGGGGTCAAAATGCATCACTGGCCTGTACAAGATGACCTCTGATGACCTCTAAGGTGTTACAGGGTCATTCACAGCCAGGCGACAGGTGAGAGGACTGTATGTTTTGCTGTAACAACTTCCACCACTGTAGTTATGCTGCTCATTCTAGTGTACAGACAGTTTGTTACTAGTAATGCAAATACATGATCAGTTTTTAGAGAGCTAGTCAAGATATTTAACTTCAATATTTTCACTACATGTCATTAATACTTGGAAGACCGCCCGGAGATTAGGCAAAAGGAAATCACGAGAAGAACTTAAACTCGCTTGCCGTGTGTATTTGTATGAGACGTATTATTGCCGTGTTAACAGTACATCTAGAGTGACAACCGTGTGTCCTTACAGTACATCATCCATCTGGGGGCGCGTCGCCTCGCCACCCTACGACGCACTCCGGGGTCACACGCCGATCCCATGCGCTGCCTTCCAACCCAGCAC
>JACEEZ010019402.1:31357-52381 GCA_016584305.1 Chionoecetes opilio
TCCCCATGCAGGCTGCCTTCCCACACCAAGCAGTCTGCACTTCCATACCAAGCGTCCCATGCAGTCCCCCAACCGCAGCCAGCTGCTGCCTTCCCACACCAAGCAGTCTCCATGCAAGCTGCCTTCCCATACCAAGCAGTCCCCATGCAGGCTGCCTTCCCACACCAAGCAGTCTCCATGCAGGCTGCCTTCCCACACCAAGCAGCTCTCGACAAGAAGCATCAACTTGCCCCAGCCACGAGCCTTGTGGGCGCCCCCTTGGCCTCCTCCACGCCGGATTGTCTCTTAAGGCATCCACGGTACGATTGGTCGTACGATCTGATCCGACAGACCTGATCCGATGGATTTCCTACCACCCACTAACGATCCGACTGCACCTCAAGACCAGTTCAGTTGGTGATAGAAACGGTGGAGAGCGGTTCTCATGATGGGTCTATGCAACGAGGATCGAATTACTTTTGATGGAATCTGATACCACAACTGAGGAGCGTAAACATCCGCGCTCACACTAAATTTCACAGAGGCAGTTATTTTCTTAATATATTTCCGGCACACACTTCTCATATAGTTTTTTTTTTTTTTTTACTGTTTCAACATTAGCCTCACTCGCTCACTGTCGCTCCTCGAGTTTCTCTACCAATAGGTGTCTTGCACTGACGTCACGACCTAGCGTCTTCAAGCCAAATGCCGCCGTCTTCAAGCCAAATGCCGCCCGTCGGAGCGAGCTAGAGGACCAACAAACTCCACTTGCCGCCCGTGTTTGCCAGCTTATGGTAATTTTCCCCTACCAAAGATATGTTTATCAGTATAAAAGATATACTGTTGTCTTCAGAAATGTTTGTACTATAATATTATCAAATAAAAAACTGTAAAACACACTAAAGAAAGGCCATTATGAGACTCTCAAGAAATATGCATGAACTTAATATTCACCAACTCCAGCTCCCATTTAATATTTTACTCGAAAACTTTTTACATGGACAATGTCAATAGAAGCGGAATTTCATTAGCTTTCCATTGATATATTTCGTTATCTGATAAATGAATTAGAACCATGTATAAATTAGCGTTAACTAAATAAATAACCTCATCAATCGGGAAAAATTACCCGATATCATGATGTTATTGATTTAGTTAACGCTAATTTATACATGGTTCTAATTTATTTATCAGATAACGAAATATATCAATGGAAAGCTAATGAAATTCCGCTTCTATTGACATTGTCCATGTAAAAAGTTTTCGAGCAAAATATTAAATGGGAGCTGGAGTTGGTGAATATAAGTTCATGCATATTTCTTGAGTCTCATAATGGCCTTTCTTTAGTGTGTTTTACGGTTTTTTATTTGATAATATTATAGAAGATTTCAGTATTCCACATTCATCTTCATTTCCGAAGACAACAGTATATCTTTTATACTGATAAACATATATTTGATAGGGGAAAATTACCATAAGCTGGCAAACACGGGCGGCAAGTGGAGTTTGTTGATCCTCCAGCTCGCATTTCCCGCGCCTGTCGCAGCCACAACAAGGGCTGTGATGTCACGTGCAAGACAACCTATACTTCATAGTTGCATTTTTCTTAAATTTATCCATTTACTCTTGATTTTTATTTTCACAAACATTAGTTTCTATATAACAGGAGAACCTCGTTTATCCGGCACTCGGGGGGCGAGCGCATGCGGAAACTTCATATTTGCCGTTGTTTTGAGAGTTACTCTTATGGAATCGCCCCAAAATCCTGTTTTTGTTTTGTTTTTTTATTACATCAAAGCGAAACTGGCCAAGGGCACAACAAAAATGGAAACACAAGCCCGCTTAGTGCCAGTCCCTATAAAGAAGACAGTAAGAGGCAAATAAATAAAAAAGAGGGGTGAGCCACATTTGTTCGGGAGGTGTCTTGTTACTCTTCTTTTGAAAAGATGCAAGTCATAGGAAAGTGGAAAACTAGAAACAGGAAGAGAGTTCCAGAGGTTTTACCCAGATGGAAAGGATGAAAGGGTTGCCAAACCCTGCGTACCACGCCCCAAATTGAACTAAATTTCTGCCGATTTTTCTCAGTTTTGAAATAAATGATACCTAATGAATGCTGGGTTATCATGCTGCGTTTTTTTTTGTTTTTTTTTTTTGGGGGAGGGGGGCCCTCCCGCCCCCTTTCTACCCCGCACTCCTCCGTCAGGATGGACAAGCCAGTCCTCGTTGTCGCACGCCAGCACCTCGAAACACCTCCTCTCTTTTTTTCACAGGATCTCTCTGACGGCTCAAAAAACTAGCCGTGGCCTCCATGCTGGAGGCCCGGAGAGAAAATAAATAAAAATGCCTGGCGTCGATTAGTGCCGTTGTTTGAGGCTGCCGTTGTTTTAAAGGACGGTTTTAAATGAGGTAGGTTCTCCTGTATTGATGAATTCTGTCAAAAGTGCTTCTCATTAAAGAAACAATATTCAGCTTGGTAGTCCTCTCGCGACCTGTCAGTGCGAAACTGACGGCTGGCCTCACGATCAGCGCACTCATGGTGACCGGTCTGAATCCGGCATGATCGGTCGGATCTAAAACCAAACACTGCTTGGTCGCATCCGACCAGCTGGTTCAGTCGGTCAGACCAAAATCACCCATCACGTATCAATCTGGTGGATCCAACCAGATCTGTCGAGGGTCGTACGACCAGAATCGCACTGTGGATGGGGGCCTTTTACCAGATACAACCATGGGAAGGATCGGTTCAAGGGTAGGCGTGCACTTGCCATATAGCCCCAGGTTGGCGCTGACGGGACTAGACAAGTAATAGGCCTCGAGCAGTCTCTCTGTGCAATCGCTGTTTGACACGAATCATTCCCAGCGATACCACCGTGATTCTACGAAAGACATTTATTAAAGGAGATCGATTTGTTTCTCAAGCGCTATTTAGGTGTCCATGTCTCACAACCTTATAGGAGTAAGACAGGGATCACAAGCGCCTTGAAGATCGAGAAGAGGAGGAGTTGTATTTATGAAGTTAATCGAGATTGTCTAAACATATAAGTTCTCTCTCTCTTCTCTCTCTCTCTCTCTCTCTATCTCGTCTCTCTTCTCTCTCTCTCCTCTCTCTACTCTCTCTCTCTCCTCTCTTCATCTCTCTCTCTTCCTCTCTCTCTCTTCCTCTCTCTCTCTTCCGCTTCTCTCTCTTCCTCTTCCTCTTCCTCTCTCTCTCTCTGTTCCTTCCTCTTCTCTTCCTCTCTCTCTCTCTCTCTTGCTCTTTCCCCTCTCCTATCGCTCTTCCTCTTCCTCTTCTCCTCTCTCTCTTCCTCTTCCTCTCTCTCTCTCTCTCTCTTCCTCTTCCTCCTCTCTCTCTCTCTTCCTCTTCCTCTCTCTTCTCTCTCAACACAGCCACAGGAGCCCACAGTATATTAACACCCAAGGCGACACACAGCCTCACCACACACACATTTGACACAATCATGCCAGCAATACCCCGTGACAGTGATGGCCTGTGTCAAGTACAGTGGTGGTTTATGTCTAAATAAACTTGCCCCAAACAAATTACTTGTCTTTAACCATCCAAGCAGTCTGTCTCCGGAGTGAGCTGCCAGGCAGTGCAGGCTTAGAGACAGGATTTTGGCATTTTTTGCGTTTTTTTTTTGGTACTTTTTTGGAATTTTGCAACTTATGGTTTTTTTGAATTTTTGCAACTTTTTTGGTACTTTTTTTTGCCAACACTTTTTGGAATTTTTGCAACCTTTTTTGGTATTTTTGCTACCTTTTTTGGTTATTTTTTGCAATTTTTTGCTACTTCGGTATTTTTTACAACTTTTTTGGTATTTTTTGCAACTGTTTTGTTTATTTTTTGCAACTTTTTGGTATTTTTTTTTTTGCAAACTTTTTCGGTATTTTTTTGCAAATTTTTCGTTTTTTTTTTTTTTTTTTTTCTTGCTATTTTTTGTGACATTTAACTAAAAAAAAACGCAAACTTTTGCCTGCCTAGACAGTATTAGTTATATGATTAGTACATTACAGTTGTATTACTATTATATATGATGATAATAATATATTGCATTAGTATAACATATAGTAGTGTTATATGTCACTGATCTGTTCTTGGCCTACTGTAAACTTTTTCTGCTCCAAAGTTTTGATTTTGATACCATATTGTGCTTAACTTCCTCCACATTGTATACTACAGTCTATTTTAATTTATAAGCGTCAAAAATGCAGTCAGGAAGCCACGCCCCTGCCTGCCCTTCTATGATACGGGCAGCTGATTGTGCATTCCTCGTATCATCACCACCAATCACAATATCTTCACTACTACAGCGGTGTGACCACTAGAACAGGCAATCTTCACTACAGAGGGTGTTTTGATTGTCACCCTCTGTAGTGAAGATTGCTCTGTCCAGTGGTCACGCCCCCCGCTGTGTAAGTAGTGAAGATATTGTGATTGGTAGTGATGATACGAGGAATGCACCAATCAGCTGCCCGAGCATAGAAGGGCAGCAGGGGCGTTGGCTTCTGACTGCATTTTTGACCATAATACAAAATAGATATATTACTATATATTTATAAAGCAATTATGAACACCACTGAGAAGTAACTCATGGTCTTGACTTCTAAATATAGTAGCTACTTAAAATATTGACGTTCATAAGAAGTGTTTTTTTTTAATGGGAATGTACTATTTAATAAACACCTTGAGCCGAGGCCCAGAACGTAATTGCCATTGTAATTTGTGTACCATTAGACGGATTTGTAGTGGGACTATAAGCAATGTTTATAGCTAGACCTGTTTAGGATCCTGTCACTAACTATGTGTATATTCAGTGACTTTCATTATTTATGGCCAACAACAAGGACCATTTTATATAGCAAGAAAGATCTGGGCATGAAGGGGTTAACATTACTATACTACTACTTTATATAGCAAAGGAAAGATCTCGGGCGTGTGAAGGGGTCTATAATATATCTGTTCAATATCTAGACTAGCTCTTGAAAACTGATATCTATTACGCTATTAGCATTACTAGTAACAACTGTACACACACTAGAACAAAAAACCCAGTTCTCCTCCTCCTTCACTGTCGCCCTGGCTCTAGTGAATGACCTGTAACACCTTAGAGGTCATCAGAGGTCATCTGGTAAAGGCCAGTGTTGCATTTGGACCCCTAAAGGCCGGTGACACTACAGCCACAGGGTGATGATGGTGACGTCCACTGTTGGCGGCTGAGCGGCAGCGGGGCCGTACAAGGGGGACTGGTGGGAGCCGGCGCTAAGACACCACCTTCACCGCCGTCACTCCTTCATGCCACACACAAACTGTCATGGCTACAAAATATTGATCCATAAATAACATGAAATATCTCAGTGCTCATATAAATATCCCAGTAGAAATATCTCTGTGTATTTCATCACAAAGAAATGATCCTTGTAGTAGTTGTCTGTAGTACAATGGTGGTGTGTCCAGTATAACCACCACTACTACTACTGGTGGTGAGGAGAAGGTGGTGGTGAGGAGGTGGTGGTGGTGGTGGTGGTGGTAGTGGAGGAGGAGGAGGAGAGGAAGGAGGAAGAGGAGGAGGAGGAATATCTCAGTGAAGTCATGTAAGTAGTGGCGGGGAAAATGTTGGTCTGGGAATGACAGTATAAATAACCTTGTATTACATAGACATGACCTGTTTAAGGTGGTGGTGTGCACGGTAAACAACACTAAAGCATGAAGAATAAACAAAGCCTAAACAAGACACACATGTATAGTTTTGTTCAATCCTTGTCCAATCCAATCCAATCAAAAAAATCCTTGGCCAATCCTTTGTTCTGTTAAAAAGTTGCTATGCCCCAGGTCCAAGCCAGCTGCCAATACTTCACCACCACCCTGCATGTCATCACCATCATACTCTACGTCATCATACATCATATCACACTCTTCTTAAACTGCTAGGGAAAGGCACAACACTATAACACTGACATATGAACACTACCCCACACCTATGAGAGGCCACGCCTGCCACCACACATGTAACACTCTGTCCACCACCCCCACCAGCCATTGCCACACTCCTGCCACCACACATGTAACACTGTGTCCACACACCCCACCACCAACCCATGGCCCACCACGCCTGCACCAACACATGTAAACACTGTGTCCACCACCCATGCCACACTCCTGCCACCACACATGTAACACTTCTGTCCGTCCACACCACCACCATGCCCCCAATCCTACACCACACAGTAACACTCTGTCACACCACCACCAACACCCATTGCCACAACCTCCTACCAACACACATGTAAACACTCTGTCCTCCACCACCACCACCCATTGAGACACACTCCTGCCACCACACATGTAAAACACTCTGTCCACCACCAACCATTGCCCACTCCTGCCACACACATGTTAACACTCTGCACACACCACAAGGCATTGCACACCTTCCCTACACCCACACATGTAACACTGTCCACCACCACCACCACCACCATTTGCCACACTCCTGACACCACACATGTAACACTGTCACACCACCACACCACCCATTTGCCCACACTCCTGCCACCACACAGTAACACTCTGCCACCACACACACCCATTGCCACACTCCTGCCACCCACACATGTTAACACTCTGTCCACCACCACCACCACACATTGCCACACTCCTACACCACACAGGTAACACTCTGTCCACCACCACCACCACACATTGCCCCACTCCTACCCACCACCATGTAACCACTCTGTCCACCACACCACCACCATTGCCACTCTCCTACCACCACACATGTAACACTCTGTCCACCACACCACCACCCATTGCCACAATCCTACCACCACACATGTAAACACACTGCTCCACCAACCACCACCTAGTGCCACACTCAGACCACCACCACATGTAACACTCGTCCACCATCCGTTGCCACACCTCTACATCCACACTTGTCCACACAACACACCACTCAAAGTGGATCTATGTGCTGGAGCAATTGTCACTCTTTGGTCTTGAACCACTTCTTACAAACACACACTTGAACTCCCTCAAACCAGGTGTCTAAGGTGACCCCCCCATCCGTGTTGTGTGAGGTTTGACTGGCGAGTAAATCTTTCCCAACACTCTACACCTCATGATTTTTAACACCACTGTGTGTCAGGGTGTGTTGGGCGTGAGGTCAGACGAACTAAAATCTTTTACCACACTCTACACATTCATGATTTTTATCACCACTGGTGTCAGGGCTCCTCTTTCCTGTCATTTGCCTATTTACGTGTCTGGTGAGGCAGACTTAACATAAAATTCTTTTACCACACCCAGACATTCATGATTTTAACACCACTGTGTCAGGGCGTGTCTGGTGAGGTCACATTCGCATAAAAAAATTTCCCCACATCCAGACATTCATGATTTTTAAACACCACTGTGTACAGGGCGTGTGGGTGAGGTGCGACTTCTTAGTAAAGTTTTGCCCACACTCCAGACATTCATGATTTTTAAAAAGCTGTGTGTCAGGGTGTGTTGGGAGAGGCTAGATTCTTAGTAAAATTTTTTCCAACACTCCAGACATTATCATGATTCTTGTCGCCACTGTGTGTACTCAGGTTTTGAACAAGTGCTCATGGAATCTTCACACGTGGCTGGCAATATCCGCCTTTGTCTTGAAACACTTGCCCACAAACATCACATTTGAAACTCCCTTCAAATCAGTGTGTGTTGGGTGTGTTGTGGTGAGGTTAACTTACGATTAATTTTTGCCCACCACTCCAGGACATTCATGATCTTACACCACTGTGTGTCAGGGTGTGTGTGGTGAGGTGAGACTTCTGAAGTAAATCTTTGCCCACAATCCAGGACATCAGATTTTAACACCACGGTGTGTCAGGGTGTGTTGGGTGAGGTGAAAATTTAGAGTAAATCTTTCCCACACTCCAGACATCATGATTTGAACACCACGGGTGTGTCAGGGTCTTTTCTCATTGTGGTGGGTGAGGTGAGACTTCCGATTAAATCTTTGCCACACTCCAGACAGTCATGATTTTTAACAGAACTGTGTGTAGGGAGTGTTGGGTGATGTGAGACTTGTGAGTAAAGTTTTTCCAACACTCCAGACATGAGAATTTTTAACACCCACTGTGTGTCAGGGTTGTGTGTTGGTGAGGTGAGACTTAGAGTAAAATCTTTCCCACACTCAAGACATTTATGATTTTTAACAGCACTGTGTGTCAGGGAGTGTGGGTGAGGTGAGACTTAAGAGTAAATTTTTCCCACACTCCAGCCATTATAATCCTTGACGCCACGTGATCAGGAATTTCTTTTAAGCACAATCTTGCATCTGAATGATTTACTACATTGTGAGCAACAAAACTGCCTCTCTCCTTCTTGGCCTGAGCTGCCTGCCTCCAGGTGATTCTTGCCATCCCTCCTGTGCCTCCCCACAGCTGAGGCAGACTGCTGCTGCTGCTCCCGGCCACTGGTGGTGCTGCTGCCTCCTGCCACAGCCTCCAGCGCAGCAATACTCACGGCAGCACACATGGTGGCCAATCCTGCAGGAAGCTTTAGGAATGCCGGCGCGAGATGCCTCAGTGTGCAGCAGAACACCCAGCTGAAACATATAAGTTCTCTCTCTCTCTCTCTCTCTCTCTCTCTCTCTCTCTCTCTCTCTCTCTCTCTCTCTTCCTCTTCCTCTCCTCTCTCTCTCTTTTTCCTCTTCTCTTCCTCTCTCTCTCTCTCTCTTCCTCTTCCTCTCTCTCTCTCTCTTCCTCTTCCTCTCTCTCTCTCTCTCTTCCTCTTCCTCTCTCTCTCTCTCTCTTCCTCTTCCTCTCTCTCTCTCTCTCTTCCTCTTCCTCTCTCTCTCTCTCTCTTCCTCTTCCTCTCTCTCTCTCTCTCTCTTCCTCTCTCCCCTCTCTCTCCTCTCTTTTCCCTTTCTTCCTCCTCTCTCTCTTCCTCTTCCTCTCTCTCTCTCTCTCTTCCTCTTCCTCTCTCTCTCTTCCTCTTCCTCTCTCTCTCTCTCTCTTCCTCTCTCTCTCTCTCTCTCTCTTCCTCTTCCTCTCTCTCTCTCTCTCTTCCTCTCCCTCTCTCTCTCTCTCTCTTCCTCTCCCTCTCTCTCTCTCTCTCTTCCTCTTCCTCTCTCTCTCTCTCTCTTCCTCTTCCTCTCTCTCTCTTCTCTTCCTCTTCCTCTCTCTCTCTCTCTCTTCCTCTTCCTCTCTCTCTCTCTCTCTCTTCCTCTTCCTCTCTCTCTCTCTCTCTTCCTCTTACTCTCTCTCTCTCTCTCTTCCTCTTCCTCTCTCTCTCTCTCTCTTCCTCTTCCTCTCTCTTCTCTTCTCACCACAGCCACAGGAGCCACAGTATATTAACACCACAGGCGACACACAGCCTCCACCACACACACATTTGACACAATCATGCCAGTGGTGCCCCGTGACAGTGTATGCCTGTGTCAATGTACAGTGTGTGGTCTTACATTTGACACAATCATGCCAGCAATACCCCGTAACAGTGTATGATGCCTGTGTCAATGTACAGTGTGTGGTCTTATGTCTAAATAAACTTGCCCCAACACATTACTTTGTCTTTAACCATCTAAGCAGTCTGTCTCCGGAGAGGCTGCCAGGCAGTGCAGGCTTAGAGACAGATTTTTGGCATTTTTTGCGTTTTTTTTGGTACTTTTTTGGAATTTTTGCAACTTATGGTTATTTTTGGAATTTTTGCAACTTTTTTGGTACTTTTTTTGCAACTTTTTGGAATTTTTGCAACTTTTTTGGTATTTTTGCTACCTTTTTTGGTATTTTTTGCAACTTTTTTGCTACTTCGGTATTTTTTACAACTTTTTTGGTATTTTTTGCAACTTTTTTGGTATTTTTTTGCAACTTTTTTGGTATTTTTTTGCAACTTTTTTGGTATTTTTTGCAACTTTTTCGTTTTTTTTTTTTTTCTTGCTATTTTTTGTGACATTTAACTAAAAAAAACTCAACTTTTGCCTGCCTAGACAGTATTATTTATATGATTAGTACATTACATTGTATTACTATTATATATGATGATAATAATATATTGCATTAGTATAACATATAGGTAGTGTTATATGTCACTGATCTGTTCTTGGCCTACTGTAAACTTTTTCTGGCTCCAAAGTTTGATTTTGATACCATTATTTGGTCTTAACTCCTCACACATTGACGATACTACAGTCTATTTTATTTAGTAAAGGTCAAAATGCAGCAGGAAGCCACGCCCCCTGCCGCCTTCTATGTACGGGGCAGCTGATTGCGTGGATTCCTCGTATCACACCACCAATCACCAATATCTCACTACTTAACAGCGGTGTGACACTAGACACAGCAATCTCAATACAGAGGGTGTTTTGATTTTGTCACCCTCTGTAGTTGAAGATTGCTATGTCCAGTGGTCACCGCCGCTGTTAAAGTAGTGAGATATTTTGATGGTAGTGATGATACGAGGAATGCACCACTCAGCTGGCCCCGTTAGCATAGACGGGCCAGGCAGGGGGCGTGGCTTCCTGACTGCATTTGACCATATACAAAAAGACTATATACTATATATTTTATTTAAGCCCAATATGAATCACCACTGGAGAAGTTTAACTCATGGTTCTTGACTTCTAAAATATGTGCTATAAAATATTGACGTTCATAAGAAGTGTTTTTTTTTTAAAGGAATGTACTATGTAATTAACCCTTGAGGCCCAGAACGTAATTGGCCATGTAATTTGGGTACCATAGACGATTGTAGTGATATAAGCAATGTTTATAGCTATGACATGTTTAGTTCTCCTTGTCCACAACTCATGTGGTATACTCAGTGACTTTTCATATTTTATAGGACAACACACCGACATTTATATAGCAAAGGAAGATCTGGGCATGAAGGGGTTAACATTACTATAATACTACTTTATATAGACAAGGAAAGATTCGCGTGAGGCCGTTAATAATATATCTGTTCAATCTATAGACTAGCTCTTGGAAAACTGTCATCTATACGCTATTAGCATTACTATAGTAAACAACTGTACACACACTAGAAAACAAAACACAGTTCCCTCCTCCTCTCACCTGTCCCTTGCTGTGAATGACCCGTAACACCTTAGAGGTCATCAGAGGTCATCTTGTACAGGCCAGTGTTGCATTTTGACCCCTAAAGGCGGTGACCACTATAGCCACAAGGGTTGATGGATGGTGACGTCACTGTGGGGCGGTCGAAGCGGCAGCGGTGGCCGTACAGGGGACTGGGGGAGCCTGGCGCTAAGACACACTCACCGCCGTCAACTCCCTTCATGACACAACACAAACTGTCAGTGGTTACAAATATTGTCCATAAATAACATGAAATACTCAGTGCTCATATAAAAAATCTCCCAGTAGAAATATCTCTGTGTATTTCATCACAAGAAAATGATCCTTGTAGTAGTTGTCTGTAGTACAAGGGTGGTGGTTCCAGTAAACACCACTACTATACTGGTGGTGAGGAGGAAGGTGGTGGTGAGGAGGTGGTGTGGTTGGTGGTGGGGTGGTGGTTGGTGGTGGTTAGTGGAGGAGGAGAGAGAGGAAGGAGAGAAGAGGAGGAGGAGGAAATCCCCCCCCAGTGAAGTCATGTTAAGTAGTGGCGGGGAAATTGGTTGGGAATTGTCCCCCCCCCCCCCCCCCCAGTATTAATAACCTTGTATTACATAGAATTGACCTGTTTAAGGTTGGTGGCGTGCACGGTAAACCAACATAAAGCATGAGTATAAACAAAGCCTAAACAAGACACCACGTGTATAGTTAGTACAAAAAAAAAAAAAAAATGCCTATGCCCAGTCCAAGTCAGCTGCCAATACTTCACACCACCACCACCACGCATGTCATCAACATCACACTCTTCTAAACTGCTAGGGAAGGCACAACACTATACACTGACATATGAAACCACTCCCCCACACCTATGAGAGGGGCCACGCTGCCACCACACAATGTTAACACTGTCCACCACACCACCACCACCCATTGCACACTCGCCAGCACACATGGAACACTCTGTCCACCCACACCACATTGCCACACTCCTGCCAACCACACATGCTAACACACTGTCCACCACCACCAACCACCCATTGCCACACCCATGCCACCACACATATACCACTCTGTCCCCACCACAACCAAAACCATTGCCACACTCCTGCCCACACATGTAACACTCTGTCCACCACCACACCACCCATGCCACACTCTGCACCCCACATGTAACACTCTGTCACCTCCACACAACACCACCCATTGCCACACTCTGACACCACAACATGTAAACACTCTGCCACACCACCGCCACCCATTGCCCACACTCCGCCACAACACATGTAACACTCTGTCCACCACCACCACCACACCCATTCCCACACTCCTGCCACCACACATGTAACACCTCTGTCTACCACCCATTGCCACACTCCTACAACCACACATAGTAACACTGTGTACACCAACCACCCATTGCCACACTCTACCACCACAACAGTAACACTCTGTCTACCAACCATTGCCAGCACTCCTACCACCACGCATGTAAACACTATGTCCACCACAAACACCACCCATTGCACACTCACTACACCACACATGTAACACTCTGGTCCACCACACCAACCCATTTGCCCACACTCCTGCCACACACATGTAACCCACTGGTCCACCACCCACCACCACCCATTGCCCACACTCCTACCACCACACATGTAACACTGTCCACCAACCACACACCACCATTGCCAACTCTGCCACCACACATTGTAACAACCACTCTTCCACCACCACACGACCCATTGCCACACTCCCTACCACCACACAATGTAACACTAGTCCACCACCACCACCACCCATTGCCACACTCCTGCCAACACACATGTAACAACACTCTGTCCACCCACCAACCACCCATGCAACACTCCTACCACCACACATGTAACCTGTCCACCACCCATCACAAGCATTGCCCACACTCCTACACCACACATTGTAAAACTCGTCCACCACCACCACAAGGCATTCTGCCACACTCTCCACCACACAGGTTAACACTCCTGGGCCACCACCACCACCACCATTGCCACACTCCTACCACCAAACATGTAACCATCTGTCCTCACCACCACCCACCCATTGCACACTCATGTACCACCACACATGTAAACACTCTGCCACCACCACACACAAGTGCATTGCCCACACTCCTCCCACCACACAGTAACACTATGTCCACCACCCATTGCCACACTCCTTACCACCACACATGTAACACTCTGGCCACACCACCACACCATGCCACACTCCTACCACCACACATGTAACACTCTGTCCACCACCACACACCAAGGCATTGGCCACCACTCCTACCACACACCATGTAACACTCTGTCCACCACACCACCACCCATTGCCAAACTCCTACCACCACACATGTAACACACTGTTCCCCACCACCCACCACCCATTGCCACATCTACCAAACACATGAACACTCTGTCCCACCACCACCAAGCATTGCCACAACTCCTACCACCACCACATGTAACACACTGTCCAACACCACACCCATGCCAACACTCCTACCACCACAAGGTAACACTTTTCCACCCACCATCACCACCCATTGCCCACACTCCTACACCACACATGTAACACTCTGTCCACCACCACCCCACCCATTGCCACACTCCTACCACCACACATGTAACACTCATGTCCACCCACACCACCCATTGCCACACTCCTACCACCACACATGTAACACCTGTCCACCACCACCACCCATGCCCACTCCTACCACCACACATGACACTCTGTCCACCACACCACCACACTTCCACACTCTGCCACCACACATGTAACACTCTGTCCACACCAACACCACCCATTGCCACACTCCCTACCACCACACATGTAACACTCTGTCCACCACCACCACCATTGCCACACTCCTACCACTCACACATGTAAACTCTGGTCCACCACCACCACCACACATTGCCACACCTACCAACCACACATGAACACTCTGTCCACCAACCCCACCACCCATTTGCCACTCTCCCCTACCACCACACATGTAACCCTCTGTCCACCACCACCACCACAATTGCACAATCCTACCACCACACATGTAACACACTGTCCACCACCACCACCTATTGCCCACACTCCTACCACCACACATGAACACTCTGTCCCCCACCCATTGCCACACTCTACAGCCACACTTGTCCAAACAACACACCACCTCAAAAGTGGATCTTCATGTGCTGGCAATTCATCTTTGGTCTTGAAACAACTTCTTACAAACATCACACTTTGAACTCCCTCAAACCAGGTGTCTAAAGGCGTGTTGGGTGAGGTTTAGACTTGCGAAGTAAACTTCCCACTCTCTTACACATATGATTTTTAACAACACTGGTGTCAGGGTGTGTTGGGTGATGTCAGACTGAACATAAAACTTTTACCACACTCTACACATCATGATTTATATCACAACTGTGGCAGGGGCGTGTCTGGTGAGGTCAGACTTAACATCAAATCTGTTACCCACACATCCAGGGGGGGGGGGGGTGGGGGGGGGGTAAACCCAAAAAATTCATGATTTTTAACACCACTGTGTGTCAGGCGTGTTGGTGAGGTCACACTTTAGCATAAAAAAATTTCCCAACTCCAGACATCATGATTTTAACACACTGTGTATCAGGGGTGTTGGTGAGGTGAATTCTTAGTAAATTTTGCCACACTCAGACTAAATCAGATTTTAATCACTCTGTGTGTCAGGTGTGTTGGTGTAGGCTTAGACTCCTTTAGTAAATTTGCCTCACAATCCAGGGACATTCTAATGTATTTTCTTGAGTTTTCGGCTCTACTGTGTTTGTATTCTAAGGTTTGATACGAAAGTGCTTGCTGAATCTTCAAGTGGCTGGCAATATCCTCGTTGTCTTGGAAACAATTGCCACAAAACATCACATTTGAACTCCCTCAAATCAGTGTGTTTAGGGTGTGGTGGTGGGTTATTAAACTTCCCCCCCCCCCCCCCCCCCTCTTTAAATTTTGCCCACACTACAGGACATTCTGATTTTTAATAAACACCACTGTGTTGTCAGGGTGTGTGTGGTGAGGTGAAGGAAGTTTGAGTAAATCTTTTGCCCACACTTCCAGACATTCCTTATTTTTAACACACGGTTGTGTAGGGTGTGTTGGGTGAGGTGAAACGTAGAGTAAAAAAAAATTTCTCTTTCCCACACTCCAGAAATTCATGATTTTTAAACACCACGGTGTGTCAGGGTGTGTGGGGTGAGGTGATGACTTACGATTAAATCTTGCCCACACTCCAGACAATTTCATGATTTTAACAGCACGGGTGTCAGGGTGTGTGGGTGAGGTGGAGATTGTGAGTAAATTTTTCCCACACTCCAGACATTGATAATTTTTAACACCATGTGTCGTCCGGGTGTGGTTTGGTGAGGTGAGACTTTAGAGTAATCTTTCCACACTCAAGACATTTATGATTTTACAGCCACTGTGTGTCAGGGAGTGTTGGGTGAGGTGAGGATAGGAGTAAATTTTTCCACACTACAGCATTCAAATCTTGACGCCACTGGGTATAAGGAAATGTTCTTAAGCACAATCTTGCATCTGAATGATTTACTACATTGTGAGCAACAAACAAACTGGCCTGCTCCTCCTTCTGGCCTGAGCTGCCTGCCTCCAGGTGATTCTTGCCAATTCCCCCCCTGTGCCACCCCACAGCTGAGGCAGACTGGCTGCTTTGGTGCTCCCCGGCCACTGGTGGGGCTGCTGCCTTCCGGCCCCAGGCCTCCAGCGCACGCAATACCTCGCGGCAGGCACACATGGTGGCCGGTCCTCAGGAAGCTAGGAATGCCGGAGCGAGATGCCTCAGTGTGCAGCAGAACACCCAGCTGGGACTGTGACCAGCACACCTGCAACAGGGTCAGTAAGGACACAGAAAGCCAGCTGGGGACTGTGGCCTCAGCACTGCACAGTGGTCACATCAGGGACACAAATGTAATAAATAAATAAATTTAAAAAAAAAAAAAAAAAATCTGATATCATGTTGTCGCCTATGATCTATGTTTTATATTTTGTTATCCTAACTTTTTGTTAAATGTTTACACCCGGACAGAATTGCACACAATTAGAGTGTGGTTTCTGTTCACCTTATTGGGATTCTAAAGAAACATTCTCGCTATGAATTCCGCGAAATCACTACTTTCGAGATATAAGACGTTTTAATAGGAAGGAGTGTATAGGAGATATGAAAAATTACACTAACCTAACCCCCCACCTTTGACTCACTAATCTAAACCGTATTCCCACGCTTTAACCTCCTAACTAAAGCCAAAATCCTCATTAAAAAGCATCTGCGGCAAAGGGAAGAAACAGAGGCGATGCAGGGTCACAAGAGGAAGAAGATGTGGCGAACGTAAGCACCTTGTCTCTCGCCTCCCTATAAACAAACATGTCATTATCTCCAAAAGTAATGATTGCGAACGGAAGCTATACGAGAGAATGTTATCCTAGAATCCAATAGGTAACAGAAACCACATCTAATTGTGTAGGCAATTTCGGTTACCTAGTGTAAAAAATTACCCTAAACCATGGAACACTGTTATACCTGAACTAGCTGTTCACGCGACAAGTTTGAATTGCGGGTGCCATAGGGGCCTGCGGCCCGCCGACCAAAGAGATATAGGGTCTATGGACTATCATATAGACTGGTTATCAGTTATATATGCGATACTGTAATCTGTCGTTATGTTTGTTCTATATTTATCAATAAAAAACAGTAAAAACACGCTAAAGAAATTGCCATTACGAGACTATGAAGAAATATGCATGAACTTAATATTCACTTAACTCTTAGCCATTTACAAACTTGCGAGTCAACGTTTTATCATGAAGGGTATCAATAGAAGCGCAAATTTTATTAGCTTTCCATTGTTATATTTCATTATCTAATTAAAATTAATTAGAACCATGCATAATTAGCGTTAAATAAATAAATAAAATCATAATCTGGTAATTTTTCCCGTTTGATGATTTATTTATTTACTTATAATATTTAGTTTTCTGATAAATGAATTAGCAACATGTATAAATTAGCGTTGACTAATTAAATAACCTCATCGATCGGGAAAATTACCCGTTGATGATTTTATTTATTTAGTTAACGATAATTTTTAGGCTGGTTCTAATTAAATTATCAATAATAATAACATATAAATCTATTCAATAATAATTAATAATTAGACAACAATAAGGTATAGAATCAATAACATAAGGTAATTAATGGCACCGGACTTCGCAGGCGCTTTCCAGAGACAAAGAACTATTTTCTCCGGGCCTAAATAGGGCTTTTTCTAATGGTGATAGTCTATTTGCGCCAAACCATAAAAAAGGGGTTTTTTAAATTATCACCCGATTTAATGGTACCGTTTCCATAAAAAACACTGATCTCCATTAGAAAAAGCACTAAAACTTGTCCGGGGAAAAGTTAGTCAGGGTATTATAGGTTTTAATGCAACCTAACCTAACCTTATAAGGTTTTAAGAAACCTATAAGTTAGGTTTCATTAAAAGGTTAAGGTTAGATTAGGTGCTTTTCTGATGGAGATTCAGTGTTTGTAATGGAAACGGTACCATAAAATTCGGTGATAATTTTAAACTCTTTTTATGGGTTTGTGCAAAATAAAAACTATCACCATTAGAAAAAAGGCGGTTAAATTTCTAATGTTTGCCCAGACTTTTTTTCTCCCACTTCCCTCAAACAAGTTTGGGGGGACCCTGTGGGGGAATGCGGGGGTTTTTAGGGTGGGGATTAATAGGCGTCCCCGGAAAACACGTAATTTAAAGGTAATCGTCAGACCATTTATCATTCCTGATTTAATGCAGTCACAATACAGCCATGATCGAGTATAATCAACAATATCTTGGCACTTTTTGCATCAGTCCACCGTTTTAAATGATCCGCATTCAAAATCTGAAAATCCGAGCTCTCAAAACACAAAACTGATGACCAGCAGACTGGACGGATCACGGGCTAAGTGACGTCACAGCAGGAACCATCCCAGCCCTGCCCTGATATAGATAGACGGAGACTCGTGAAAAAAATATTCAGTACGTAATACTGGAAGATTTTGGGGGTTTCTGATAGATTTTTTTGAGATATGGCATATACTGCATCCGTCATGGATACAGCAAGAAAGCTTGTAAAACCTTTTTTTCCCCAGAGAGCTTAGCACCCCATTTCCGACCTATACGGCCGGTTATGTGAGTGCAGCGACGGTGAGTGGCGGGTGAGTCGCGCGGTGTGAAGCATTGTCTAGCGCAAGCCAATCAACGGCGCTGCACACACATATGGCCAAATAGGTCGGAAATAGGGCAAGCTCTCTGGCAAGGTAGTTTTCTTGCTGTACCCATGAAGGATGGCCCAAAAAAAAAAAAGTATATGCCATATCGCAAAAAAAAAATATCAGAAACACCCAAAATTCTTTAAAGTAACTATATTTTTTTTTCCGAGTCTCGTGTATTGTTCAGGGCAGGGTCTGGGAGTGCTTCCTGTTGACCGGGGGGGGGGGGTCAGCAGCATGTTCCCGCCACGGATGCTAGAAATTTTGGGGCTGTTGTTTTTCCCGCGCTTTTTACAAAGTCACGTTTTTTTAGGGAAATAAGCGTGGAAAATTAATGATTTTGGGATTAAGGTATTGTGAATGAACTTGAACACAATTATGCAACGAAAAAAATGGGTCTGGACGATTACTTTAAGATTGTGTAGGGGGCTAAAATTCCTAGATCTAGGGCAACCTCCTTTAATCTTTTAGAAAAATTGCTTACAACCAATATTAACTAACTAAGCCAAAATTTAACCAAACTTGAGCGGGGGGCTGGACACAATAACCGAACCTAAACAAAATCTAACCTAACAAATCTAAGCCTAACAAACCACATCTAACCTAACCTCCTAGGCGGGGGGGGTTGGGGGTGGTTCTCAACACTTCGTCATCATTCTGTGAGGATCGTCAGGTTCACACGTTCTCTGGATCAGAAGAAATCCAATTTAATTTTCCTAGATTCTAGGGAATTTTTTCAACACCCCTACTCAAAAACTAGGTGTTTGTGGATGCCATATTTTGTACCCCAGACAAATATCCCGCATTCCCCAGGTCCCCAAGATTGGTTTTGTGGCAGAGGGGGAGTATGGGCAAACCCACTAGAATAATACCATAATTTGTTCCCACCCGAAAACCTCGTATATCCACAGGTCCCCAAATGCTGTTTTGTGGTCGAGGGGGAGTATGGGCAAACACCTAGAATTTTACCTACATTTCGCACATGTATTTAGTATTATGTATTAAATAACATTCATGTATTAGTGCCCAGCTCGGGATACGGCACAAGGCCAAATAGCTCGTATTCTTGTTGGTATAGATGACGGCGCCTGATTCATAGCGTGGCAGGACGATCAGGCAGTCTAATAGGGTGGTTAGGAGTACACGGGAGTTAGAGTATACAAGCACACACACACACCCTAAATAATGATACACAGAAAATAAGGGTTCTAATCATGGGTTGCAGTCAGTTCGTACACAAGTTGTTTCGTACACCAAAAAAGTGTTAAATAGTATATATTGAAACCATAACGTTTCGTACACTCAAGCTAAATCTATAAAAATACATCAAGGAAGCTTGAGGAGATGAGAGATGCTTATGCTTGTACATGAAGAGGAAAGAAAACGAAAGAATTATACAAGCAATAGAGCACATTAAGGTAAACAGCAAAGTCTTCTATGCCTACGCCAAAAAGAAAGCTAAAACAAAGTATCGTCAATAGGTCCATGAGAAGGAAAATGAAGGATTTTGAAAGGAACCCCAGGGGAAAGTGCAAGATGCTAAACAGGCAGTAGAAGATGCCTTAGACCACAAATGAGGGCCCAGAAATTGACGCCGATCTATTTCTTTGTACGTTCCTCAAAAGCCAGAAACCTGCTTACCTACAGTAACTACAACAACAGAAGAAAGCCTAAGCAGCCATTGATAGGTAGCAGCACACTCCGCTGCAGGGCCAGATTGGCTTCCATGCACAGCTACTTAACCCCTAAAACTGTGGACACCTGTGTGACAATATCTCTGTGTGCGCTGGGACTTTGCCACAATCTTATACTCGGCTAAACAAACTTGATGTGTAGCAATGAAGTAGCCAATATTGTGCAACCGCAAAAAAAAAAAAAAAAAAAAAAAAAAAAATTTTTTTTTTGCTTAAGGTCTTTGGTTATTGATGCTTGTAATTGCAAGATGAAGAGCGTGAGGTTTATGGCATCCATGAAATGTAAGGCTCTTCACAGAAAACAGCCGCCAGGGTCTACTATCTAAATCTCTCTGCCCGCGATTAGGGAGAGACCAGTCAGCACCGTCACCTTCCATGCTGGTTCACTGGTCACTGCGCCTATTGTGACCCCGGGGTCATTCTCAAGTAAAGAGAGTTGCCAGATTTCACCGGCCGAAAAATTAGCCACACCTTTTTTAATTTGGCGGCCGCCCAATGGGCATACTGCGTTTTCGTAGGAGAGACCAAATGTGCATAGCTCGCGCTTTACGGGGTAAACACTGTAACACCAGTTAGCACTACCACTGAAACTATAGAGTGAGAAGTCCCCTACAAGGCCTTCAGAAGTTTGCTGATGATACTAAGTTAGTAGGATGATTGGATCACAGTTCTGACGTAAAATATTGCAGGGAGACTGGTAAACTTAAGACGTGGGCAGTCAGAGCGCAGATGGAATTAATATTGAAATGTAAGAGTTATGAATGGTGGTTAGAAAAAACCTTGGTAATAGATACACCATAAGGGCAATGTATCGCTGAAAAAGATCAGAAGGTGAAAAAGTTTGGATGAGGGGGAGCCCAGACCTCCGACCTAGGAAACAATGTATGAGGCTCAGAAATAGAGATAATAGGGTATCTAGGATTCATTACAGAAGTGTTAAAAGTAGAAGTGCGGAATTAT
>JACEEZ010019404.1:5000-35000 GCA_016584305.1 Chionoecetes opilio
GCGTGAAAGGGTTTAATTAAATTTGTGTTATAGATATATTAGCGTCAATAGAAGCCCACTAACAAATTATCTTTACTCTGGGTGTCTAGATGAAGTTTTATTTTGGCAAAGACAACAAATATATGATACTGTATAAACTTTTAGCTATACAGGGCTGCCAACATGGGTCTCTGTGCTATAGTTATACAGGCTAACCAACATTACCTAAGACACTGCAATGATCCAAGTTAGGTTGTTAGTTGCCGTATCATAATTGTTTCATTGTAGACGTGTGTGTGTGTATGTGTGGTGTGTGTGTGTGTGTGTGTGTGTGTGTGTGTGTGTGTGTGTGTGTGTGTGTGTGTGTGTGTAAATGTCTCAGAGTTTATAGGGGTTCATTCTTTATATTTTAGGCTGTAAAAGAAGAAAAAAAAAAAATTCTAGGAAAAATACTCAAAATGGAGTAAAAAAATCAAGGAAAAATACTCAAAAAAAAGAAGAAGAAAATCAAGGAAAAATACTCAAAAGGAGAAAAAAAATCAATGAAAATACTCAAAAAGGAGAAAAAAAATTCAAGGAAAAATACTCAAAAAGGAGAAAAAAAATTCAAGGAAAAATACTCAAAAAGAAGAAAAAAAATCAAGGAAAAATACTCAAAAAGAAGGAAAAAAAATCTAGGAAAAATACTCAAAAAGGAGAAAAAAAATCAAGGAAAAATGCTCAAAAAGGAGAAAAAAAATCAAGGAAAAATGCTCAAAAAGGAGAAAAAAAATCAAGGAAAAATACTAAAAAAAAAAGAAGAAAAAAATCAAGGAAAAATACTAAAAAAAAAAGAAGAAAAAAATCAAGGAAAAATACTCAAAAGGAGAAAAAAAATCAAGGAAAAATACTCAAAAAAAAAGAAGAAAAAAATCAAGGAAAAATACAGCCTAAAATCAAGGAAAAATACAGCCTATCAAATTACACCATGAAACAAAATAACAGTGTACGATGATAAACAAAAACTACCGCTCGTCAATATCAGGTGTGTCAAGGCGTGGAGGCGTTATCCTGGCTCTTCGTTCATTTCCTCTCCAACGATCGTGGTATTTTACATTCTTTATAAATATTTTTTGTCATAAATTCTTCGTAGTACGTATGCATCCTCCCCTCTGTTCTATCTCTTCCCTTCCTTCTTGTTTTAACCCCTTCACACCCAGATCTTCCCTTTGCTATATGAAATCGTCTATTAGCCATAAAATTACGAAAAGTGACTGAATATACCAAATTAGGTAATCGACAGGGCTACTAAACAGGTTATATCTATAAAACATTGCTTATACTCACTAAAACTCGTCTAATGGCACCCAAATTACAATGGAAATTACGTTCTGGGCCTCAAGGGGTTATTGCATGAGAATTGAACAGGTATCCTCAGCTACCTGTAATCAAGCTTGAATTTATTGAAAAAGTGGAGCAGCATTATTTCCTTCTTTCCCATCCTCTCTTCATCTCTCTCTCATCCCAACTTACATTATGTCCTAGTCTCTCTCTCTCTCTCTCTCTCTCTCTCTCTCTCTCTCTCTCTCTCTCTCTCTCTCTCTCTCTCTCTCTCTCTCTCTCTCTCTCTCTCTCTCTCTCTCTCTCTCTCTTATGCATACACTATTCTCACTTCCTCCCGCATTATATTACCACCACCACCATCACCACCTACCTCGCTCCCCCCCCTCCACTACCTCTCATTATCCCCTCACCTTCCCTCCCTCCCCTCACTTATCTATCACCCCCCTTCACCCTCCCCCCACCGCCCCCCTCTTCCACTATCGCCCCTCCGCCACGCTATATACCGTTCACGCAGGCTCCCCCTCCTTCCCTCATCTCTCGCCCCCCAAACCCCCACCCATGCGATGCCCCACCCTTCCTTTTCCTGGCCCTTCTAAAAGTGTGACGTGTACAGTGCATACAGCAGTCTGCCGCCAGCCACGGGTCCGAGTGGGTGCTGGTCGCGCGCTCGCCTCCTAGCGTGGTGTTTGCCTCAGTTGCCTGGCAGTGTGGTGGTGCTTAGTTCGCAGTGCTGACGAGGCTAGCACTTGTGTCTAGCTGGTGTGCTTGCTTGTTGTCGTTGCGGTATGAGTGAGCGGTGGCGGCGGCGTCCCTGCGTGAGGGTGTGCAGGGCAGGGCGTGTGAGGTCCTCCGTCAGGTTGTGTGCTTCACTTGAAGGTTCCGGCTCTGCGTCGCCTAGGACTCGAAGGTGCTTCACTTGTGTGTGTGTGTGTGTGTGTTGTGTTGTGTGTGTGTGTGTGTGTGTGTGTGTGCAAGGGCGTCCGCTAACTTTTCTAAGGTGGGAGAAGGACACGGTGACGTACTCTTAAGTCTTAACAATGTTGTAAGTTTAACACCCAAGTGCTTGTTACAGAGAGGTGTAAATGCCTTGTTTGCTCCCCTCCCAGCGGACGCCCTTGTGTGTGTGTGTGTGTGTGTGCGCGTGTGTGTGTGTGAGATATGAAATATGAAACTAGGGATAGAATTATTTTTACTGTGTGTGTGTGTGTGAGAGAGAGAGAGAGAGAGAGAGAGAATATATGAAACTACGGATATAATTTTATTTTTATCGTGTGTGTGTGTGTGACTGTGTGTGTGTGTGTGTGTGTGTGTGACTGTGTGTGTGTGAGACTAATTCACCTAGTTGAAGCATACAAGGTCTGAGATATACTCGTTTGGCCCTGTGTGTGTGTGTGTGTATGTGTGTGTGTGTGTGTGTGTATTGTGTGTGTGTGTGTGTGTGTGTCGCTAAAGTGGTGGTTGTGTTTCAGAGGGAGAATGGCGCGGCGGGCTGTAACCAGGACGGGGCTGCTCAGGTGAGACACACACACACACACACACACCTCCCCCGCGTCGCCATTCGCTTCATGGGGCGCCTTCATAACACACCATGACAAACACCAACACACATGACGTAAAACTGAAGCAACAGACATCTTCCCTCCCTCTCTCCCTCACCCCCCTTCGTCATGCTGTCTGTCGCTTCCTCGCATTTACCTGACGACTACCTCATCAAACACCTGTCCACTCACACACGGCTCAGAAGAGAACAGAATAGCTAGGAGGCAACGTGTGTTTTATTTTATGCTGGTGTGTTGCGTTGGAGGTAATGGTCTTTTCCTGCACAGCGATGTCGCCAGCTGCAGCAGGAGAAGGACGCGCTGCAGGCCGCCCTCGCAGACCTGCAGGCCCAGCTACAGGACCTCAGGCCGAAGGTATTTTAAAGGAAACACCAATCACCAGACACCTCCCTAACCTTGCACCACAGTCACTCATCACCACCACTACAACACTTATTTCTCCACACACACACACACACACACACACACACACTACCACATCGTCCATCCCCTTCACCCACCCACACACTCCTCTCCACTTCATCATACACCCTCCACCCTAGACCACAACTCCACCATCCTCACACTCCCCACTTTTTTTCTTCCCCATTAGAATACTTTCCCTCATATACAATACTGTCCTTCACACAATGCAGCCCCCCCCCATCCACCCCCCCTCCCCCTCCACGTTGCATCACCACCCTCGCCTTCACGCAGCACAATACCTCATACGTATAATTAACTGCACTTATGTTGATGAGAATAGCTGATGTATGTATGTATATCTATAGACTGCAACATTACACATTTGCAGGTTTCATCATCTCTGCTTTTACTGTTGTTTACCAGATTTTTTTGTTCTTTTCCAGGCCGAGGCAGCGGCAGGTTTGGAGGGTCAGCTTGCCTCTGTGAACGCCCGCTGTGCAGCCCTGCAGAGGGACAATGAACAAAACGAGCGAAGTCTGGAGGAGTTGGACAGCCAGCACCAGCAGGCCGTAGGTGAGGCGCACACAGGTGTGGTGGGGAGACAGGCATTCAGGGGGCGCCACGTGGGGGGTAGCCAGGGACGGGAGCAGAGATGTGAGAGACAGGGTTGGAAAATGACTAGTACTCTATTGTGTTTTGTGCCAAATGTGTATTTACAGGATATCCTTTGTTGCTTCATGAATACACATGGAATGAATTGAAAGTACAATGAATGTACATTGTCACACGTACGTGATAACCTTCACGAGCATTGATGTGCATTACAATCATTGCAAACATTTCATTTTCAGAGCAAATTTTGAGAAAAAAGAAAGAAGCTCAGGAAGAGGCTGAGGCCCTGAGGACGGCGCAGGGGGAGGTGGCGGAGGCCTTGGCCCAGGCACAGATAAACCAACAGAAGTCCCATCTGGAATTAGAAAGTCTTCAGGCTGAGCTGATTGCCCTGAGGCTCAGTGATGGCAATGCCCAGGCCTCGCTGAAGCAGCAGCTCGAGGCACACAGCCAAGAGCTGACTGACTTGAAAGTTCAGTTGAGTGAAAAAGCTGCCTCGGTACAGAAACTTGAGGAACAGGTTCAGGTAACAAGTCAAGACAATGCTAAACTCTTGAGACTTGAAGGCGAGTTCCATTCATTAAAGGAAAAGGAAAATTCACAATGCTCAGAATTAGAACAGAAGAATTCGGTTTTAGAAGAATTGCAGAGTCTACAGAACAGATACGAAGAAGAAACAAAATATAATCAGAACTGAAGATAGCCTTAGAAAATATGAGTATTGAATTACAACAACTGAAATCATCCGAGGGAAGTTTGAGAGAATATAACAATGTAGAAGAGGAAAGAAAAACTGCCGAGATCAAGATAGGCCACCTGGAGCAGCAGGTTGACAGCTTGACGCAGGAAGTGGCGACCCTCAAGCAGGCCGACGCACAGACCCCAACGCTGCGGGAATCTTTACGAGAGAAGGACTTGATACAAGAAAAACTGGACACCACAGAAGCTACAAAACACCTAGTAGAAAAAGAACTACAGAACTGTCGACTGTCGCTGGAGGATGCCAAAGCCTGCACCGAGATCATAGAGTCAGAACTACAGGCCAAGGCTCAGGAGCTGACCATATCCAACACTACAATCACAGAGGTGGAGGGCAAATTGAAGCAAGCCGAAAGTGACTTAACTGCCGTGGATAGATCACAGACGAGAGACGATGGAGGATGTCAAGAAGGCGTTGGCCCATCACAATCAAGAGGTGAGAGAGAGAGAGAGGATAGATACAGTGTTAGTGGAGGAGTAAGGGAAGGGACCAGCGCTATGTTAGAGAGAGAGAGAGAGAGGATAGATACAGTGTTAGTGGAGGAGTAAGGGAAGGGACCAGCGCTATGTTAGAGAGAGAGAGAGGATAGATACAGTGTTAGTGGAGGAGTAAGGGAAGGGACCAGCGCTATGTTAGAGAGAGAGAGAGAGAGAGACTTAACAATGGGCATCACAGCATAGCGGAAAATGGGGAGAGAGAGAGAGAGAATACATAAATCGTCAATAGAATGAGGTTTTAGTCTTTTCGTAGGGATGATTACAGCACACGGGCCAATATGAACCCCTTGGTGCTGTACCTGGAGTCCCCTCACTAGAAATCATTGAACTACATATATGAGTATCCAAGGTCTCAAAGCACACACGAGGATGGAGTTTGAGTCCCCCCCCCCTTCCCCCAGGCCCCCAAGAGCGTGGCGGGCGGCGTGCAGCGGCTGGCGGAGCTGCTGCGGGACTCTGTGTGGCAGCGGGACACCCTGGAGCGCCACGTGTCCACACTCTCCCAGGAGCTGAGGGAGAAGAACGACCTGCTGGGTGAGGCGGAGCTGTCTCGGGTGAGTGTCTGGGTGTGGAGGGAGGTGTTGGGCCCTGGCAGTGTTGCCTGTGTACTGTGTAGCTGTTCCTTCTAGAATGTCCAGGATTTCAGGTTAACAGGCAGCAACAAATGATAGGCTTGCTATTTTCCTAAGAGTTAGTTATTTTACTTTTTCGTAAGTTATATTTTTCCTTGGAACACATGAGTATAATAAATCTATTGTCATCATTGAAATACTCGCAATAGAAATACATAATTGCAATGACGTATAGAATAATAAACTGACGTGTAAAGAAGTTTAAGGAGACAAGTTTAGAGTGGTTATATTTTTTGGGTTGCCTTTGCAATGGGACCTTTTCATCCTCAGGCTGAGTTAGAAAGAGAGTGTGAGGACCTAAGAGATCAGCTTGAGGAACTCCAGAAGGGGTGCGGCCCCCACCAGAGGGGAGTAGTCGCGGTCTGGCCACCATAGAGGAGGAGTCTGAAGGAGGGGGTGACGGCGAGGCTGAGGGAGACCAGGCCAAGGGAGGGGCCGAGGCCAGAGAAGAGCAGCCAAGGGAACCTCTGGAGCAGGAAAGATACAATGAAATAGAGGCTCTTCGTGCCCAGGTGGAGGCTCTGTCTGAAGCCCGCAGGAATCTAGAAACCGAGGCCGCCAGTATGCGAGCAGAGCGAGATCAGCTGCACGGCCAGCTGCGGCAAATAGAGGGCCGTGCCGGGAACCTGGCCAACCTAGAGACTGAGGCCGCAGCTTTGAGGAATGAGAAGAAGGCTCTTGAGATGCAGCTGGAAACCCTGGCACATGAACTTGACCTGACCACGGTGACCCTCCAGGATGAGAGAGACACACTCAAGGAATATCTCGGCACTCAAGGGGAACAGCTTCAAAATATTCAGGCCGAGCTCAGTATCCTGAAGCATGAACGCAATTCCATCGGGCAGCAGCTGGTGTCCCAGTACAAGGTGATGGAGGAGCGAGATGCCACCATCAGGATGTTAGAGAATGAGATGGACGGGCTCAGAGAGACTTCTGGTGATCAGAGCAAGTCCTTGGTGGTTACTTTGCAGGAGGAACTCAACAATGTCAAGTCTCAGCTCATATACAAGGAAGACAAGGTGGACGCACTGTCACAAATACTACAACAAATTGCTGAAATCTTTCAAGTTGAGAATGCCAGCAGCAATATTGAAAGGGCTCGTAACGTCATTCAAGACAAGTACACCATGCTGGAAAAGACTCTCAAGGAAAAAGAAGAAACGGCTGAGGAGATGTCAAAGAGAATTGCCATTTTACAATCTGAATTAGAAATTATTAAGACGAATTCCAAAAGTGAAGTGGAAACCGCTACTCGATTATCAGAAAGAGATGAAGAGCTCAGTGTTACCCAAGAACATCTGAACAAAAGTGAAACAGAGGCGCTCCAGCTACAAAAAAGTCTGGAAGAAAAATGTGAGCAAACAAGAACTTTAGAAAACAGTGTTCAAATAATGCAAAAAGAACTTGAGGCCGTAAAACATAATCAGTTTGAAGATGTAAGTCTGCTTGACCACAAGACGACAGAATTGATGTATCTGCAAGAAGAACTCTGTAAAGCTCATCAAGCCAGACAAGAGCAGGAAGAGCTGGTCCGTGGCCTAATGAAGGACGTTGAAGAGGCAAGAATGAAAGTCACCTCAGAGGAACAAGGCAGCTCAGGACATGTGCCAAGAGGCTGCCAAGAAGGATCAAGATAGTGCACAGAAAGAGGCAAAAATCTCATCACTTCTATCACAAATCAATAACCTTGACAAAGAAGTGGCAGAATTGAAGGCTTGCAGGAAGGCACAAACATCCCAGCTGTCAGACACGGAGAACATAATCCAACAAGAACAGACTCTGAAGATGGAAAATGCACAACTTCTTGAGGAGAAGAATGCTTTGCTGCAACAAGTAGAGAGTCAAACCGTTGAAGCGGAGGACATGCAGGCGGGGCAGCAGACCGCCCTGAGGGAGCTGGGGGCCCTGAGGGGGGAGCGGGAGCAGATGATCGCCACCATCACGCACAAGCACCAGGAAAGCCTCTCTTACCACACCGAGATTCAGCGCCTCTCTCAAGTGCTGACTCAGGTACAGTAACTATGTGTTTCAGGGTCACGGGTTTGGACTTATAATTTTTTTTCTATTTGCATATACAGTAAACCCTCTCATATTCGGACTAATTGGGCCAAGGAGTGGTCCGATTACTCCAAGGAGTAATGCAAGGATCCGAATAATGGGGGGATATGTAAAAAAAAAAAAAAAAAAAAAAACTAGGTGTTATATATAGCTAGGAAATTTCGACCCCTAAAAAAAAAAAAAAAAAAAAAAAAAAATCTAGGTGTTATATATAGCTAGAAAATTTCGACCCCTTAAAAAAAAAAAAAAAAAAAAAAAAAATCTAGGTGTTATATATAGCTAGGAAATTTCGACCCCTAAAAAAAATTTAAAAAAATCTAGGTGTTATTATATGCTAGGAAATTTCGACCCCTAAAAAAGAAAAGGAAAAAAAAATCTAGATGTATACGTATATAGAGCTAGGAAATTTCGACCCCTAAAGGTCCGAATAATGAGGGTCCGAATACGAGAGGTTTAGCTGTATTATTATTATGTTTGTTTATATTTTTCAATCTCTTTTTCTACATGGAGCTTCCCACAGGTGCAGGCAAGCTCTAGTTTTATTCTAAAATTTGCTATGTATTTTAGGGTTCTCCTCTCCTTGACGGGTTGTAGTTATTATAAACAGTGAATATCATTTCTGGTTCTGCGATGACATTTATTATTGGTGCTCCATCAGACCGGCCAGCAGCACACGGAGGAGCAGGCCGCCCTCACGGCCCAGGTGGGGGAGGCTGAGGCGGCCCTGACGGAGAGCCGCTGCCTGGTGGCCGGCCTGCAGGAGGAGCTGCACGCCCTCACCACCACCCAGGGGGAGCTGCAGAAAAATGCTGCCGAAGGAATTGTACATAAAACTGAGGTAAGGCCTGATGAAAATTATATCAACTCTGTCATTATATACTCCTGCTGTTTATTGTCCAGGGATTTTCTCTCTTCTCTCTCTCTCTCTCTCTCTCTCTCTCTCTCTCTCTCTCTCTCTCTCTCTCTCTCTCTCTCTCTCTCTCTCTCTCTCTTTTATGTATCAGTATCACCTATTCTCTCTCTCTCTCTCTCTCTCTCCTCTCTCTCTCTCTCTCTCTCTCTCTCTCTCTCTCTTTTATGTATCAGTATCACCTATTCACCAATAGTCTGGCATGGCATTGGGAGGTGTATTGTTCACACACGCAAAAAGATTGAAATTTAATGACTGCACAATTTGTTTTCAAGACCAATAGTCTACGTATACAATATATACACTGAATCAAGTGCTCGTCATCAAACATCATATCACATTTATTATTTTTTTTTTTATATTCCATTCTATGAATTCATGTTGCTTCACACTTCTCCCCGAAATAATTCAGTGCAGCTTGCCAGGTGACTTTTCAGCCTTATCATATCATGGTGTTTCAGCCTCTTGATGTTGCCAGTGTCGGTGTATTTTTAGCTTTCATAGTCCTTGTAATTATTGCATCATTACCCATCATTCATGCTTAACAAATGCCTTAGAAATATTTACCACGCTTCTGTTGACCTTCCTTGGCCTGCCTAATGTAAAACAAACAAACACTTTTTCCCTTGTCCTCTGCTACACTATTAACTGCCTATCAAAAGTATTTTCATTGAAAGATTTTATTTGTATCATTTTATTTGCATCTCAGCTCAATGGTCTGCAAAAGGAAGTAGAGTCTGTGCGCGCCAAGCTGTCCGCGCTGGAGCAGGAGCGGGACCAGCTGAGGCTCGCCAACTCCCGCTTCAACACCCAGTACCAAGACCAGAGCAGAGAGGTGAGAAGAGAGGGAAGGACTGCCAAGACTGACCCTTGACATGAACGGTTAATATTTATAGCTTAAATGACCTGCAACAGTTCCTGGATCACCACGGTAGTAGTGACTTATCCTCAAGATGTTTCACCCACACAGCTGACTGCCATCAAGGAAAGGGAGAGTCGTCTGGCCGTGGAGTGCGAGCGTCTGCGGCAACACTTGGTGGTGGTGGAGGAGTCGTACACGGCGGAGGCCCTGAAGGGGGAGGAGCGCGAGGCCACCCTGCGCTCCACCCTCGCCAAGATGGAAGAGAAACTGAACAGCCACTCCAGCCTCTTCAATTCAGCCAGGTTAGGAAGACAGAATGGGAAAGAAGAATGCAGTCTTAAAACAGATTATAACTGTCTCCTGTCGTCCATTTCTTAACACACTCCTTGCATATTGTATATCACTTGGCTCTCGCATCTAACCAGTGGCGTAGCTGGGGGGGGGGGGGGGGCATGGGAGGGTCACGTGCCCCCACATGCCCCCCCACTGGCCATGGCTGCCGTGCTCTGTATAATGCTCTAATACCCACCACTGATCTGATCTTAGAATATACCCTTCTATGTGGCATCAGAGTGGCCTTGCTTGCCTAGTGCCCCCTAGTGCCCCATTGATAGATAATTGTCTATGCCACTGCTAACAAAGCAATCCAGTCTTCTAACAACCCACAAACTACGTAGCAAAAAAAGAAAAATAAGATATGCTACCCACAATCCTCTGCGACGCTGTTAATGAGTGAAGCACTAATGAACCCTGTCAATAGAAGCTTTAAGAAATTACTACAAAACTATACCAACACTATTACTAACTCACATTTACTAACATTTAAGACTTAGATAACGTTACAGATCAAGAATTATTAGTCAATGGGTAAGGGCGTGGGAAGGAAATAAGGGAAAGGTTTAGTGTTTTGAAGCAGTGTTGAGTTCCTTGAGTAATCGGGTACCAGCGACAGTCGAGAGCGAGCCGGCGAGGGGGCAGGACGTGTGTGCAGGCAGCTGGGAGGTAGAGGATGATATATGGCCAAATAACGTTTAATTATTTTGCTTTTCTTCATATTTCTGCAGCGTAAGTTAAGTAGAGACGGAAGGGAAGGGAGTGGAAGAGAGAGCGAGAGGAGCGAGTGGCGGATCTAGCGGGTGCCACGGCCACCTCTGAAATCTCATAGGCTACCCCAGATCTGAGTCAGAGGTCTAATAAAAATTCAACCATTTTTTTAATGGCTATGGCATGGCCACCCCACACTAGATGTGTGTCCAACCTTGGCCACCCCAGTCAAAATGTCCTGGTGGCGCCACTGAGAGTGGGAGAGGGAGGGAGGGAGTAAGAGGTTACCTGTGATTTGTGGTTGTTTAGTCCTCCCTGCAAAGTAATGGCTGTTGCCTCGTTATCTTTCTACCTTATAACGTCAGATCGGCCATAGCCAGTGGCGTAGCTACGGGGGGCACGTCTCCCCCCCCCCCCCCCCCCACTGGCCATGGCTGCCGTAATCTGCTTGGACCTGTGACTAACGATATGCCCTAATACCCTTCTATGTGGCATCAGAATGCCACTGAGCTCCATTTTCCATAGTGCCCCCCCCCCCCCATACACAGATGGCCCCCCCCCCCATACACAGATGTGCCCCCCCCCCCATACACAGATGTGCCCCTTCCCCCCCCATACACAGATGTGCCCCTTCCCCCCCCATACACAGATGTGCCCCTTCCCCCCCATACACAGATGTGCCCCCCATTGATAGATGCCTAGCCACGCCACGGCATCCAACACAAGAACAGTTTGATGTCTGCAGCTCTCAGATATCTTAGTTTGTTGTAGAAATAAATTACTTTTGTGTAATTCTTTGTTTTTCAATTCAAAGTAGCCAGCAGTGTACTGCATAATGTAGCAAATGCTAAAAAATGCTCAGTGTGTCCAAAGTGTGGGTTTGAGGGCGAGGCATAAGTGTTGCCTTGGTGTTGCAGCCAGCGTGCCACTGTGCAGGCGGGGGCACTGCAGGAGCAGCTGCAGGAACTGTCTACCAAGAGGGATGATGCAGTGTTGCGCCTTCACACAGCAGAGGAGGCGGCTGACCAGCACCAGCACTCCCTGGACACTCTGCAGCAGGTAGGGCACACACACACACACACACACACACACACACACACACACACACACACACACACACACACAGGGTACTCCGTAGTGTAGTGGTTAGCACGCTCGGCTCACAACCGAGAAGTCCCGGGTTCGATCCCCGGGCGGAGCGGAAACAGATGGGTTGTTTCCTTAAAACCCGAGCCCCTGTCCACCCAGCAGTGAATGGGTACCGGGTGTTAGCCGGGGTTTGTGACCTGCTCTCCGGGGTGGTGGCTTCGGCCAACACTAAGCACTAAGGATGAATGATAAAAATGTTGATATGGAGACGGGGCCACACAAGCATTGCTCTGGCCCTGTAAAATACAACTAGATGAATACACACACACACACACACACACACACACACACACACACACACACACACACACACACACACACACACACACACACACACACCTGTAAGATTTGAAGTGAAGGAATTTACTCATATAATAAGTTTAGAGAGCAAATAAGAATCAGCAGTAAACCAATGACATGTTTTAAATCCTCCCGACACCTTAACTGTTACTAAGGTTCACTACAAGGCTGCAGCACAGCGCCCCACACACACACAACCCCGTGATGGAGTCACTGTCACAACACTGGCCACCTGGCTGTTGTCACAAGTACACTCATGTAATAACAGTTTTTCGATGAGATCTCTGTAAATCAGGGTTTGTTATGCTTTAAAGGTAAATTCTCTTCTATCAAGAAGGTTTCTGCTCTGGTTCTGAAGAAGTAGAAGTACATGCGTGGAAGCATCAGGCTATATTTCCTGAGTTACTGGCTCCATGCAGTGCATTGAAAGGGGATTCTAAGAACTGATGTTGAGAAGTAAGCAATGTAAACAAGATGCAAAGTTTTGTCTTGACTTTCCAGGTGCTTCAAGACTTCCAGAAGAACCAGGCGCGGGAGATTGCCGAGGCAACGGAGCGAACCCGGCGGAAGCTGGAAGAAGAACGGGAGAGAACGGCTTCCCTCAGTGTCCAACTTAATGCTCTCAAGGTGATCTTCTGGAGGGTGTTCAAACATTATTATGAATTACTGCCACAAGTATTTGCCAAAGCCTTTCTAAGCTCAGTAGGAAGCATTCTGTAAATTTTGAGTATTTTAATAACTTTTTTCCTTGAATCTTTTGATGCCCCACTGGCACTGGGAAGACCTGAGTGTATGGAGAGGTCACATTCAACAGAAGCATGACAGGGTATATTAATGCATGTTTCAAAAAGTATCATTTCGCGGTTGTAGGGTCAACTCGGCGAGGCTCAAGGTGGCTTGGCGGCCGCCACCAGGCTCGGCGACCAGCTGGCCAAGAAGGAACAGATGATTGTTGCTCTCAAGGCTCAAGGTAAGACCTCAAACTGCTTAGCTTTGTTATTTGTACCGAGCATCTGAGTATAAACAATTGTGTGTGTGTGTGTGTGGATGGGCATGCACATGTGTATGTGTGTGTGCTTGTACTTGCACACCTGGAGAGGGATCCCTTTGCTCTACTGTTAGAATGGTTGTGGTGTAGTGCATGATGTAGTCCCAGAGTTGTTTTTGAAAAGTAAATTTATTTCAAACTAGTACATCCAATTTAGATTTATTTTTCAAATATGACTGCATTATGATCATTTGAGCTTTAAAGATACATAGGTAAGAGCAAGAGAAGGCTTTGCCCAATTTTGTAGCATGACCTTCCCCTAGTTAATTGCCTAACAGTACCCAAGTGAGCCTTTCTTCACAGCCAGTGTAGGCTAGTGGCTCCTGAGCAGCTGTTATGCCATACGTCACCTCACTTTGATTCTGTAATTCTGAAGGTTTTTATTAATGCATGTATACTGAATATACATATCACTTCAAAAAATTTATACGAACGAAGACTATGTGGCTGGGGCGACATGTTATAAACGTGATTTGCTAAGACAAGAGCATGGTGGTTGGTGGCTTCCTGGTGACCCTCGGGCTGGGCTTCCTGGGAGGGCATGGGTCGGGCCGGCACGGGTCACTTGCTTGGCTCAATGGCTATAACGGTGATTGGCGGGCCGCCGCGAGGAGACCCGGGAGGGACCAGGACAACGCAGAACGACTAAATATCAGCTGGTAAATTTGGGTTCTGCACAGTGTGTGTTCCAAATTTCCAACTGGTATTAAGTTGAGCTGTTGTGACCCTCTGCTGGCAGGAGGCCCTGTGTGCTCACACCTCCTCCCTCACCTCACCCGCACCACCCAGCACCCTCACCCTCAGCCTCTCCTCCTCCACACTCAGTTATGGTTTATTTGGTCCATCACTCACTCCATTGTGGGGGATGCACGCTTGCTTGTTTTAATGATTTATTTGGTTGCATTCTGTACATTGACCTTCTTTATTTGCCATTGATTATTCTAATGTGCTTCAAGAATAATTTATATTTTCTTAAAGTTTTTCCTTTTATTTTTTTTCCAATTTCTGGCTTAAATCCATCCAACAGTTCCTGTTGATGCTCCTACACTTTGGTGGAAACATAAAGAGTAGTGCTTTGCCCCTTACTATGGCCACCTGATAGAAGGTTCTGTGAGTAGCATCTTACACCGGGTTACTGGAGAACATAGAGACTAACCTGCCCGGAATAGTTTATAGAGGATCCCCGCCTCGCCAGTGTTGCTGACTGTGTTTGTGCCACTCAGGACACAGGGGGGGAGACAGCCTTAACAACTTGTTATGTGAGACCAATCTAATTGTGTAGGCTGTGATATCTACTACTATAAGTATCTTGTACTATATTAGGAGCAGGATTATTTGTATTCATCAAAGGTCTGAGAACCATCAGTGTGCTCTTAGGTATTCTTGCAGGATTTTGTCGAACCCTATTATAGTTTGCATTGAAAGTCGGCTTAGCTGCCCAGGAAGCTTGCAGATGAGCACAAGAAAGACTGAAGTCAGAAATGCTGAACACCTTGCAAGGTGAAGAAAGCCAGTGTTTAACAAACATAAATATGGATTAGGCTGAATAACACTAGCAGAAAAATATATAGTATTTGCTATGGAGTTGCGTTCTATCAATATAAACTATATCATGATGAAGGTTGCAATGCCAAGCCTACATATATACTCAGGAAGTGTAGCTATTTGCATGCCTACCACGCTGTCACTCCCACCACCTCCACTCCTTTTGTGTCACTCATGGGGGGATTTCTTTCTTTTTAAGATGCCTTGTCCCTAACCTTACTCGCACTTATTTTTTGGATCTAAACAAGGATCTTTAAGTAAGACAGAGTGAGATGTATGTCAGGTGTGGATGACAATCTGATGTTGACTGTGAAACCCTCTTCTGTGGTTTATACAAAGACACAGACATACGGATGGACAGAGACAGACAGATAGATAGACGGAGTAGCATTTGATAGGGTTTTTTTTTTGTGTGTGTGTGTGTAATGTATATACGGATGCTTGTGTTCAGTTGGCCATTGACAGTATCAGTATCATAGATTTTGTTTAATCCTTATGTGTCATTCTTCATTGTGTGGATAACAAATGGATAACATAACAATGTCAAAGATAATGTCTGGTGGCTGATCTAACAAGCATGACCCACACCACCCTTGCCCTGCCTGCCCTCATTCCTGTGTCCGGCATGCACTCAATACACAAACACCTTCCTTCTTCATGAAAATGTGTATATAATTTAGTAAGGAGATATTCACTAACTAAATCTCTGTCCTCCTTTGTATCATTGTTCTTTGATACTACCATCAATAACACTCTAGGCGCCACTGCACATATTTCGCCAGGCGCCATATATTACACATTTTAGCATCACTACAGATTTGTATGTGCCACTAAAGACTAAAAACTGGTATATAATATAATCTACTGTGCATGCATCTTCAGTGGCACATACAAATCTGTAGTGATGCTAAAATTTGTAATATATGGCGCCTGGCGACTATAATGTTAGTGACGGTAGAGATAATGCAATGTTTATCCCTTTTAATTTTGGTCTTGCATAAATGTTACTAAGTTTAGAATAGCAGTATGAGCTTATTTCATGCTTCTCGTATTTTTTGTGTGTGGGTCTGTCGGGGTTTGTAAAATACTGGTATGAGGAGAAATGCCTCGACCTGTGTGTTTGTTAAGATGCAAGTAGCCTTAACTTCCTCTCCGACAGGGAAGCTGCAAAAGTCAAAAAATCTTCTGACATTCTTTCATTTTGCTTTACATTTGGCAAAGCAGCCCAAAACATGTTCCTGGTGCTCCAAACGTTATCTATTGGGAAACCTTTATGGTGTCTCATCAGGTAATTGTGGCAGAAATAACTCCAGTGACACAACAAATAATTTCCACATGTCATAACACCTTCACAGCTCTTTATCTCCTGCAAGTAACCACTGACCAACCCTGATGCACGTTCTAGGCCATGGTGGTGTAATCTCACAAGGTAAAGCTGAGGAACCTCCAGATCTCAGACTACCAGGTGAGATTGCACGAACTGGTCTGCACACCACCACTCCCCTTTCCACCCAGGGCATCTGGGCTCCCTCTCACTACACTGCACTGCATGGCACGTCTCTTACAGCACTGCATGTCTGGCTTTACTATGAAGGGCTGTGGGGTATTTCAGGGACTAATAAACAATTGTTTTTATAGGAATTGACTAAGTAAAGAAGATTGGTTTAAAAATTGCAGAAAATTTTCCAGCGTCCTAATGCCTCTGCTTCTTGAGGTATCATCAGTAATTGTATTCAGTCTTGACTTGAACATCCATCTTTACTTTGTCGGTTTTGGTTCTCAATGAGTGAAGGTAATGAACTTTCCAACTGCATAACCAACGATGGCTAGACGTGCCTTTTCTATTGACCTAGAGAACACGAGTTACGTCCAGAATAATGCAGTCATTTTTTCAACAGTGATTCGCCTGACACAGATAACAAAAGGTTAGATCACCAATTACTATTTGCATTACTAGTTTATCCACGTCTGAAAATGTTACATTCTAGAGGAAAATTACCACATCACTTTGGTTCCATTACATTGAATAATACATGTGGTAGCAGGTGTGACCTCCATACCATGAATAATACTTGTTACTAAGTTCTTTTTTTATGTTTGGCCAACAATACAGTCCACTTAACAATAATTTCATGCATAATCCCACCATTCCTCTAAGATGTGGCATTATTCTGGAGTTCTCTATATTCAACTCAAACATTGTACATGCCTATTTTTCTAACGTGGTATTAGTTTGTGAAGTAAGAACTTTGTCATATTAGACTCTTCCTCCTTGTCTGTGTTGAGGACCGCGCTGTGTGTGTGTGTGTGTGTGTGTGTGTTTACCTGGTTGTAGCATACAGGGCCGTAGCTATACTCTTGTGGTCATGTCTCCATATCCACAGTAAACCCTCGCTTTTACGCACCTCTAGATAACTAATTCCGGCTCTAGCAAACTTTTCTGCCAGTCCGGTATATGCTGGGATTTACCGAATAAGTTTGGTAAATGCAGGCTTTGGTTCGGTGGTGGGCCGTGGTGGGCCGGCCGAACATGTACTATGGGTAAAACAAGTATTGGTGCCTAGGGGTCCGATGAATACTGTAAACATTCGGTCAAATGCTGATGATCTGGGAGGGTTTTCGTTTTCTTCGTTCCGTAGTGTCAGAATGTTTCACGCATATAGTGCACCGATACTTGTTTTACCCATAGTACACACAGGTCAGTCGGCGGCAGTGGAAACAAAGCCGAGCCGAGTGCGTGCCAATCAGTCTAGCTTTGTCCGCCCGATTGTAAACACCTCCTCTCGCGTCCTCCCATACAGGAAGTATACGAACTTTCATCTAATGTAACTAACAAAGTTCATTATACACGGAAATGGTCGGAAATAGCGAACTTTCACCTCTTATAATGAACAAAGTTTGTTATATGCGAAAAGTTTGGATCCCTCGGATATAACAGATTTTTTTATGTAACGTCACCTCCTTCCCCCCAATTGGTTAGTTAGAGTGAGGGTTTACTGTATATTTATCAGATGTGTACACTCCTTGCCACTATCACTTCTTCCTCAAGTCCAAGTGTGTGTGTGTGTGTGTGTGTGTGTGTGTGTGTTTTCTTCCTACCTAGTTATTCTTACAGGACAAGAGTCAAACCTGTCAATGAGGTTTTTTTCTCTGCACATTTCATTGAATTTGTTGATAACATTCACTCACTATTTTTATGAGGCAGTGCATTTTCCTTAAATCATTATTGCCGCTTTTGTGGAATTTTCTTTTGTCCTTTTAACATTAGCACACTAAAGCTCACCCTTCTCTAAATTCATTTGCTGTCAACCTGTGATGTGTTTGTACAAGATCATGTTCCTTCTCTGCATTCTTTTAGGGTTGGTAAATTCAGTCTTTCAAATTTATATTCATGCTTAGGTTCCTTTGGTGTGTGAGTGTGTGTGTGTGTGTTCACTGTTCCTCAACATCTGGCAGGGAGTGGAGGAAGCTTTCTCTATGTTATATAGCCAGTTTGCTGGTTTGTTTTAAGTGTGCAGTTTTGATGCATGGCTGGGCATGAACGGTGAACAACTTGTTTAACATTTTATACTGCATGTTACAGAAAAAGTAGCAAGTTTGGATACTAAACAAAACTGAGAGGATGTGACATTGTGGCATGCTTAGTAGTCAGTGTGAAAGGCTATATCCCATTATTTTGTTGGGTTTACAAATGGCTAGACTTCTCTTAGGAAACAATTTCTCCATAGATGGACTTCTTTGGTAAACCTGTCTTTTGTTTCTTTGAGTTATGAAGTTGTGACAAGGTGTCGCGGGCCCTCTGTAGTGACGCAAGGGAACAGAATGACATTGGTATGACTGGCACACCATAATGCATGGACTTTGTACTTTATTATTGTTGTTATTATTATTATCATTATTGTTACTATTATTAACCACAAGTAAGTTTTAATAATGTTCATTGCAGTTCTAGTTTTAAGAGAAAATATGCCAAACATTGATCTCATTTTTATTGTTTGTTTAAGTTTCATTTGCATATGCATGTTTGGACTCTAGAACAACTTGACTTGCCTGGACTTCTAATTTATTTTTGTTTTTGTATAAAATTTGAGTAGCCTTTTACCAAAAAAATGTTAAGACTACAACCCTGGTGCTACAAATACCAGCATGGTAACCTACTGCAGCTGCCCCATGCTTACCTTAGTGGCATGGTAGCTCCCTAGCGCCTCATAGCCCTGCTCGGCCAGCCCCCTGCGGCCACCCCACACCCCAGGCTGGCCAGAGTGGGATGGGCCGGGTTGGCAAGCAAACATGTCAGCATCTTTGGCATGCCAGTTTAGGCGGGACGGAGGGGTGAGTATTACATCAGGTACTGGTGTGTGCATGGGAACCAGTGACTGTGTAATACCCGCCCTGCTGCCTGCACCGTCTGCCCTTCCACCAGCTGTCCTTGACCTACCTACAGTGTCTACTTATATTATTTTGTTATGCCTGATAAGTTTTTTATTTTTTTGACCACCCAGTCCATACCTGCTTGCTTTATTTGATGCCTCTCGTTACAGATTCACGACGGGTTTTTTTTTTAAATGCCCGTGTTAATAGGTTATCTTAATTCTGTACTGTTTCATGAAATGTTACTCAAATGTACTGACTGGGTAATCATACTATTTGTTAAACTAGAAAAAAATATTGGAAAGGTTTGCATGGTAGACATTACATTTTGTATTGCAATATTCAAGTGAATTCTATCATGCCAAGGCTTCCAACAACATGGAACATATGAACAGGCAGATGAATATAGGGTTTGGACAAGTATCAGTCTTGGAAATTTGTAAGGATTCAAGTCAAATATATTGTAGCCTACGTATTCACATCAAGGTGATATGATTTTGAAGCAGAAATGTGCACTTATAGTTAATGGTCAATGTGTTAAAGAGTTTCATTTGACAATTGGATACACATTGTTTGGGCACCTGGATGAGATTGAAACATTCAACAAGCAACATCCACCTATGGATGGAACAGTGTCGCTGTGTGTTGTCTAATTGGAAGGGAGGATACTTAGCCTGTAGAGCCTCCACAGTTATTGTATTGTTGGAAGGTATTTTATTTATTTTATTATTTTTAATTTGTGCCTATAGCGCCTGTAGGCAGTGGTGACCCAGGGCTCGGATGGTAGGCTCTGGAGGTTCACTTGAGGGGTCTGATGGTTGGTCCTCGCCCGTGGTGGCGCAGGCAGGATTTTTATAGTGACGCCTGTGATTAGAGGCTCATGCCGCCCCCCTGTGTCCTCCGATGCACTCGCAATCGAAGGTAGAGTTGATGGGCAGGGCATGTGGGTGTTCTTAGGCCACTCGACGGTGCAGAAAGGTTTTGGTTTTCTTCGGGGATCGAACTCGGGTCACCGAGAACGCCAGTCGGAGACGCTAACCACTCCACTACCGCCTCCCCCAAGCTTGGAGATGCAAGCCTTTTATTTATTTAATTTTATTTATTTACCATGACAAATAAGCTTTGTGGGCGAGTGATGTGCATCCATACACCAAATGAAACAGAGTTGCTGACAGCAAATCATTGCTGTTTAAGGGAAATCTTTCTTAGCTTCAATTCTGAGTATTTGTCAAATTCACTTCATGACAGGTAATATTTTCGTTGTATTTGAGATTTTTTTTGCTCTGTCAAAGTGCTTACATATTTCTAATCTAAATTATTTGTGGCTATATTTATCTCGTCCAAATCCTGAACATATTTCTAACCCTAAACTTGAGTCAAACCCATATTAATCATCTTGCTGCTGTGTAGATTATAGTTAAAGCTCCATTACTGTGGAAGTACTTTAATATGTATGTGAAAGAAAACCTTTACCACCTAGTTTATATATATATATATATATATATATATATATATATATATTTTTATATATATATATTATATATATATATATATTATATATATATATATATATATATATATATATATATATATTATATATATTATATATATATATATATATATATATATATATATATATATATATATATATATATATATATATATATATATATATATATATATATATATATATATATATATTATATATATATATATATATATATATATATATATATATATTATATATATATATATATATATATATATATATATATATATATATATATATATATATATATATATATATATATATATATATATATATATATATATATATATATATATATATATATATATATATATATATATATATATATATATATATATATATATATATATATATATATTATATATATATATATATATATATATATATATATATAATGTGTGTGCGTATATTTGTAATGTGATTCCTAATCTTATTTTTTTAAGCTGTTAAACTGGTCATTATATCTCTCTATAGTGTTCTTTTCATGATATAGTGTATAAGAAGACTTGACGGTGAAAGTGTGTCAAGGTTTAGGGATGAAATGTGGAGTGGTTGAAGGGGTAAATCACAACACTGTTGAGGTGGTTTGGTCATTTAGAGAGAATGACAAAGTGGGATGACAAAGGGAGAGTACCTACATAGGTATGAGTGTGGTAGATGTGGTGGGTACTAGAGGACGACTCCCAGTGTAATGGAAGGACAGAATGCTGGAGTATGCACGAGAAGAATGAGAGGGTTAGAGCATGCGAGGGGGGAATGTGAGGACAGGAATAGTAAATTGAGACTTGAGTCACGGCCGTTCCCTTGGAGGAGTTCTTAGGAACAGGCCTCAGAAAGTGTTCATTGTGTAACTTTGTCTAAAAATTTGTAAAATCTTCCACACTAATGTCTATACATTTCATGACTAGAGGATCGCTGCAGGTTATGAGGAAGCTCTCCATCCTCCTCCCATACCTTGACAGTAATATGCAAATTGAGTACTTCAGACAATCTTTTTTATGTGATTAATTTTGATGACACCCTCAGTTATTAAGTGTGTTGTGTGCCCTGAACAGTGTCGTCACAGGAGGAGGTGTCGCGGCGGGCCAGGGACGAGGTGTCCTGCCTCAAGAATACTTCAGAGGGCAAAGTGGAGAAGTAAGTCTTTTGATGTCAAAGTTATATTTTGTCAAAGGTTGGAGGTATAAATCAAGCCTGACAAATTAGTTATTTATGATCTTTCATCAAAGTCAAATGATTAAAACAAAATTTCTAGTAACTTGGAAAATTAATTCACATCTAATTTTAATATCGAGTAAACCTTGTATGACGGGTGTGCTGCCTGCAGGGTGCATTCAAATATTTTATCAAGATTATCATTTGCTCTAATGTTGTGAACTCTGTTTCTCCACCATTTCCTAAATGAGACGGAAACTCTTGGGTATGATGCAGCTGTACAGGCTGGGAGTTAGTGGCCTCGATGGCCTGAGTGCTGCAGGGCAAGGCAGAGCTTGTGTACATTCTGTTGGTTCCAGGACTCTGGCTTGAGAAGGGTTGGGAATTTTGTTCTGCCAAGTTATCACAATAGATTCTGTTCCCGTGTGTCTTTACCCAGGGCCATAGGTCAACACTTTCCCTGTCTCAAAAACTGGCAAGACAGATATTGCAATGACAAAAGTTCTGCTAAGCATACTATCTCCCATCAACATGAGTTTGAGCCTTTGCATATCAAGGCATGTTTCAAGGTTAATGAGACTAATGACAAACTTAAGAGAACATTTTATTTCCATTATATTCATGGAGTGTGGCTGCAACAGGCAAGTCTGCAGACAGTGCCTAGAATAATAAGTAACTGAGGACATTCATATGGCATTTAGTGTGTGATTGTATTCAGTTGCCTATTTGTGAAATAACATGTCATCAATCTATATATAGAGTTTATTGTGACTGCTCTTAAATGCCAACAGGCCTCTTCTCCGTAACCTGCTGGTTGGATACTTTGCCACTCCTATTGACAAGCGACAAGAAGTCTTGCGGATCATCGCAGAAGTGTTGGACTTTTCAACAGAGGAGCGGTCACGCACAGGTCTGGACAGTCATGGCACCTCCTGGCTGTCCTCTATTGCAAACTTCCTAGCACCTCCAGCCAGTAATATGCGGGTCACTTCCAAGGTGGATGTATTAGATCATACGGTAGGTGGCATTAGCAAATCTGCTGTACCCTTGACTTTGTTCACTTTGTTATAGAGAAAGTAAAGAAAGATATGAGTGTGCCAGGCCAGCACATCTGATGAGTAGTGTAAATCAATCAATCATTGGGGGCATACGCCGGGGGGCACGTTGCCTCACCCACCATATGCGCCACTCCCGGATGAGTCCCCATGCATGCTCCTTTCATGTTTCCAAGATCTCAATGTCCTCGCCGCATGCATTAACAGACTGTAGTTTGTTTCATCTAGTAAGCCTCCAAACACCTGGACCTTGGTCTTGAACCAGGAGACCTCAAGTCCAAAGGCTTTGCCTCCTCATGCAGTGCCTCGAGAGCCATCACCAGGACCTCCAGTGACTCAGCAAAGATTACTGCATCATCGGCAAAAACAAGATCAGTGATCTTGGTGTTGCCGAGGGATGCTCCACAATCACTTTGATCTACAACCTTGCCCAATACCCAGTTCAAACAAGTGTTGAAAAGTTATGGGGCAAGGACGCATCCTTGCCTCACTCCTGTATTCACAGGAAAAAAGCTGGATACACCCCCACACTTCACAGCACTCAGTCCCAGAATACAACCAGTCATCAAATCAATAGTCCTTGCAGGAATCCGAAGTCGTAGAAGATCTCAGAGAACTCACGATGCACTGAGTCAACGCCTTCTTCAGATCAACATAGGCTGCAAGCATCCCCTGTCGAAACTCACGTTGGCGTTCCACAGGACACGAAGCGCTATACGATCCGTTGTTGACTTACCAGGCGTGAACCCTGACTGCTGAGGTCTCTGATGCTTCAGCAGATGGCTGCGGATCCGTGTCAGCAATAGATGGGTAAGCACCTTGCCTGGCACGCCGAGCAGTGTAATGCCGCGGTAATTGTTGCAGTCCTGACGGTCCCCTTTCCAGATAGGGACGACCAGCCCCCTTTTCCAGTCAGGAGGAATGGTACCTGATTGCCACACGGCAGTCAGGACAGCATGCAACCCGCGGATCATGGCCTCACCCTCAGCTTTGAGGAGCTCTGCACTGATATTACAGACACCAGCTGCCTTTCCACCCCTCAACTTTGCTACAGCCTCTCTGACTCCATCAAGAGAGGGTGTAGTTTCGTCAATGGTAGGATCGGCATCCAATGTCCGAAACCCAGTGGTGTAGTAGTCAGAACTACTACACCTAATTGGAGGATCCACCGTGAACAACTGCCCGAAGTACTCAGCCCAACGAGCCATCTGCCCATCCATGTCTGACACTAGACGTCCATCTGCTGCTCGGATAGCACTTGCCCGAGATGGAGACTTGGAACAGAGCTTCTTCAGGGCTCGGTAAGCGGGTCCGAGGTCATTAGCGTTCAAATAGCCCTTGATGTCAAATGACATCCTCAGCGAGACTCTTGACATACTTCTCCTCAGTAGAGTTCTAGTCCTGCGTGACAGAGCCCTGTACTGGTCCCGGTTCCCAGCAAGCCTGGCAGCGCGACTCTACTCGATATTCTCCAGCGTCTCCGTCGAGACAAAACCATGCATTGACCTCAGGCGCTCCCCAATACACTCCTTGGCAGCCTGGAGAGTTTCATGTTCGAAGGTATCCCACAGTTCTACAGGGTCCTCGAGGGCACCGAGCACATCAAACCAGTTTGAGACTGCCACTGCATACTCATGGGCACATGTCAAGTCCTTCAGCTTCTCAAGATGAAACACCGTATGGTTACCTCTTGAGCTTAAGTGTAGCAACAAGAAGTCCATGGTTAGTTGCAAAGAACTAAGCACCCCGGTAAACCCTGCAGTTCTGGAGGATCCTCCAACGAGTACTAACGAGGACGTGGTCGATCTCCTTAGCTACCCCTCCTGCATTACTATACCATGTCCAGCAGTGCAGCTCTGGTCTCTGATACCAAGAACCTGCAATTCTCAACCTGGTCTACTCGACACTGGTCTAATACAGATTCGAGTTTGGCATAGAACATCTCCAGTTTCACACACCTCGGTAGGAGCGTACACTGCAACAAGAGACATGAAACCCAGAGTGTGTTTCATCCTCACCCACATTATATGCTTATCAACCGGAGTAACCTCAGCAAGAGACGGCTGCAGTTTGCTGGAGATGCCTATAGCTACTCCCCGGACACGGCCACCATTGCTCATGCTGGACCAGTAGTAGGTGTAACCCCCACTGCTAGTCTCGCCACTGCCAGGCCTCCTCGTCTCAGAGAGTACCAATGGTACTTAGGTGGTAATGGGTAGTGTGATGAATAATATTCAATGAATACAATGTATACTATTTTCGGACAAATTGAAGAGACCTCCTGTCTTTTCCTTCATACTTTGTTCTGCAGAGAAACAATTTTTCGTGCTGGATGAATTTCTTGACATATCATTCCATGATTCTATAAATATCCTCTTTTTCTCTATAATTATCTTAATCTTTCCCTGAGTACCTTTGGTTACTTATTCATGGAATGCATTTCGTAATAAGGGAAGATAAGAACATGATTGAGCCAGATCTAATTTTTGTTGAGCTTTTGATATCAACATACTCAGCTCCTGCGGATGGCAATATTACCCTGAAACCTAATCCCAAGTTTTGTCATTCACCAGTCGCTGTCGCAGGCCTTCATTAGGTTCCTAGAAGATGAGTCCAGCCCCCGACCTCAGCCTCGCCTCCCAGCTGTACAAATGGCTCAGCAGACAACTGAGAAGGCAGAAAAGAAAGCACAGGCCAAGGCCCAGGCGGCTAACAAGGTGAGCTTAAAAAAATCATTACAGGCTTTAGAATACAGCACTGCACGTCATCCCACACGCCACCCACTGAGCCACCCTGACAGACAGGGCGTGAGGGAAGTGAGCACAGAATACAAAGCCGATTGCTGAAAACTTTGCAGTTTCATTTTTAACAATTTGCAAACTTTAGGCACACAACCTATAAATACGTACAATATTGTAACAAAACAAATTTTACATAAATTAATTTAAGAAATTTACAAATACTCTAGAAATATTTTCACACTCGCTTTCAACCTGTCAAGGCAGCTCAGTGGCAGCAACTTGGGTTCTTTGCAGCGTCCCTGCAGTCAACCCTCACCCACTTACTGCCGGAATTAATTTTTCTGTCGATAGAGTTGTAATAATTTAAGTCTTGTCCCCCTAAAGCCTAGTACACACTGAGCTACAGTCTAGAGACAGTCGCGTGACAGTCCAGATACAGACGGGCAACAATCCAAAGACACTTTGGAGACATGGCAACTTTGTATCTGGATTGTCCAGCAACTGTTGAGAGACAGTCACTAGAAATTATTGTGACTTTGTCGAATCGAGAGACAGTCTAGCGACTCTTAGCATGGTATTTCGCACCTCTGTACTGAGCATCTTCTGTGCCATTTCTAGCGGGAGACAAGATGCAATCAAAATCTTGTCTCTGGACTGTTTTGCGACTGTCCAGCGACAACTTTTGTATCTTGGAGTGTACAAGGCTAAAGACTCCACATCCCAGCTTACCCTTGTGTACTAGTGAAGATGAGTTCCAACACCACAAAAAGTATGGTGTTGGAACTCATCTTCCCTTGTACACAAGGGTAAGTTGGGATATGGAGTCTTAATTAAGCCTTGTACACACCAAGATACAAAGTGGCAGAACACTGTATCCAGACTGTCAAACAAATGTCTCCGAAAAATAGAGCAACTGTTGCCATGCATTGGCTTGACACTGTCTGGGGCACGTACACACCAAGGTACTAAAGTGGCGCCACATTGTTGCTGGACAGTCCAGAGACAAGATTAATCACTCGATATTTTAAACAGAACAATTTACAGTGATTATACAAGGGAAATAGGCAGCATTGCTTTTCAAAGCCTTGTTTCAGTATGTAGTTATCAATGTACACTAAATACTGCTCTGGCTATGTACAATAATTGTACATTGATAACTACTGTAGTATACTGAAACAAAGCTTCAAAAGGTATTGCTGCCCATTTCCCTTCTATATAATCACTGAAAATTGTTCTGTTTAAAATATTGAGTGAGTAAGATTCATACAACAAAAGGGAGTGGTGATAATGATGACAATAAAGATGGATAATGCGATGAGTGACACATTGAATAGCATTGCTGCTTTAAAGTTGTATGGTTCATATTTTTCTATTTTTGACAAGTGTCTAAGGCTCAAACTTTGTTCCAGATCAACCCATTCATCAGCAGCGGGGACACCCAAGTGCCTGATGGTGACAAAAGCCCACGCAACTCTTCACCTCTCCTTGCTGCAGCCTCCACCCCTCCCCCCCTGCCTGCCCTCGCCCCCCAGCAACACCACATAGCCTCGCCTTTAGCTCCTCCCTCTCCTCTCACTCCTGGGATAGGCAATGCGTCAACGGGATTGACTCCTGTGTCCACTAACAAGTACCTCACTAACCTCTTAACACCAGAGGCAGTCAAATCAGACGAAAATGCCAATAAACAGCCGACCTGAAAAAAGTGAAAATTAATGTATTCTTTAAATGATTGCTGTCAAAAGATACCTCACTGAAGTATTTTGAATGTAAAATATATATTTATGCTGGGAAACACTGGTAGTTTTCTTGAGCTAATGCTTTCATCACATGGTGGGGTAACTTATGAAGGATGCCTAAAGCTAATAGGTGATATGGATGATAATAGTTTTGTACAGCTCAGTTTCACAAATACATGTACTATCATGTTTCTATATAAAGCCAAATTGTAACATGCCACTGAATTAAAGAGGTAAAAACAAAAAATACTGGCACAGACAATAAAATAGTTAATGTATTTTTTAACATTAACTAAAATTTTGGTTGACGTTCCATGACATAACCAGCAGCTGCAGAGATCCTGTGTGAAATCAATTGTGAACCTAGAAATTAAAACATTTAAATTCATTGATATTTCTTCGACAAAAGGCCGTAAATACACCAATAATAATTAGGGATTTAGGTATTACCATATATCACAGCCTATAACGTCACCGTGGTGTAGTGGCTAGCACGCCTGGCTATAACGTCACCGTGGTGTAGTGGCTAGCACGCCGAGCTATGAATCTGCGGGGCATGTCTGGAATCCGGGTCAGAACAGTCTGCGGCATCCCACCCAGCTGTTCATCCTTCCTTTTGGGGTTGGGCGATAAATGGGTACCTGGGGAAGGTAACTGGTAACCTGGATGTCACACTAGCCCTGTGTCCCGGGGTAACTGGTTCTCACCCACCACAGGCTCAAAGGCTAATGCGACGGAGATGAGCACCGAGGCCACGCGCAGCCTAGCGTATGCCCCCATCTTTACCTTTACGTGGGCCTCTCACCTCACTGAGACACATCACAACACTACACACCATACAGAACAAAGCCCAAAAGATCATTACAGGCTACACAGCTACTACGCTCAGACCATCAACACACACCTCCATGAAGGCCCTGTGGGAAAACCCGGTCCAGGCCGTGGCCTATCTTAGGAGCTCGGGGCTGTTCGGCCAGGCAGCCAAGGAGCTTCAACAACAACAACTGGGCTTGTAAGACTAACTATATAATGTAAGGGTCCAAATAATATGCTCATCGTATAAGATGATTCCTAGATTTGGGCTGATAATTTAGAGGTTCAAAGCTTATCTTATCTTATATGCCATGATCTACTTTGTTTAAGCAACCAAAATGCATATAAATTTTTCTAGCACATACAGTTAACCCCTTAAACCCAGAATGCAGCATCCACAGGCCACAAATGAATACAATGAAATCCATACCTTGAGAGAAATATACGATATAAATTAGATAGACATCATACATCAGTGATTTCTTGCTTTCCTTTCTGCGTGTCTTTTGTAAGCATTACGAGGAAAGGCTACAACAGTTGATTTATCATTATGACTGATCACAACAATAATAGGGTTGCAATTTCCCTACAGAACATTAAAATAGTGGCCATAAATGCACTAAAATCAACACAGAATTAACATATGAACAAAAACTACAAATCTCAGGATTCATGACTCCTGCATCTGCCGGCAATGGTGACGTCATAAAAAATTGTAGAAGTAGAAATAAGAACAGAATATTTTGTTAATCCTCGGCATTAAAGAACAACATGGTGGAGGTGGCTTGATAGGAGAGTTAAAAATTAGATACAAGTGTTCATAGCAAACATGCATACTAACTAATAAGATCACCTTGCAGACCTTAGTGCCAACAGATAACTAGGTGCACCCAACAGTTACTGTGAGCTTCCTGAAGTAGGTGTACCATTGTGAGCGGACAAATCTGAGTAGACTATGAGCAGAAATGTTTCTGCCTTGGAGGAGTCTCTACTACAATGTAATGTGAACATACTTTTTGTATGATGTGATATTTCTAAGCAGGATGTGATATGAATGTTCATAAATCCGACTAAGGTGAGCAGATTGTATATTCAATGATAAAGAATGACAAATCACCTATACTTCTCCACAACTAGTTCCCTTTAATTCACCTGCCTTGTAGTGATGCGTGCGCTGCAAAGTGTGTCTTGGTTGATGAATGTAAACACCCAACACAAGGTAGGAATAGGTGGAAGTCATTCAGGAGTGACTGTCATGTCTCCATCATGTGGATGCCACATACTCTTTTTCTTTCTTATGGGAGGGTCATCGCTTGTCTCATCAGCTTGTATATACAATATTAGGTTTTAAATATTGTTTTCCTTAATTCTTAGTCAACAATTAAAAGAAAAATGTTATTACAGTTTTGTTTCTTTCACCTTTGAACGTCCCACTTTTCATGGAGGCAAAGCATGTGTCCCAATATTTCCTGCAGGTGACATACACAAATGAGGGAAGAGGACAGGACCACAAAGCTTTCCCAAAGAACATTTACTTCCCCAAATCAAGAAAAAAGCAAAAATGGTCTCTTGTTGGAATGTCTGAATGTGAAACAGTGGACATACAAGGCTTTCTCATTGCACATAAGAATTCTTGATTGCAGCCCTCTATGTGTACCACTCATATTCACAGTGCCATCATATCCTTGGCCCCTCATATATCTTCTATCTGCAGATCATGTCTTTCCAAAAATACCATGGTGAGGGTCGCTCTATAGCTCTTCGCCGGTGGTGCTTTCTACGTCACACACTTCAATAAAGTGTTCCTTTATCTCGTCATCATGCACATACCAAACACACATTGATGCCTGCTCAGTGTGAGAAATATCAGTTGTCTCATCCATCAGAAACAAATATA
>JACEEZ010019404.1:40000-112500 GCA_016584305.1 Chionoecetes opilio
TCAATTCCCACCATAGCATCTTTCTAGGCAGTTGTAGAACACCCACAATGCGATTTTTGCTGTTGAGTTTGTCTAAATCAAGAACTAAATTAAGGTTGATGAGTGGGAAAAAATGTGCATAAGTTATTTCCAAATGATTATTACAGGACTGGTGATGATTCAAAGCTGTGCACAGGATTTATTTAATTGTATAGTAGGCTAGACTACTATATATATATCTGTGTGTGTGAATATACATTGATGCACTATTGGCTTAGAATGCTGGATGATGATGATGATGATGATGGCGAGTTATCACTGCATAACCATGGTACATTCATTGACGACAAACACTGAGTTTTACAATGAAGCATCACTGGTTATATTATATGTTATGAAGAGCAACTTAACCAACAGGACCTACATTCTATCTTAATATATCCATAGTATCCACAAAAGTATACATTGTCTTAACCAAACACACCCTGTATAATGTAACAGAACAGACAGCAGTAGCATGATTAAGACTAAACATTTCTGAGACTAGTATTTACAATCGATGTCATTCACCTCGCACACTAGACTTATTGAATGCAATTTGCCATTTACCAGACTTGTGGTGGAATGTGTCACGCAGCACAGCTATGTAGGGCACGTGTAGGGCCTTCACACCCAGCATGCAGCACAGGCAGCACTCTCTGGGCCTGCAGCAGCTGTCCTATAGTCTGTTTCTTTTACCGAGGTGAAAAATCCTGCCCCCTTGCTGCTCACTGACTGATATTTGATGCCAGGTCAGGAGAAGGGAATACTATGCTTCTTCTAAATTTCAGTTGTATTTTATCATAGTTAACCATATTATCAGGTAGCTAAACATAGGCATCATTTTAAGCATGAAATCTTAAGATAGAATGGAATTTTCACCTTGTTAAAAGAATAGACTATACAAGAGTGGTGAATGGGCAGCCTGTGTTGCTGTGGCGGGGATCCGTGGCACCTGGCAGTGTCTGTTACAGCAACACCCCCGCCAACCACTACAAGCCTTGATTGCTGCTAGTTTCTTGGTTCACTTAATGGTTCCTTTTCTGTGTCCATTAATGGCATCTCACCACAGTGAAAACTCATCTGCTGTGACAAATAATGCTGAATAATATTGCAAAATATATTTCACCATTTGCTTCCATGTAGATTTTTCAAAACCAATTATGCTACAATAATAAAAATAATCTTTATAAACCAAACTTCAATTTGAAAATACTATAATATCTTTTACATGTTATAATAGTTCCTTCCTTCACATTCTGCACAGTCAGCCTACCATTCACTACAAAACCCAGTCACAGCCTACAGGCACATTGGTGCTACAACATTTGTTAAGTAGATTGTCAAGTTGTTATCATTTCTTTGAAAATTCAAATTCAAATTCAAAACAAAACCTACAATGACTTCAAATAAAGTTGAAATTCCCATTTCACATGAGTTATATCTGGTGTCACATGGAAACAGACACTTTTAGTAATTATATATCTAATACTTCCTGCCATAAGTCTGAGTACACCCTCAGCATGCTTCCCACTCCCTCACCTCCCTGTCACCCTCACTTCCAGCCCTGACTTCTTCACAGCGGGGATCTGTATCTTCAGAAAACAACTTGTCTAGTTTAAGGTGGATGAAAATCTTTTCATAACAGAAAGCAACAAAGCCCAAGCTGATAGGCCAATGAGAGTGCCTGATGCACTGCAGGGATGGCGTGCAGACTAGAGGTGGGTGGTGGGCAAGGATAGTATAAAGTTCTTTCTAATATCCTTGGTGGTGGGTGGCACAGGTGCATCCTCTCACATCAACTGCATTCTACAATACAAACCATTTTACATTCCATGCTTTAAGCTGTTGACAAATGGCTACGTGTTCCAGGAGAATGACTGAGGTGCATCCCAGGAGCTTCTCCAGTCAGGCCACAGAGAAAGCCATTCACACAGGACAACAGACCACACAGTGTCATACCACATTCATCTCTCAGCTACACTGTACAGAGTGCTTGATGAATAGACATGAAATGTATCATTCCATCATGTACTTTATAAGAACTTAAGAACATAAGGAAGCTACAAGAGGCCGAGACCTACACGTGACCTACAGTTCCTGTAAATTATCGTGTTCTATTTTCTTTCTTAAACTGCTTTTGATATTTTGAGCTTATCGCAAATCTCTTTGTTGTTGGTGTTGAGGCAGGCACAGTGTCCCCAGACCACTCTACTTCTCAACAATATGTTACACTGTACAAAGCAGTAAACCAGTTTGCTCGCTATGCTGTATCTGTCAAAGAGCGGTCAGCACGGAACAGAACATTTATTGATGTGATGTCAGCCTTTTTTGTTTGTTTTGTCTATGGGACAACAATGCTAAACACCACCAACAGGCAAAATGGTGGGCAGGCCAGGACAGTGCACAACACACAGCTTCTCGGTAAGGGTTATGGCAACAGCTAAGCAGCATCTCCCTTGTTATCATGGACATCACAAGCTTCCAGATATACCACACAGCTTCTGGCAACACCATTCCACTGTGTCAATAACATGATGCAAGATGACTGGGTAGGCAGGAAACTAGCCCTACCACACCTCAACTTGTGAAGGCTGCATGTACAGTAGTATCCTCTTCAGTTTTACTTTTACCAATCTTGGCAAAAAAAAGTGATCCCTACTTAACAAAGCAGTGAAGTTTTTTGCACAAACATGTAAAGGAATTAGGACATGTATGAGCTCTCTGCTTAAATCTGTAACATATACCACTAATTACAACATGTGCAGTTTTAAGAAAAAAAAGTCTATATATAACTATATATTGAATATAATGTGTGATATGATATGGGTCATACACTGAAACAATAACCAGCAGCTGAAAATAACAGATCTGTTGTAAGAAGATTAGTTAATATTAAGCTACTATGTATTTAGTGGACCAACGGTGCACTGGTTAGCCCACTTGGCTCACAACCAAGAAGTTTGTTAGGTCTGAGAGGACAGAGGTTCAAATCCCCGGCTGGGTGGAGACAATCTGGGCTTGTGTCCCTTCACGCCACAGCTCCTGTTCACCTGCTAGAGAACAGCTACGGGATGTAAGGCGTGGAGTTGTGACTTTGAAATCCCAGCAAAAGCGGGTGGTGGCAATCTTTCCCTCCTGTAGGTGTGAATGTGGGGTATCACCTCCTCGTTTAGTCCATTCCAAACATCTACACTTCTATGAGGGAAGCTGTACTTCTTTATGTTGTTCAGGCATCTACCTTTTCCTAGTTGTTTTGTATGTCCTCTTGTGTATCGACCTTCTCTTTGTTTCCGAGTCAGTAGTCACTCATTGCCTGTTTCTTCCATCTTAGTTATCAGCTTAAAAGTTGTATTTATATAGACTTCCCTGAACTCTGCAGTGTGACTATATAATATGTACTGTGTGAGTGTGTGTGGACTCTACCATGAAAGACCAAAAAATAAATACGCCAGGCCACAAAAGGTGGTAAACAGGCATGTCATAAAAAGAAAAAGCATTCCGATGGAATCTTGAATGAAATGTGACGATACTTATCAAACAAAGGTTCAATGTAATCATATTTTGTACATAAAACTTCAAAGAAAGTTCATGCAATTACACTACAAGTAATGGCACAGTCTTCTAACTTATACAGTAAACTTAGCACAGATAAGTGAGGTAAAATATTAGCTAAATCAATTTCATAATCATAATTCCCAAATTTCATTGTAAAAAACCATAATGTTGTTGTCCTTATGTTTTCAAGCAAATTTTGTACAATACCTCTTGTCATGCAACAGATCACATTCCATAATAGTCCATCAACCTCCTGATACTTATCAAAGTAAACCTGGCTAGATATATTTTACTTACCATGATATCACAAGGCATAACAGTTACAGTAACCACGGGAAATGTAGGGAATAAGGCCTCTCATGCCTGTTAGATCCCAGCCACGCATTGCTTCACAGCTTCAACCCTGTACTGTAGCCACATGTGGAGCAATGTGGATGTGGAGCAAATAACACAGTGTGCTGCAGCTTCTTTGTCTGAGACAACCATGGGCTATCCATCACTCTCCCAGTGACTAACACCCACTGCATTCCCTGACATGCAGTGCTGCCCAAACACGCACAGTGCAGGGATGAAGCTGTGAAGCAATGCGTGGCTAGGATCATACTGCTATAAGAGGCCTAACTTATTCCCTACACTTCCCGTGTTCTGAATGTCAGTGACCTACATCTAATAGATCAATTTTTGTTCTTTCCTTAAACTTAACGTAAGATTTCCAATTACAAATGAACAATATACAGTCTCAACATGTGAATGATGATGATGATGATGATGATTATGATGATGATGACAGCAGCAATGGTGGTAGTGGTGATTTTGATACCCTCGTTAATACTACATAGATACCCTTGCTATACACTGACAAGTCTCGTGGTATCTGTTCCTCCCGTGTAATGATGATGTCTGACCAGTCTTGTCTGTGTGTGAATGTAGTGATCTGTACCACAAACCAGTTTTGGTACAATAATTCTCTGATCATTAGGTGTCTACTCTTAACCCCTTGAGGCCCAGAACGTAATTTCCATTGTAATTTGGGTACCATTAGACGATTTTTAGTGACTATAAGCAATATTTTATAGATATGACCTGTTTAGTATCCTTGTCGACTAACTAATTTGGTATATTCAGGTACTTTTTGTAATTTTATGGCTTGACAACATACAATTTTTTATAGCCAAGGAAAGATCTGGGCGTGAAGGGGTTAAAATGGTCCACAGTCATGTTTTTCATGTGCCTTTTGGTGATGCAAGTTCTTGTCTTAAGAAAGCTCAAACCCTGTGTTGCTGGTGAGGGCGTAGCGAAGCTTGTCTCTCAGAGTACTTTTGCGTTGGTAGTTTGGAAGCTTGAGAAGATTGAAGCAGTGGATGAGGTTGGAAGTCTGTTCACTGGGTCACGCTTCCTTATTGCAAAGAATCCACGAATAACACTTCCAATAGTATCACCTGACAAAGAAAGCTGTGTCAGTGCAGTCTGTACAATAAACATCATCTTAAATATCCAACTTACACACACACACACACACACTAAAAAAAAAATAATAATAATTGCCCAAGGTACTGACAGCCTTTACTCCAAAACTCTTGACATTTCATTTTTTTCCTCTAGATGGAAAGTCTTTTATACATGCTTACATATGTCCGTTCTTCATACTCCACGGCGTTTAACAGCCTGTCTCTCCAAGAAAACGGACCTTCACCTATAACATTACAGGTGTCACTATAAAAATCCAGCCTGTGCCTTAACGGGCAGAGGACCAACCATCATCACCCTCCAGATTGATAATAAGATAGCCTACAGACGCTATAGCTATAGCTACATTTTGCCTGAAAATCTCTGCTTATTATAAAGGCTGGCCTTCTAAGTTGTAAATAAACATTATTGTACTTATTTATGCGGCTATTATTAAATGTTTTCAAATGTTTCAAATGTATAGGCTTCAATGAATAAAAGCCCAAAACTTTCAGCTTCCTTAGTATGATGTAGTCCCAAGTCATTTCATGGACTGGTTCCTTTGCAGCTCTAACATCAAAATTCATAGTTCTTACCTTTTGTATCCGTTTGTCCTTCTCCATCATTCTTACATTCCCATACAAACTTAATCTGTCTCTTCTCAACACACCATGCATTCACTCAAGTTCCATTGCATAGTTAAGTCATTACTTTTATTTCATATTCAGTATCTCATCTGCAATACTCACACCACCCAGCCTTACATTCAAAGATTAACCTAACCATCTTCATGTCAGTGCATTTTATACTTCATGAATCCTCCTCCTTCACTCCCAAGATGTCACTACTACAAAGCCCTTCACTGCCTACAAAAGCGGCATACCATAGTCTATTTTTTTTAACAAGGCGAAAATTCCATTCTATTTTAAGGTCTCATGCTTAAAATTTTGCCTCTATTTACCTGATAATATGGTTAAGTATGATAAAATACAACTGAAATTTAGAAGAGTAGTATTCCCTTCCCCTGGCATCAAATATCAGTCAGTAAGCAACAAGGGGTCAGGATTTTTCGCCTCGTTAAAAAAAACAGACTACAGTCGTACCCTTTGGTGTGGTAAACAATACTAAAATACTACTAAACAAAACAATACTAAATACTAAACTAACTAATAACTAAACTAACTAATACTAAATACTAAACTAACTAATAACTAAACTAACTAATACTAAATACTAAACTAACTAATAACTAAACTAACTAATACTAAATACTAAACTAACTAATAACTAACTAACTAAACTAAATACTAAACAACTAATAACTAAACTAACTATACTAAATCTAAACTAACTAATAACTAAACTAACTAATACTAAATACTAAACTAACTAATAACTAAACTAACTAATACTAAATACTAAACTAACTAATAACTAAACTAACTAATACTAAATACTAAACTAATAATAACTAAACTAACTAATACTAAATACTAAACTAACTAATAACTAAACTAACTAATACTAAATACTAAACTAATAATAACTAAACTAACTATCTAAATACAAACATATAACTAAACTAACTAATACTAAATACTAAACTAACTAATAACTAAACTAACTAATACTAAATACTAAACTAATAATAACTAAACTAAACTACAATACTAAATACTAAACTAACTAATAACTAAACTAACTAATTACTAAATACTAAACTAACTAATAACTAAACTAACTAATACTAAATACTAAACTAATAATAACTAAACTAACTAATACTAAATACTACAATAATAACTAATAACTAATACTAAACAAACTAACTAATACTAACTAATACTAAAACTAAACTAATTAACTAAAACTACTAATACTAAATACTAAACTAATAATAACTAAACTAACTAATACTAAATAACTAAAACTAACTAATAACTAAACTAACTAATACTAAATACTAAACTAACTAATAACTAAACTAACTAATACTAAATACTAAACTAACTAATAATAAAATACTAAACTAATAAACTAATAATACTAAACTAACTAATAAAATAAACAATAATACTAACTAAACAAATAAAAACTAACTAATAAAACTAACTAACTAAATAAAACTAAATAACTAATACTAAATACTAAACTAAAATAATAAACTAAACTAAAAATACAAACTAATAATAACTAAAACTAACTAATACTAAATAAAACTAACTAAAAAAAACTAAACTAAATACTAACTAATACTAACTAACTAATAAACTAAATACTAAAAAAATAACTAAACTAACTAAACTAAATACTAAACTAATAATAAAAACAACTAATACTAAATACTAAACATAATACTAAAACTAATAATAAAACTAAACTAAAACAACTAAACTACTAACTAAATACTAATAATAAACTAAACTAACTAATATAACTAAACTAATAATATAAAACTAACTAAAATAAACTAAACTAAAACTAAATACAAACTAAATAACTAAATAACTAACTAACAAATAACTAAATACTAACTAATAACTAAACTAAACTAATACAACTACTAAACTAATAATACTAAAACAACTAAATACTAAATACTAAACTAATAACTAAATAACTAAAATACTAATAACAAACTAAACTAACTAAATAACTAACTTAAATAAACTAAATAACTAAAATAACTAAAACTAACTATACTAAACTAAAACTAAAACTAAACTAATATACTAAACTAAATAATACTAACATAACTAATACTAAATACTAAAACTAATAACTATAATAAACTAACAATAACTAATAAAACTAATAACTAAAATAACTAAATACTAACAACTAACTAACTAATACTAAATAACTAATTAAAAACAACTAAACTAAATACTAAAATATAACTAAAAACTATACTAATAACTAAACTAACTAATAACTAAATACAATACAACTAACTAATAATAAACTAAACTAATACTAAATATAAACTAAACTAAATAACTAAAAACTAAACTAAATAATAACTAACTAATAACAAAACAACTAAACTAAAACTAAACTAACTAATAACTAACTAACTAATACTAAAACTAACTAAAACTAAACTAATAATACTAATACTAAACAATATAACTAAACTAAAATACTAATACAAACTAATAAAACTAAACTACTAATACTAAAACTAATAAGAACTAAACTGAACTAAAAAACTGAAATACTGAAACTAACTAAAACTAAAACTAACTAAACTAATACTAAACTAAACTAATAAAACTAAACTAACCAATACTAAATACTAAACTAACTAATAACTAAACTAACTAATACTAAAATACTAAACTAATAATAACTAAACTAACTAATACTAAATACTAAACTAACTAATACAAACTAACTAATACTAAACTAAACTAATAAACTAAACTAACTAATACTAAATACTAAACTAACTAATAACTAAACAACTAATACTAAATACTAAACTAATAATAACTAAACTAACTAATACTAAATACTAAACTAATAATAACAAACTAACTAATACGAAATACTAAACGAATAATAACTAAACTAACTAATACTAAATACTAAACTAATAATAACTAAACTAACTAATACTAAATACTAAACTAATAATAACTAAACTAACTAATACTAAATACGTAAACTAATAATAACTAAACTAACTAATACTAAATACTAAACTAACTAATAACTAAATAACTAATACTAAATACTAAACTAATAATAACTAAACTAAACTAAATACTAAACTAAAATAACTAAACTAACTAATACTAAATACTAAACTAATAATAACGAAACTAACTAATACTAAATACTAAACTAATAATAACTAAACTAACTAATACTAAATACTAAACTAACTAATAACTAAACTAACTAATACGAAATACTAAACGAATAATAACTAAACAACTAATACTAAATACTAAACTAACTAATAACTAAACTAACTAATACTAAATACTAAACTAATAAAAACTAAACTAACTAATACAAAAATACTAAACTAACTAATAACTAAACTAACTAATACTAAATACTAAAATAACTAAAAAAACTAAACTAACTAAACTAAAATACTAAACTAACTAATTAAATACTAACTGAACAAAGACTAAAATACTAAACTAATAATAACTAAACTAACTAATACAAATACTAAACTAATAAAACTAAAAACAAAAACCCTAATAACTAAATACTAATACTAAATACTAAACTTATAATAACTAAACTAACTAATACTAAATACTAAACTAACTAATACTAAATACTAAACTAACTAATAACTAAACTAACTAATACTAAATACTAAACTAATAATAACTAAACTAACTAATACTAAATACTAAACTAACTAATAACTAAACTAACTAATACTAAATACTAAACTAATAATAACTAAACTAACTAATACTAAATACTAAACTAATAATAACTAAACTAACTAATACTAAATACTAAACTAACTAATACTAATACAAAAATACTAAACTAATAATAACTAAACTAACTAATACTAAATACTAAACTAACTAATAACTAAACTAACTAATACTAAATACTAAACTAATAATAACTAAACTAACTAATACTAAATACTAAACTAATAATAACTAAACTAACTAATACTAAATACCAAACTAACTAATAACTAAACTAACTAATACTAAATACTAAACTAATAATAACTAAACTAACTAATACTAAATACTAAACTAATAATAACTAAACTAACTAATACTAAATACTAAACTAATAATAACTAAACTAACTAATACTAAATACTAAACTAATAATAACTAAACTAACTAATACTAAATACTAAACTAACTAATAACTAAACTAACTAATACTAAATACTAAACAAAAATACTACTTGCCTGTATCTTCATCATCGCCGACTTCAACACAGCGAATGGAGAATGGAGGTTCCAAGTTTGTAAATCCTAGAAGTGGTGGCTTAGAACAACTCGTCACAAACTGCACAGGAATAGAAAAAAAATCCTTGTTATTAGATCTTTTAAAAGTCACCTATTAAGAAATTATATACTTTAAGGGAAGATATAGGAAAGAGAACCTTGAAAAAAAAAAAAAAAAAAAGAAATGAAAAAAGAAATGGTAAAGATGGATGTAAAAAACGCAGGTGGCACCAACTCTACCTGTAAGGCAAACAACCATTGTGTAAAACCATATAAAAATGATTACATGTAATCCTGGCAGACTACCCGATTCATCACGCAAATAATTCAAATAGCTCAACGATTCATATCCACAGCTGATCCACCTTGAGAAAGAGTGCCCGCTCCTCTTCTTTAAAGTCACGCTCCAGGATGTCCCACAGCCAGCTCACCACCCGGTGCTTGTCGTGGAACCCGCCGTAATACAGGGTGTTTTCTCGCAGGTCCTTCAAGTCCACGGCTATGTTGTCACCTGATATCAAACGCTGGAACTGATGAACAGACGACACAATAACATCATAAATCAAATTAATAAATGAATAGATGTTGCATAGATAAATAAACAGTTAAATAAACACATATTTAAACAAATGAAGCCCCTATAATTCTTATGCTACTGCCCAATACCTCCAATTCTTCACTTCTAACCACAGGGAAAGCTTTGTGTCTATCTTACCTCAGGGACTGAAAACAGGGACAGCCACTCCGGACAGATGATGGCCCTGAAGCCCCGGATGAAGGCCTTGGTCTGGTCCCTGATCTGTACGTGCATCTTGAAGTGAGCCATCAAGTGGATGTAAACAATCTTGTTGTCGTTGGTCACCGGGATAGATTTGCCGCCCGGCCTCAGCTCGTGAGTGATGATCTCGCCCAGGTAGTCCTCGTCGTAGGAGAACGTAAGATCCAGGTCAAGTACGTCTCCGTCATAGTGCTGCAGAAAACAACAAAGATACGCAATCCCTTGAGGCCCAGAACGTAATTTCTATTGTAATATGACTGCCATTAGACGATTTTTAGTGAATATAAGTAATATTTCATAGATATGACCTGTTTAGTATCCTTGTCAACTAACTTATTTGGTATATTTAGTTGTTTTTTCATAATTTTATGGCTAACAACAGACCATTTCATATAGCAAAGGAAAGATCTGGGCGTGAAGGGGTTAAGACTGTTACCTGGTTATGGGTTTGAAATGTATTAGTTCATGTTCACAGAATGTCAAGTGGTTACTCTTAACTGTAGGTGTCCATTCAAACCCTGCTGTATACTAAATCATGAAACTAACACTAAGATTTGTAACACTTAATTCCACTGCATGAAAATTTTACTTTTTCAGCATTAATGAATAAACATAAATATATATAACAAAAACCTGTATCTTTTTTGATGTGTTTTGTTTGCTTACTTCTCTCCCTCTCTTTCTCCACATCCACACACCCACAGCAAGGCAGAATTAACAGCCTTCTGCTTCTGTCACATCTCAGCTTACATAAGAACATAAGAAAATAAGGAAGCTACAAGTGGCCGCGAGACCTACACGAGGTAGTTCCTTACATCCCAAACCTATTCTCTGCTCGATGAACAAGGGTGACAACGTGATCAGAGACAAACCTATTTTGTCTCCATCCACCCGAGGATTCAAACCCAGAAGCTGTTGGTTGTGAGGCGAGCGCACTCCCCCCTCTGCCCATGCCTACTAATACATAAGAACATAAGAACATAAGAACATAAGGAAGCTACAAGAGGCTGTGAGACCTACACGACGTAGTTCCTGTTACTTAACTCTACCTACATCCACCTCTCTTCCCCATCCATGAATTTATCCAGACTCCTTTTAAAGACCCCTATAGACTCCGCATTGACCACCTGACGACTGAATCCATTCCAATCATTCACCACCCTATTTGTGAACCAGTTTCTTAACACGCCACAGGGTGAGAGAAGGTCACCCCTCTCACCTTGATGTAGGTCAATGACTTGTACAGTTCGGGATCTAGTGATGGCAGCTCGTCTATGGAGGAATAGAGGGATGACTGCTGCTCTCCTACTACTTGACTCAGGAAGAATGAAGCAAATGGGCAATCAACAACAATGCTCTGGAAAAGTTAGAAAGGAAAAAATAATTAGCATCAGTAATAACACTAACACTATTACACAAGGTGGGTTCTTTGTATCCATAAAAAAAATCCTTTATAAAATCCTCATTCCCCAGTTTTTTCCTTAATCCCTCGAGACCCAGAACGTAATTTCCATTGTAGTTTGACCACCATTAGACGATTTTTAGTGAATATAAGCAATATTTTATAGATATGCCCTGTTTAGTAGTATCCTTGTCTACTAACTACTTTGGTATATTCAGAACGTAATTTCCATTGTAATTTGACAACCATTAGACGCTTTTTAGTGAATATAAGCAATATTTTATAGATATGCCCTGTTTAGTATCCTTGTCTACTAACTACTTTGGTATATTCAGTTACTTTTCGTAATTTTATGGCTCACAACAGACAATTTATTATAGCAAAGGAAAGATCTGGGCATGAAGGGGTTAAGCTTGGTAGGGGGCTGCTGCACCACACCTGACCCACCTCATACACTGCCTTGCCCAGCATCCCGCCCACAAACTCAAAGAGCTGCAGGTGTTTATCCGTCATGAAGGAAGTTTGGGATGGGAAAAGCCGCTCTTCACTTGTGAGACGGAACAAATTCAGAGATGGATCAAACACCCTCTTGAGTGTCTCTTCAAGGAACTCTGGAATAAAAGGGAGCAGCTTCAGTAGAATCATGGGATTGATTGATTGATTTAATGCCTAAAAAGGTGAATGTGCCAGACATCAGAGGTCATATGGCACTATGACAAAGCATATAAAGGGGAGGGGTTATAGAAAAATAGTGAAACGATGAGGGAAGGGGAAAGAACGGAATGTTACAGCAGGATGGTTAGATCAGATGTAGGATGTGGATTTGTTGGAGGAAGGAGGTTAAATTGTCCAGGGAGAAGGAGGGGGATTCCTGGAGAATGTCCGCAAGACAGGGAGGTCGGGAAAGGGAGGACAAATGAGGGAAGGAACTGGGACGGGCAGGAGTAAGATGGGGGCAGGATATTAGAATTATGGGAGTGTGACAACAGGGTGATATTTACAAAACAATTGATGAATCGATGAAAAAAACTAAAAGGTTTGACTAATGTGCATTTTAAATATGATCGCACCTTTTCACTTTTCAAGCATAAAACCCATTGGACAGACCCACAACTATCTCAATGATTAAGATATACTGAGCAACATCCCTCACAACATTACTGAAAGATGTTCTAACCGGAGTAGAGTTGACATCATGGCAGTGTTGTTGTGTGTATGGGAGCTACAAATGTCTAATGGTTTCCCTTACTGCAGATAGAATAAGGCAAGGTATACCATATTACATTGCTTCTTAATCGAGAGTACTACAAATTACAAGGAAATTTAGTAAGTAATGATAATATAGATTAGGAAAACAAGTAAAAATATTGTTTAACCCAGAACCCTTGAGACCCAGAACGTAATTTCCATAGTAATTTAGCCACCATTAGACGATTTTTAGTAACTAAGCAATATTTTATGGATATGGCCTGTTTAGTATCCTTGTCGACTAACTAATTTGGTATACATATGTAGTTAGTTTTCGTAATTTTATGGCTTGACAACATACAATTTATTATAGCCAAGGAAAGATCTGGGCGTGAAGGGGTTAATGTATGCAAAGTGGGATGCTGGGTTTGAGGCATGAAGATAGTCGTGCACATCACCAGCCAATGGACCCAGCACAGCCATGACTCTTTAACCCCTTGAGACCCAGAACATTATTTTCATTGTAATTTGGGTATACCTTAAGACGATTTTTGTGAATATAAGCAAGATTTTATAGCTATGACCTGTTTAGTATCCTTGCCCACGAGCTAATTTGCTATATTAAGCTAGTTTTCGTAATTTTATGGCTGACAACAGATGATTTTTTATAGCCAAGGAAAGCTCTGGGCGTGAAGGGGTTAATGTATGCAAAGTGGGATGCTGGGTTTGAGGCATGAAGATAGTCGTGCACGTCACCAGCCAATGGACCTAGCACAGCCAAGACTCTTTAAGGTGTCAAAGATTAAAGTATAAGATAGAAGGTAGTGAGATATAGCTTGCAATTCAAAATACAGAATGAATGGTTAGAATTTCCACGAGTGTTGACAATTTCTATATGCTCAAACAACCCTAATGTGAATATCCTGGGCACACTCCCCTTTTTTTTCTCTCTTACTGTCTTCTTTATAGGGACTGGCAACTCAGCGGTCTTTGTGTTACCTCTTTTTGCTGTGCCCTTGGCCAGTCCTTTGTGATGAAAACAAAAATAATAATAATAATAATAATAAATAAATACAGTAAAACCTCTTGTATTCGGACCCTCATTATTCGGACTTTGACATTATTCTGACCTCCTTTTTTTTTTTTTTTTTTTTTAGTTTTCAATTTTTTTTTTTTAGCTATTTACGTATATATCTAGAATTCTTTTTTTTTTTTTTTTTTTTTTTTTAGGGGTCGAAATTTCCTAGCTATACATAAATACACCTAGATTTTTTTTTTTTTTTTTTTTTTTTAAGGGATCGAAATTTCCTACCTATCTATACCTAGATTTTTTTTTTTTTTTTCTTCTTTTTTAATATATATATCCCCCCATATACAATCCCCCCATTATTCGGATCCTTGCATTACTCGGACCACTCCTTGGCCCAATTAGTCCAAATATGAGAGGTTTTACTGTAAATAGCAACATAATATTATGATGGGCTTCGTGTCTACTGGTCACACCTTTGAACACCCCGTCCTGGTCAATGCCGGCCTCGTCCAAACCATGCTCGTTGATGAACCGGACTCTGATCATGCCCTTCAGAGCCCTCGGGGAAAGTGAAGCCAGCTGCTGGTAACCATTTTCAACCAGACGAGACCTGCAACAGCACGTGAACCTAATTACAAATCTGATCTATCACAAAGATGAATGAGTCATAAAAGATATTACACGTCTTTATGGAACTGAATTTTAGACACCTATTATATATATCTAGGCATTATTTTCACTCAATATATAATTTCTACAGCAATTTCCCGGACAGCAAGTGCCGTAAGTTGTCCCTGCTCTATGTCTCTGTAAGCATGTTAATTGACTATACTACTGTACATTGTAGGAGGATCATTTTCTTTCGCTTAACCCCTTGAGACCCAGGACGTAATTTCCATTGTAATTTCGGTACCATTAGATGATTTTAATGAGTATAAGCAATATTTTAATAGATATGACCTGCTTAGTATCCATGTCGACTAACTAATTTGGTATATTTAGCTACTTTTCGTAATTTTATGGCTAACAACATACGATTTTTCACATAGCAAAGGAAAGATCTGGGCGTGAAGGAGTTAATGGAGGATACTAAGCTACTTTTCGTAATTTTATGGCTAACAACATACGATTTTTCACATAGCAAAGGAAAGATCTGGGCGTGAAGGAGTTAATGGAGGATACTAAGCTACTTTTCGTAATTTTATGGCTAACAACAGACAATTTTTCACATAGCAAAGGAAAGATCTGGGCGTGAAGGAGTTAATGGAGGATACTAAGCTACTTTTCGTAATTTTATGGCTAACAACATACGATTTTTCACATAGCAAAGGAAAGATCTGGGTGTGAAGGGGTTAATGGCGGACACATGATGAGTGTTTGGCTCACCTGTGCACCGTGATCAGCGTGGAGTGAGGTGAAGAACAGGCCACATCACTCAGTCCCAGCTTGGCCTTGTTATTGGCCACATGCTTCTTGAAGAGCAGGACCCGTTCAGTGTGTGGGATGATGTGTGGCATCTTCTGTATCAACACCTGCAAAACATTACCTTGAATATTACTGCATGGGTGACATTTAGCAAACTCACAAGCTTAAAATGTAGAAATTAGCATAAATATCATTAGTCCGAGAGATCCCTAAGCTCTGTTGCCCCAAACCTTGACTCAGGGTTGGGATGATAAGATGACCGCTGCCATTTCATGCGTCACAATACATCAAATATCTGTAATTAGTCTTGTCACCTAAGTTAAAACACATGCAATTATAACCCATTTAACTTAACCCCTTGAGACCCAGAACGTAATTTCCATTGTAATTTGGGCACCATTAGACGATTTCTAGTGACTATAAGCAATGTTTTATAGCTATGACCTGTTTAGTATCCTTGTCCACTAACTCATTTGGTATATTTATTACTTTTCGTTATTTTATGGCTTAACAAAGACATTTTTATATAGCAAGGGAGAGATCTGGGTGTGAAGGGGTTAAGTATACCCTATGTACTATATGCACTTTGATACTATGTCCCCTAATGTGCCTATATTATGTATTTTTTGTATTGCTCTACTAACTTAACTCCTTGTCTTGTTGTTGTTGCTTTTTTTTGTCTGCATGCCTCTGGGCGATAATAAAATACGTATTATTATTATTATTATTATTAAAGAGCTGTACTATTTCTCACCTGCTTCTTCCTTTTCAAATTTAAGTGATCAAGAAAATCAATATCATATCAAATAGCCACCTTACCTGAGCCTGAAGATCTACCCGCTCCAGGTCTGACAGGAAGGATGATATTCGCACTTCCTTGATGAGCCAGTGAGGTGTCGGGAACGTAATGTCTTCGTGCATTTCTCTTATACAGGAGATGTAAAAGTGTATGCAAGGAGACAAAGAGAGGACTTCCTTGTACATTACGCATATCCACCAACCAATTGTGAATGATCTGTGGAGTGGATGTAACAGGGTATAAGTGGATAAGAGTCCCATTTGCTGCACACACACATACATACATACATACATAGGATCATAGCAAGAGTGTTTCCATTGACTCATATCTTCACATCTCATGCACACCTCACTCTTCTCACTCCCATCCTCTCCCTTGTACCCTTAGACTTCAGCATTATATTTCACTATTCTACAGGCGATCATCAAAAGCCGTGTTTTTGTCGTCCAAGCACCGTCTTGGATTACGAAGACCACTCCAATAACACTTGCTGAAATGTGTGTTATACTGCTTTGTGATATTGTTTGCAATGTTTTGGACTGATTATTATTTCGGCCCCTACCAAGCTTGTTGTGTTTTTGTCGCAGAGACCAATCCGTTTTCAATTGCGAGAAAAAAACGGTCTTCGTACCAAGACGATGCTTGGACGACAAAAACACGGCTTTACTACTAAACAAAGCTATTTAATGCATCTCAAACTTAATTCACTAAAAAGATATTTACGTCATGAAGAAATGGCAATTACTAACGAGATGTCTTCCTATTTTAAATGATCAAGAAAAAAATATAATTAAAATAATAGTAATGTGTATATTAATTATTAGAGCAGAAGAAACAATACAGGATAGGAAACATTGACTGAGAGGATTACCGTACCTTATATGTTAAATTATTAAGGAATAAAGCCATTGTTGAATAATCCTGGATAGAGAATGGCTTTTGTTGCTCGTACATCTCGTAGTCATCCAGGACTCTGTTAATAGATAAGGTCATGTTATTAGGTGTGTTCCCTTCCTATCCCTCAACAATAAACGTCATCCAGGACTCTGTTAATAGATAAGGTCATGTTATTAGGTGTGTTCCCTTCCTATCTCTCAACAATAAACATCATCCAGGACTCTGTTAATAGATAAGGTCATGTTATTAGGTGTGTTCCCTTCCTATCTCTCAACAATAAACGCAGCCAAACAAACAGTACATTACCTAACCTGTATACCTTAAGACCTACAACAAGAGTCTCACCACCAAGCTCAACAAGTGTCATTAACCCCTTGAGGCCCAGAACGTAATTTCCATTGTAATTTGGGTACCATTAGACGATTTTTAGTTAATATAAGCAATATTTTATAGATATGACCTGTTTAGTATCCTTGTCGACTAACTAATTTGGTGTATTAAGTTACTTTTCTTAATTTTATGGCTCGACATAAACATCGACATAAACTCGACAATATACATTTTTTGTATAGCAAAGGAAAGATCTGGGCGTGAAGGGGTTAAAAGTCCTTGCTCCCATTACTACACCTTACTCGCTGTCACACATGTAGATTTTATTGATAGTAAACATTATATAATTACCGATTGTGAGCTCTAATTATTATTTTTCCTAATCTAATTCTCCTAGCTTTCCTAGTCTAATTGATACTATGTCCCCTAATGGGCCTGTACTTTGTTCTTGTTTTTTGTTTTTGCTCTAGTACTTAAGTTTACTCCTTGGCGTGTTCTTATCGCTTTGTTTTTTGTCTGTATGCCTCCGGGCGAGAATAAAATTATTATCATTATTATATGTTAATAAGGTGACAGCTGAAAGACACTAAAAATCCAACCTCACAACCCTTATATTAACAACAATAATTCTAGTAAGAGAAAGGAATGTACAGTAAAAATATGAACAGTGATAAAGAAGACACAGAAAAATACAGGAGAAAAAGAATTTGTATGTGGTAGAAAGTTTTTATGCGTAAGAGAATGAAACGAAATAGAGAATCGATCTCTCACAGTACTCAAACCGTGATCTGACTCAGTGACTGTCGCAAGAAACACTAAAACAAATCAAATTGTGAATACGTTTGTGAATGCTAAAAATTGCCTAAAATATGTTTGTGAATGCTAAAAATTGCCTAAAATACGTTTGTGAATGCTAAAAATTGCCTAAAATATGTTTGTGAATGCTAAAAATTGCCTAAAATACGTTTGTGAATGCTAAAAATTGCCTAAAATACGTTTGTGAATGCTAAAAATTGCCTAAAATATGTTTGTGAATGCTAAAAATTGCCTAAAATATGTTTGTGAATGCTAAAAATTGCCTGAAATACGTTTGTGAATATTACTTGATGGAACATTAGGCACATATTGAGTTTTTTTTTGGTTTTATGGCCTCTGAGCTCTTGTGCAATGAGTTAGATTCAAACATTATACCTTTTTCTTCGATGCAAACCCTTATGTTAGAGGAATAGCCAGTTGGATTGAGAAAAGACCAAAATATACATGTAGGTAGCATGGTCTGTGATAAGATTACTACAGCCTTATCTTTGTGATCATTCTAATGGTGAAGGAAGTGTTCAAAAAAATCCAAAATGGTATGATGGAAATGTGAGCAAATAACAAATGTCTGCAAGGTTTTTTTTTGTATAGCCTGAAGCACACCTAGGAATGTTGTACTTTTGAAAAACTACTGCCTCATACATATCAACAAAGAAAGCATTGAAGGAAGGAGGAATGCTGCACCTCACACCACTATGTCATATGCCAGTAAGGGGGAAGGAGACCTACGTGACGAGGAGAGTGGTGGCATCACAAAACAGCATGAGCATGTGGAACTCTGGCGCCGTGGCCTTGGTGGACACTGAGAGAAGGTCCAAGAAGCTTTTGAGGCCACAACACGGGCCCAGGGACTGCAACACTTGCCACACCTGAGGGACCATCTCACTCTTGTAGCACAAACCTGGAGAAGAAAGTCATAAGCACATAAGAAAATAAGGAAGCTACAAGAGGCCGTGAGACCTACACGTGGTAGTTCTTGTTACTTAACTCTACCTATATCCACCTCTCTTCCCCATCCATGAATTTATCCAGACTCCTTGTAAAGACCCCAATTGACTCCGCATTGACCATCTGATGACTGAGTCCATTCCAATCATTCACCACCCTAAAAGAAAGTCTGCTTACCACTCCCATCGTTAACCTTGCCATGGATAAAATGTGAAAGATGTACAAGCTTATGTGATGGATCAGAATGAGGTGTCCTAGAGGGAACATACAACACAACTCTGACCTTGTTCCTCATTCTATCCAACCATTCCAGCCTGAAATTGCTCTAACACACATTTGCAGCATCTCTTTCCTTGATCTTGCATTCAACACTCATTTTCTTTTTGTGAAGCAATATTGCAAGTCATCAATTTTCAATAATAAAGTAGATGAATGAATATCAACATTATAGAGTATACTACAGTAAAACCTCTCGTATTCGGACCCTCATTACGGACTTACATATTCGCGGCCCTCCTTTTTCTTTTGCCTTTAGGTCAACATTTCTGGCTGTATACACCTAGAATTTTTTTTTTTTTTTTTTTTACATATCCCCCCATATATAATCCTCCCATTATTCGGCTCCTTGCGTTACTCGGACCACTCCTTGGCCCAATTAGTCCAAATATGAGAGGTTTTACTGTATTATAATACCTACGCTATATTTACACCCCTGCGTCCCTGCCTCCCCACACACAGAAGATTGTCAGGCTGAGTCACAGGCCACGCCACACACAGTCTGGGCCTGTGTACACCCGCTAGGTCCCGTGCTGTACTTTTTTCTTTATTTTTTACGTATTATATACTTATGGATGCCCAGACAGGACATTAAAGCGGTCAGACATTGTGCGGTTTGGCCATCAAGTGGAAAGTGGTTCTACATACAGTATATGCAAAGTATACATTCATTCTAAAACTTATGCCTGTTTACAACCTTAAGTGGTGGGGGGAAAAAAAATTGGTCTGTTATAGCAAGGGTCCACACAGACCATGACTCCTTATCCACCTCAACAGGAGTGAAGACTGCCAGCCTCTGCTCCCGCCAGGACAACAAGGTTACAACTCCTCCACCCCGTTGTAAGCTATGCATGCTGATCCTACACCAACATAAACACAAACAAATAAATTAATGAATAAATAAAATTAAAATTAAATTAATAATAAATAGATAAAAGCCTACCTGTTAGAATATCCATTTTCATTTGTGTGAGCGTGGTGATGGCAGAGTTGTACATGGAGCACACCATGGCCACCGTGGACACCTCCCGGGAGCCAAGCTTGCGGGTGCCACCCCCTCGCATCCCCCCCGACCCAGCACTGTTGCAGGAGCCAAGTCTGCGATCAAATGCTCTCTTCACAATATTAGAGGAGACATAGTTCCCAATGCTGGCTAAAGATGATGTGGTGCAGGATGAGGTGATGCCTGGACTGCTACAGGACTCGCCTCCTGGTGGGTCCTGGAAACAAGTGTTCTGTTTGTAAGACTGCAAAGCTTGTGGCGAGTAAATCTGCTAAACAAAGAATATACAAATCTTTGCCTTGTTCATAATTCCCGGTTAATTTACAGCATATAAGAAATTTTAAGAAACCTTCTAAAAACTATCCAACTTACATTAACATTTCTTAATGTTTTCTAATTGCGTTTAACCTGAGTCACTTGGTGGCAGCTCTCAAATCCACGAAATTATGTGCAACATTTATGTCAATCGCTTAAGTTTATAGGTTCCTCTAGGTCCTTAATACAACCATGAATACTGAAACTGTCTAAAATGAGCTACTAACATGTAACTCATTTGAGTGAACATAATCTGACTGACTGACTGACTGAGACAGACAGACAGACAGACAGACAGACAGACAAATCTAACCACAAAACAAATCTTACAATCCACAAAACAAATCTCACCTCAGCGACTAGACTGATGAGGGATGAGAACATAACTTTGATCACAACTCCAGACCAAAGGAGCTGCAGCTGTGTCTTCACAAGAAACATGGCCTCGTTGAGGTGCTGGTCAAAGGGCTGTGAGAACCATCCCAACACCGGGTGCCACTGCGTCAGGCTGCTGCTCTGCTTCGTGGTCACGTACTCGCCACACCTCTCCAGCAGACGCTTCACTACAAACTGATCAAAAGAGGCATATATGAAATACCTATGAGTCATGTTGATGGCAATCTGCTGTAGGTATACTTTTATATATATATATATATATATATATATATATATATATATATATATATATATATATATATATATATATATATATATATATATATAGGAGAACCTCGTTTATCCGGCACCCTCGGGGGGGGGAGCGCATGCCGGATAACTCATTTTGCCGTTGTTTTGAGAGTTACTCTTATGGAATCCCCCAAAATCCTTTTTTTTTTTTTTTTTTTTTTTTTTCTCCCCCATCACAAGGAACTGGCCAAGGGCACAACAAAAATGGGTAACACAAAGGCCGCTTAGTTGTCAGTCCCTATAAAGAAGACAGTCAGAGAATAAAATAAAAAGTGGGGTGAGCCAATTTAGTTCGGGAGGTGTCTTGTTACTCTTCTTTTGAAAAGATGTAAGTCATAGGAAAGTGGAAAAACAGAAACAGGAAGAGAGTTCTAGAGTTTATCAGTGGGAAAAAAAAAAAAAAAAAAAAAAAAAAAAAAAAAAAAAAAAGCCTGGGTCGATTAGTGCCGTTGTTTTGAGGCTGCCGTTGTTTTAAATGCCGGTTAAACGAGGTTCTCCTGTAATATATATATATATATATATATATATATATATATTATATATATATGTATATATATATATATATATATATATATATATATATATATATATATATATATATATATATATATATATATATATATATATATATATATATATATAGTATATATATATATATATATATATATATATATATATATATGTATATATATATATATATATATATATATGTATATATATATTGTATATATATATATATATATATATATATATATATTATATATTATATATATATATATATATATATATATATATATATATATATATATATATATATATTATATATATATATATAGATAGATAGATAGATAGATAGATAGATAGATAGATAGATAGATAGATAGATAGATAGATAGATAGATAGATAGATAGATAGATAGATAGATAGATAGATAGATAGATAGATAGATAGATAGATAGAGATAGATAGATAGATAGATAGATATCAGGCTAAAGGATGGAAAAACAAATTTAGAAAGAAAAAAATCCCAAATGTTGCCCCCCCCCCCCCCCACCCCCTGAAAAAAAAGCTAAAAGTCATCTTTTTTGAAGAAGGCGAAGTCAGAGAAAGTTAAAAAAGTGAGTCAGACAGACTGTCCCTGACTTGCCTGATGAAGGAGATGAAGGAAGGTAGATCCTAGATAGAATAGATCCGATGATAGAAGGTAGATAGTAGACTGACTATCTCGTGCATGAGTCAAATACTAGATATAATTTTGATGCAGAAGAGCAGTCTTGAGTAGCATGGCCATGGGAGCGAAAAGGAAAGTTGCAAGAAAATTTAGATGAAAAGCAGCTAAGAAAACGGCATTGCGATGCAACACTATGGCAGACTACGACCGAGGATATTTTGTTAAGGACAAGGAACCGGCAGTAAGCAAGACAATTCAATAACAATGATCAGAAGACAATCGTAAGACTAGACAATGATTACTGCAATCTTAGCTTTGTGAACAAGGAGTAATAGTTTGTGGATGAGGACATGCACTATTAACTACATGCCTGCTTAGTCTTCCCCAGGCCCACTTTCTGTATTGGCAACCTCAAGATTTTAAGAGGAAGGGATGGACTGTCCAATAAAGACATGCACTAAACACCATCACCCATTAAATACTGAAATTATGCAGACCAACAGAACGTCTAACTTATCAACGGGTCAATATACCACCAAGGAACTTCATGCCAATCTATGTACATGACCACTGATACAATATAAACCTTGAAAAAGTTGGATACTTACATTAAATTCAGGAAATGCTAGCTTTGGTAGTGCTCTGTCACTTTCCTTATGAGCCAGGTGGACAAAGTTTGCCAGGAGACACAGGGCATAAGAACCTTCCAATGTATTGAAGATGATGCGCAAATTTTGTTCCGTCTGCACAAATTCAACCACTTTCTCAAATATTTCATTTGTCTGTAACATTTGTAATGCCTGAAACAGAGAGGAATATTTCTTTATTACATAATGTAGTATAAACATTAATATAAATCAAACCAATATAGGAAACTTAATGATATGATAACCAACATGAAATATGAGTTTATTTTAATGCATTATCTATATATATTCTTTTTCTACGCCTAGCCTCCCAAAGCCTTTGTGTCTGGTCAGGGTTGTGCCCTGCCACTGGTAACATGTAACCCAGTACAACCAGCCGCAGGGTCGGAGCGTCTTATAGGAAGCTTTTTGCTTTATTTTTGGAAGCTCTATTTTGACATGGTCGTATTATCTATATTGGAAGCTTTATTTTGAAAATTCACAGAATCCTCTGAAACATTGTCAACCATACAAACCTCAAAACATTTATATCTTTCATAATTTTTCACAGGAGAATACTCTACAGAGAAACAAATGCAAACATCATTGAAGTACACCAAGATGACCCCAACACCAGACTGCCCCCCACACCCCCAACACACCAACACACACACACCTCAGGCGCCAGAGTAGCCAGGTGGTGGATGAGGGCTGGAACACTCAGTATGTGTATGGTGATGAGAGACAGAAGGTTGTTGGAGTAGTTGGCAGCCATGAGTGGCCGCAGCGCCAGTGTTATGATGGTGGTGATGGCGGGGCCTCGTAGGGCTGCCCTGCCTCGGCACAAACCATGCACAAGCACAGTCTGCAAAGGAGGTTATGTTCTTTGATCTATTTATACATAGTCATGACTGCTCAGCTATACATACATACCAACGTGCACTACAATACCTTCCTCCAAGGGGATGTCTAAAAGAATTCCTGTTATAAGATGCCTGACACCTTCTTAACCCCTTCACGCCCAAATCTTTCCTTTGCTATAAAAAATTGTCTGTTGTTAGCCATAAAATTACGAAAAGTAACTGAATATACCAAATTAGCTAGTCGACAAGGATACTAAACAGGTCATATCTATAAAATATTGCTGATATTAATTAAAATTGTCTAATGGTACCCAAATTACAATGGAAATTACGTTCTGGGCCACAAGGGGTTAAATATGTGTGTTCATCAAGTATGCAAGAACAACAATACTTCACTGTATACATAGTCTGTGCCTGCCTGCCATCAAGTAAAAACCTTGTGTCTGCTGCTGATGAATATTACAATGACTTATAAATACTGATGATGTAGGTAGAGGCATAGTGCAAGGGATGCTTAACCCCTTCACGACCCCTTCATTTCCTTTCCTATTTACCCTTTAACCCCTTCATTTCCTTTCCTATTTACCCTTTAACCCCTTCATTTCCTTTCCTATTTACCCTTTAACCCCTTCATTTCCTTTCCTATTTACCCTTTAACCCCTTCATTTCCTTTGCTATAAAAAATTGTATGTTGTCGAGCCATAAAATTACAAAACGTAACTAAATCAACCAAATTAGTTAGTGGACAAGGATACTTAACAGGTCATATCTATAATAACATTGCTTATATTCATTACAAATCATCTAATGGTGGTCAAATTACAATGGAAATTACGTTCTGGGTCTCAAGGGGTTAACAAGCTGATCCTACGTACTTACCTTTAAGATATTGAAAAGGCCTCTGGATACTAAATCTCCCATTATGTTTTCAGTGAGCTTATTAAGTGATGGTTTCATTGGTTCAAAACTTTGTGCTCGTAGAATTTTCCAAGTGCTGGTGCCAGTAAAGGTGAGGAGAAGGTGCAGGTACAGGGACAGCAGACGGTTCTCCTTCGATATTTCGGGCTGTAGTTTTTCCATAATATCACAGGCAATTAATAGAATCTGTGAAAAGAAAAGACATTAGCAGTTATCTTGATTATGAGTGTTTACAACTACACGCTACTTTGAACCTTAAGTACCTGAAAGCCAGCAAGTCAATTCAGATATCAATGCAGAGATTACATGTGATTTATACACCATCTAGAATGTTAATTTGGCTATCACAAGAAAACATTGTCGCCTATAGTAGTACATGAGGCTAGGCTAAGGCCACATTGCTTCCACGTCAACCTCTGCCCTTCAACTTTGATTCTTTATTTTACAAATTAAAGCACAATGTGCATAATATTACAGTAAAACCTCTCGTATTCGGACCCTCATTATTCGGACTTTGACATTATTCGGACCTCCTCCTGCTTTTTTTAATTTTCTTAGGGGTCGAAATTTCCTAGCTATATAATTTATATACACCTAGAATTTTTTTCTTTTAGGGGTCGAAATTTCCTAGCTATATAATTCAAATACACCGACAATATATATATATATATATTTTTTTTTTTAGGGGTCGAAATTTCCTAGCTATATAATTTAAATACACCGACAATATATATATATATATATATTTTTTTTTAGGGGTCGAAATTTCCTAGCTATATAATTTATATACACCGATTTTTTTTTGATTTTTTTTAGGGGTCGAAATTTCCTAGCTATATAATTTATATCCACCTAGAATTTTTTTTTTTTTTTTTTACATATCCCCCCATTATTCGGATCCTTGCATTACTCGGACCACTCCTTGGCCCAATTAGTCCGAATATGAGAGGTTTTACTGTACTTTAAAGTTTTGTATGAGCGGTATCTATCCCTAGTCCAATCCATGTAAAGATTATGACTGCACGCCACGTCATCCTCAGCCTTCCTAGAGAGAAAGAAAAATCTGCTGAATCTTCCAATACTTTCCCTTGGGTTTAGGGGAGAGCGGGGCAGGTTGCATCGAGGGTAGGTTGCATCATTGCCTCTAACTCGCATGTTATCACACGTACATCGTCTTAATACTACTACTACTACTACTACTATAAACTACTACTACTACAACTACAACAATAATAATAATAAAAAAAGTTAATGCGAGTTAGAGGCAATGATGCAACCTACCTTCGATCCAACCTGCCCCGCTCTCCCCTACAAGCTTAAGGAGAGATGGCCTTATCCTCCCCCCCACGCCTGCTCCTGTCTACTCACATCTTTTATTTGATGAATCCACTGCAGTGTCAAATCCTTATTCATTCCACATGACACATAAGTTAGCTTTATATTATCATTGTCCATACTTGCCAGCAAGTACCTGGAGAGCACAGCAAAACAGTTATAGAGGCATGTGGATTTTGTTTAGTTATGTAATACATGTGTAGGTGTATTTCTTTTGAAGACTCAAACACAGACAAGTACTTAAAGTTTTCTTATTTTAGCTCTTATGCATGTCAAAAGAGTTGCGGGAAATTAAGTTCCGAAAAGAGCATTATGATATTATACAGAAATACAAAGTGTAGTTACCTTGTAAGAATTTCAAATCTTTTTCCATCTCTTTTCACACTAAATATTTTGATGAAATCTGTGATGACATGAAAGACATCCAAGGCCTGGGGTAAAACAGCTGTCTGGTCCAGAGCTAGCGGCTCCGTGCCAAACAGTTGGTCAAACTTTTCCCTGAAATGTTTGAAGAGTTTGTCATGAATAGTAAAAAGTTAAATATAACCACAACTTATTAATTAGTCATCTGCCTGCATCATACTTGTACCATTACAACTTATTAATTACTAGTCATCTGCCTGCATCATACTTGTACCATTACAACTTATTAATTACTAGTCATCTGCCTGCATCATACTTGTACCATTACAACTTATTAATTACTAGTCATCTGCCTGCATCATACTTGTACCATTACAACTTATTAATTAGTCATCTGCCTGCATCATACTTGTACCATTACAACTTATTAATTACTAGTCATCTGCCTGCATCATACTTGTACCATTACAACTTATTAATTAGTCATCTGCCTGCATCATACTTGTACCATTACAACTTATTAATTAGTCATCTGCCTGCATCATACTTGTACCATTACAACTTATTAATTAGTCATCTGCCTGCATCATACTTGTACCATTACAACTTATTAATTAGTCATCTGCCTGCATCATACTTGCAACATTTATAAGAAATATTATAAGAAATAAAATCTTAATAGAAAACTGCAATAAACAAGAACACAGAGTATACTATATTCTAAAACTTGACACTCTGTTTGTACCTTAACTACGACACCCACTGAATCCTTCACACTAAAGTGTATACCATTATATGTACATCAATCTTATATATTATGTACATAGTGTTGTAAAATGCATCACATGAGATTAAGAACATTCCTAATAGTCGCATTCAGAAATTTCTCAATCAGAAGAGTATCTGTAATCAAAGCGATCCTCCTTCCTACCTTGTCTTCCTCTTGTGTGCGACCCGAACCAGCCAACCACGCACAGTCGCCTGCAGCTTAATGGCGGCTTCTTCACGTCTTCGTTCATTTGCTCGCTCTTCTCTGGCCTCCCTTGTAGCCTCCAGAAATGCACCTCGGTTTGATTCATTTGTCCCAAACATTACTTAAAATCTGAAATGCACATGACAATCCAGTTACAGTTGCCTCTATGCATTGTAGCTACTCTGCCAGGTAGTGATACTCAAACCTTGGGCCACAGTCCACACTAGAGTCATAGAATGTGAGGTGCCTACTCATCCAACACCATAGCCTTATCTTGTGGTATTAACGATGGCTATGATAATGATCACCACTTTGATGAATAGTATAGCAATTACATGATACACTAAATACTATAGAAAAGTTACTTAAAATATATAAAATAATGAGATCCCCCACGGTTATGAATTGTTAAGATGTTGAATCATTGTTATTGCTTTACAAAACCAGGCATTTCCCATACATCACAACATACTAGGTAAATACTACATCAATTCAATCATTAGGTATATTACATGACAGCAATGTGATGAGAGTTATGTGTTGGTCCCCATGGCTCCGGTACCAGAAACATTAACAGTTCTCTGCTTCTGAATTTTACGAGGTCCAGAAGGTTGAGAATTGCAGGTTCTTGGTATCAGAGACCAGAGCTGCACCGCAGGACATGGTATAGTAATGCAGGAGGGGTAGTTAAGGAGATCGACCACATCCTCGTTAGTACTCGTTGGAGGATCCTCCAGAACGGCAGGGTTTACCGGAGTGCTGAGTTCTTTGCAGCTGATCACAGACTTTTTTTGCTACACTTAAGCTTCATGTCAAGTCCAGAAGAATCTCAAGAGGTAACCATACTGTGTTTCATCTTGAGAAGCTGAAGGACTTGACATGTCCCCATGAGTATGCAGTAGCTGTCTCAAATCGGTATGATGTGCTCGGTGTCCTCGAGGACCCTGTAGAACTGTGGGATACCTTCGAACATGAAACTCTCCAGGCTGCCAAGGAGTGTATTGGGGAGCGCCCGAGGCCAAGGCGTGGTTTTGTCTCGACGGAGACGCTGGAGAAAATCGAGGAGAGTCGCGCTGCCAGGCTTGACTCAAGATCTCGAAATCCTTGAAAGCCCACTACCGAAATTTTACCGAAAATGTATTCGCTTGAATGGTCCTCCGCTCGAAAAAGTATTCGCTCGAATCGTCCAGACACTTTCAACATCACTATTGGTGCGGACACTTCTTCCAAACATACACCACACAGATGACGCCAGATACTAAAATCATGCCAAGTGTCATTAATGTAATCCAAGAGGCTGATGACGAGCTTTGAGACGAGACGAGATGTGAGCTTTACCGTAAAAGCATAAAATAAAATCTTTGACAGCAGGCAACATGTGATGGTGAGAGGCACTTACACTGAGTTACAGAATATGTATATGTACTATAGATGTAAATATAATGCAGAGAGAGAGAGAGAGAGAGAGAGAGAGAGAGAGAGAGAGAGAGAGAGAGAGAGAGAGAGAGAGAGAGAGAGAGAGAGAGAGAGAGAGAGAGAGAGAGAGAGAGAGACTTCAAGAGCAGCCACTTCAAGCTCCATACCTAACCAGCATCTGTCTGGCAACCTTGAGGATCTTATAAGTGGTAGGCGGTGACTTCCAAGGCGACATCGGTGGAAACACCTCAACGCAGGACAAATCAAGCAAATAAGACAAGGACAAGAATGAATAAGTGAGTGAGTGATGTCTTGCTTCATCTCGGTGTTGCCATGGTTACGCAGTTGCCGTGGCAGATTTGGTACAGCAGACGGGCCGAGCCTACACCGTACCTTTACCTTGGATACCTTTGAAGCATTTCGTCAGTTATCGACGCAGCTGAGATGGCTCTCCACTGCTACCAGACAGCTCTCTCTCCTCCGTAATACCAAAAAATCTCCTACGAGGTAATAGCGGATTCACACCTGATTCACAACATTGGCAACAGATTCACAAGCTTGACAACATATGATCAAACAGATTGTTACAGATTGGCAACAAATTCACAACATTTCCATTGTACCCATTCAGTATATTTACAGAAGACTTCTTTTTCATTGTTTCCCCAATCAGTCATTTCCTTCAGCCTTAAACTAATGACAAACAGCAAAGTGATCAACTCACAAGGTATGGATGTGTCAAAAATGAGTCAAAATAGGATTCCGTTTTCACTTCACGTCGCTTTGTTTACTTCTTGCCACTACTGACGCCACGATCTCGATCCTGATTCCTGCCTGACCTTCATACTGCCAATGACAGTTCTTTTACAATAATTATGATTTGTTCATGTTACTAAGCATGGAGGAGTAAACATTTGTACTAAATTGGATTGATTGAAATGCCAACAAAGTATTGGGATATGACAGACATCTCGAGGTTATATGGCACGAGGTTATATAGGTAGAAAGAGCAGAAACGAAAAACTGACACGACAGAGATAATAACGACAGTATGATAACACACCAATCAATCAATCATTGAGGACATACGCCGGAGAATTTTTTTCCCAAACAGGTTTGCACTGATGGGCGTCTCTCTACGCTCGGCTGTAGTGTAGTTCCGAAACAAACCACAGGGTTTTCTTGAAAATACCCTCATTGTGATTCCCACACAAAGTTACCGTAATAATTTAGGATGAAACATAACATAACCTAACCGTAACCGAATGTAACCTAACCTGTTTGGGAAAAAATAATTCGCTGTCGGGGGGCGCGTCACCTCGCCCACCCTACGAAGCCACTCCCGGGGGTCACCACGCGCGAGTCCCCATGCAGGCTCCCTTCACATACCAAGCAACTCTCGACAAGAAGCATCAACTTGCCCCAGCCACAAGTCTTGTGGGCGCCCCCTTGGCTTCCTCCACGCCGGATTGTCTCTTACAGATACAACTCGATGGGAAGGATCGGTTTCAGGGTAGCGTGCCACATGCCCATATAGCCGAAGTTGGCCCTGACGGACTATGCAGGTAATAGGCCTCGATTCAGTCTCGCGGTGCAATCGCTAATTTGACACGTAATCATCCCAGCGATACCCCATGATTCTGCGAAGACACATTATCAAAGGCATCGATTCGCCTCCAAGTAGCTATTTAGTGTCCATGTATATGTTGTATAGAGTAAGACTATAAGTAAGAGTTTCATCTACGGTAGTAAGCCTCCAAACACCTGGACCTTGGTCTTGAGCCAGTTGACCAAGTCCCAAAGGCTTTGCCTCCTCGTGCAGCGCCTCGAGAGCCATCACCAGGACCTCCAGCGACTCGGCAAAGATTACTGCATCACCGGCAAAAACAAGATCAGTGATCTTGGTGTTGCCGAGGGATGCTCTACAATCACTTTGATCTACAACTTTGCCCAATACCCAGCCCATACAAATGTTGAAAAATGATGGGGCAAGGACGCACCCTTGCCTCACTCCTGTATTAACAGGAAAGAAGCTGGATACACCTCCCCCACACTTCACAGCACTCTCAGTCCCAAAGTACAGACCAGTCATCAAACCAATAGTCCTTGCAGGTTATCCTGCAAAGTCGCACAAGATCCCAGAGTGACTCACAATGCAGTCAAATGCCTTCTTGAGATCTGCAAGCATTCCGTCGAAACTCACGTCAGCGTTCCACCAGGACACGAAACACATAGCAACCCAAAAATAAGGAAAACTAGTTATATCGTGCAAGTATTTATTTCATATTACATATAATACAAAGACAATAAAACTTTTCAGTTTCCAAAACATTGCATCTTATCAAATCACGTCTTTAAAAAAAATGCTATAATGATTGTTGCATTCTCAAAATAAATCTGGTTTCACTGTCCCCACAACTCTGGCCTCCCAGCACGCCCCTGCACGCAGCCCCGGCGCACTGACACTTGCAGCAGGAATGGAAATAAATTACAATATAAAACATATGACGAAACTGGAACAGCAGCTTCAGCTTCATGGGAAATATAATCAATACAAGCAATCAATCATGAAAAGTTGACAAGTCAGTATGCAGGAATCAAATGTTGTTACATAGTTTTGACTTCACTCTTTGTATATTTCTGACTTGGTGAAATACCACACCTTGAAGCACTAAGTAAATGAAGTCATTTCTTATTGGAAAAAAGAAGAAGCTTGCAGCAGCAAATGTCAAGTGAGACAAGATAACCGATATATCTTCCACGGATTTTACTATTAAACATACAATACGAGATACTGAAATGCAGCACTTATCTGTCACCCTGCATATTACAAATTACATCATATAAAAAAAAATTACAATAAACTCCTTTCTTTGCCAACTCTACGGAACAAATAACAAGGTTAGAAATGGGAGCACTTGAGAGAGTGAGAGAGAGAGAGAGAAAGGGGGGGGAGGGGGAGGCAAACAATGATGAGACTTGCTGTTGTATAATATACTGGGCATCACCAACCAAGGCAAAACAGACACGGAGAATCACAGTTTCCTATGAGGAAGGAAAGGACACTGTGTAGAGTTGCTGTCAATGCATGAGTGGTTACGATGCACGGCCATATCTTTGTTAAAATTGCTCTTTTAACAAAAATGATGTACTGAGGCAGAATGAGTTACACTTGTTTTATACTTAAGTTGTTAAATAATAATTTGCTCAAAATGGGTATATGATAAAAGATAACACTGGGTCATAGGGTGAACAACATGCTGCAGACATCTTGAGCTCTTCATAAGATATTTTAAGGACCTTATCTGCCACAAAAATGTCAATACTGTAATTATCTTTTATAACAATCTTGCATCCACACATTGGGAATAAGTCATCTTAATGCAAAGGAGGTTGTAAAGTAGCATACTGAGGCCCAGCCTTACTTTGTAAAGTAGCATACTGAGGCCCAGCCTTACTTTGTAAAGTAGCATACTGAGGCCCAGTCTTACTTTGTAAAGTAGCATACTGAGGCCCAGCCTTACTTTGTAAAGTAGCATACTGAGGCCCAGTCTTACTTTGTAAAGTAGCATACTGAGGTCCAGTCTTACTTTGTAAAGTAGCATACTGAGGCCCAGCCTTACTTTGTAAAGTAGCATACTGAGGTCCAGTCTTACTTTGTAAAGTAGCATACTGAGGCCCAGTCTTACTTTGTAAAGTAGCATACTGAGGCCCAGCCTTACTTTGTAAAGTAGCATACTGAGGCCCAGTCTTACTTTGTAAAGTAGCATACTGAGGCCCAGCCTTACTTTGTAAAGTAGCATACTGAGGTCCAGTCTTACTTTGTAAAGTAGCATACTGAGGTCCAGTCTTACTTTGTAAAGTAGCATACTGAGGCCCAGTCTTACTTTGTAAAGTAGCATACTGAGGCCCAGTCTTACTTTGTAAAGTAGCATACTGAGGCCCAGTCTTACTTTGTAAAGTAGCATACTGAGGCCCAGTCTTACTTTGTAAAGTAGCATACTGAGGCCCAGTCTTACTTTGTAAAGTAGCATACTGAGGTCCAGTCTTACTTTGTAAAGTAGCATACTGAGGCCCAGTCTTACTTTGTAAAGTAGCATACTGAGGCCCAGTCTTACTTTGTAAAGTAGCATACTGAGGCCCAGTCTTACTTTGTAAAGTAGCATACTGAGGCCCAGTCTTACTTTGTAAAGTAGCATACTGAGGCCCAGTCTTACTTTGTAAAGTAGCATACTGAGGCCCAGTCTTACTTTGTAAAGTAGCATACTGAGGCCCAGTCTTACTTTGTAAAGTAGCATACTGAGGCCCAGTCTTCGCTGTGCAACTATAACACAAGAGGATGAAAAGGCATAATCAAGATTCTTCATGAAGCCTGAAACAAGTCTTGAAAACTTTACACAGAGCTCACGAGAACAATTACACAAAACATTTTCAAACCACTTACGACCCACAAAGTTCTTTAATGCATGTTGTGGCGCATGGGATGTTTCTCACCTTCACTCTCTGCAAGGACACCACCAGGTTATTGTGATATTTTGACTCCGAAAAATAAATTACATTGAGATGCCTTAACCAAATGTATTACTGAGCTCTAGTTTGAAATATTTTTTTCATCCAATAGAATAGAAAAATAAATGAATGACTAAAGGCCTTCCATACAACAAAAACCATCCATTTGCAGTCAGCAATCTGTATCTGGATGTTATCACACACCATCACTACCCACACTCCCGCCTTGGCAAGGCTATAATTTTTTCATGGAGGTTATATAAATACAAAATATTATCAGTTGTTAAATGCAGGCCGTTTTGCACAAGAGTAAGACTAATACAGCCATTGGCTTTCTACTGAATTAAGAGAATTGTGCTTTTTGCAACTTTTACCTCATTCAAACAATTATCCCGCCATTTTCAATGATACCACACTAATATTTCTGCAACATGTAATACATCTTATTCTCAATTACCAAAATGCATAGTTGCCACCCACACTTATTAAAGGTTTCTTTTCTACAATGTCAGCAACTTTTTGCCAAACATCAAAATACAGAATAAGGCTTTCCTCTAAAGACTTCTCAGTTTATACTAAACAAGTTTTCCTGCCTAGTATGAGTCAACATTTTTACCTTTTTCCATCAGTCTTTTTTGGTCATTCTCAAACAAATCCAAAATTCTTAGTCTTGATTGCCAGCAGGAGCTTGGAGCGCAGGATGGCACGCGTGGAGTACAGAGGGATGTAGAGGCGGCTGATGCAGGTGTTTGCCGTGGGGAGGTGAGAGTCGTCTGCCGGCCGGATGGTGACCGACGGCATGGGCTGGAAACCTTCTTCAGATGCAGGCAAGGCAGGTGAACCCGTCCAGAAGTATACCTGTCAAACCAACACAAGGACACTATTGTAGGAGACATTTCTTGAATACAAATACATTGACAAACGTACAAAACTGGAAATTTTTAAAATATAATATCAACAGCATACAAAACATGCATTATTGAAATAGTAGAAAACAATAAATCTTTGGATATTTTTCCCATAGGAAGCAGAATTCTTATTCAGGGACACACCTCAGAAGGGCAAAGTGGCATATAAGCCTTTCATTTAATTTAAATAGACTATAGTCAACCCATTTTATCTTGGTCCGTCGGGTGGGCCAGGTCAAGTCCACAGTGGTGTCACATCACCCCGCTACCTCCGCCAGGTCGCCACACTCTTAACCTCTCTCTTTCGCTCTCGCTCTCAATATAGTTTGATTTCTTTTATTTTGATTTTTGTTCTCACCACCACTGGAGTAAAAGTCTTGAGTCTTTAAGGACCTTCCATGGCGGAGGAGTGACCCTGAATGACCGGGTGGCGCTGTGTCAAGGGCACTCGGCCGGCACCGTCGCACGAGCTACCATGCCAAGTGTAATGGAAGGGATACTGACACGTTGTTTTACCGTCAAATCACAAGCCGTTCATAAAACCATGCAGCCGTATTATAAAACTATATGATTAAAAAAGTTAATGTAACAGCTAACAGTATGAGAGAGAAGTCGTCATCAGCCCGTAGATAACGGTGAACGTGACAACACTGCGGGAATCCCACATCCCCACCCCAGGGGCCAGGATAAAATGGGTCGACTATACCTTTAAATTGTTTTTTTTTGCTTACAGCATCGCCCATGGAAATTGCAACCTGTCGTTGAAACTTGATGCTAATGGAGTTGCAACTCTTAATGTCCACTGAGCTCCACATACCAGGAAGATCTCGTGTGTTGTGCATCTGGCAGCTTAACCAACATCACCACCTGTTGCCACCTACACCACCATCTTGGTCTTGGTGTCTTGAGGGGAGAACCAATTTCTTTTCATGATAGATTCTTTGTGACTTGACTACTTTATTCACCTCCTCTTGACTTTACCAGTGCTAATATAAGGATCCGAAATATTGTATGCTTAAGAGAGCAAGAAATCTTTTGTTGCACTGATGGATATGCGAGTGTATTGGCTGTGGTGAGGCAAAGCATTGGCATCTTACTCAGGCTCAGGACCTCATCAGTCACAGCTGTTTCCCTCCTAAGCCTCATCCTGGCCCATCTCAAAAGATTTCTCCCAAAGACAGATATGCTGCTAACACCAGGTGACAGAAAATCCATTCATTTCTACCACTGAGCTAATGAAAACTGAAAAATCTATCCACTTACTAAAAAACATTGGCCAGAGGATGGTGAGGTGACAGGTTGTACCTTCCATGACTGATGCTGTTGTTCATTGTTTCAAAATCGTTAAGTTTAGGATTTCATGTCTCACATTTGACCAAAGGATTATGTTAAAATCTATGGACAAAACTATTTTTCAGTGACATACCAGGTCTTGTTTCTCCTGATTGGTCATCTTCTCCACAATAGACCAAAGCCAGCGCTTAAACTTATTAAGGCGATCATTGGATTCAGCACTTTCGTCATTAAAAGAAGTATAAGATATCAAGGTGGCAACATTGATATCTCCAACACCATTCAGGAGCAGTCGTAGATCCTCCGCCGTGAGGGAGTCCAGGGCGCCACCGGGGATCACGTCAAACACACCGTCACGCACACTCTACAACACAAGGACGCAAAATCAGAAAGAATTATCAGAAAGATCATGAATTTAGGGCAGCAAAACACAAATTCTGATTCATTACCTCAAGTTTAAACCCTTGAGACCCAGAACGTAATTTGGGTATACCATAAGACGAATTTTGTGACTTAAGCAATATTTTAGATATGACCTGTTTAGTAACCTTGTCCACTAACTAATTTAGTATATTTAGTTACTTTTCGTAATTTTATAGCTAACAGCAGACAATTTTATATATTAATGGAAAGATCTGGGCATGAAGGGGTTAAAGTTAAGTAAAAATTTCAGACAACTTATAAACTTAAAGCTGATATGGACAAGTGACGGACAGCTGTACATTGATTGATTGATTTAATGCCTAAAAAGGTGAATGTGCCAGACATCAGAGGTCATATGGCACTATGGACAAAGCATATAAAGGGGAGGGGTTAAAGAATAATAGTGAAACGATGAGGGAAGGGGAAAGAACGGAATGTTACAGCAGGATGGTTAGATCAGATGTAGGATGTGGATTTGTTGGAGGAAGGAGGTTAAATTTTCCAGGGAGAAGGAGGGGATTCCGGGAGAATGTCCGCAAGACAGGGAGGTCGGGAAAGGGAGGACAAATGAGGGAAGGAACTGGAACGGGCAGGAGAAAGATGGGGGCAGGATATTAGGACATGTTGGACAGTGAGAGGAACTTGACAGGGTGTGCAGAGGGTTGGGGAGGAGGACAGCTGTACAACTTACCTGCAAAGCCTTTTCCTGAGACTTGACCATCCGGTACTCTGCATACTTGCGCACATAGTCATACACATTGCTGGGGGTCACTTCTATGTTACGGCCGCCACTAATCAGTTCCACATTTGTGCCGCCCTCCTCTGGGATTACATCAATGCTGGGGAACAAAAAATATGAAACTCATTATAAAAATCACTAAGGTGAGTATATTTGAAAAGGAGAATTCCATGTCAATATACGTAGATCAACTTCAAGATACTTTCCTTCATATTGGACCCGTAATTCATCCTCTAGTATATTTGAAAAGGAGAATTCCATGTCTATATACGTAGATCAACTTCAAGATACTTTCCTTCACACTGGACCCGTAATTCATCCTCTAGTATATTTGAAAAGGAGAATTCCATGTCTATATACGTAGATCAACTTCAAGATACTTTCCTTCACACTGGACCCGTAATTCATCCTCTATCTGTTTCTTTTTCTTATTTTACTCAATAATATGGTCAATACTGGCACAATAATAACACCATGTAGTCTCCATATGTCAAGGCAATGGACTGACAAACATTCATGCAGCCATCTTGTTCCTGTTAAATTTACAAATCAATACAATTTTACATGTCTATCAGAACACTCAGAAGACAGGTAGTTAGTGCGGAGTCATTAGGGAGCTTTAAAAGGAGGCTAGATCAATTCATGGACGGGATGAAAGGTGGATGTAGGTAGTGTTAAGTACCCTAACAGGAACTACCTCGTGTAGGTCTCACGGCCTCTTGTAGCTTCCTTATTTTCTTGGAATGGACTCTTGGAACATGATGAAAAATGACAACATAATGGTGTGACCCCTACCTGAATGTCAAGTCCAGGGCTTTGAAGACATCAGAGCCTGTATCTTTGTTTTCAGCATCCAGCACAAGCTTACGCAGGCTCTCATACATCACCGGGTCAAAGAAGGCCAGGTCGTGGAAGCGGATGGGGCGCCCCAGAATGTACTTCAGGACATGGCGGTTCAAGTAGATGGGGCACAACTCATTTTGTAGCAAACACAGCCCCAAAAGTCTGTCAGGAGGAAAATGTAATAATGTAATAATAATAATAATAATATACAGTAAAACCTCTCATATTGGGACTAATTGGGCCAAGGAGTGGTCCGAGTAATGAAAGGATCCGAATAATGGGGGGGATTATATATGGGGAGATATGTGAAAAAAAAAAAAAAAAATATCTAGGTGTAGTATAGTATATAGCTAGGAAATTTCGACCCCTAAAAAAAAAAAAAAAAAAAAAAAAATTCCAGGGGTAGATATTATAGCTAAGAAATTTCGACCCCTAAAAAAAAAAAAAAAAAAAAAAAAAAAAAAAAAAAAAAATTCCAGGTGTATATATTATAGCTAGGAAATTTCGACCCCTTAAAAAAAAAAAAAAAAAAAAAAAAAAAAAAAGGCCGAATAATGTCAGTCCGAATAATGAGGGTCCGAATACAAGAGGTTTTACTGTAATGTGTAATATGCTAAGTAGTAACCAGTATAGATTAAGGGTGCAGCAAATTCAAGGTGTATATTCAAAACCGTCCTTAGTCCTCAAAACTGCTCCACAATTGTCCACCCTAGCTTTCCACAGCACTCCACGCCCCTGCCTAATGTTGCTGGACTCAAGACAAGTTTCATTCAAAAGCTCTCCAATATCCAGGAGACAACAGGTCTTCCCCATGCAGAATGAAAGGCAATGGGTATGGCAGCTCATAACATTAAAAAACAAACCATAATAAAGTTTGACAGATATCTAACACATTAACCCCTTGAGACCCAGAACGTAATCACCATTGTAATTTGGGTACCATTAGACGATTTTAATGAACATAAGCAATATTTTATAGATATGACCTGTTTAGTATCCTTGTCCACTAGCTAATTTGGTATATTAAGTCACTTTTTGTAATTCTGTGGCTAATAACAGAGAATTTTATATAGCATAGGAAAGATTTGGGCGTGAAAGGGTTATAGTGAACGAATCTAAATCAGGCAGAGTATATATATAAAACAAATATACAGTGCAAACAAGGAGTATAGTAAAACCTCTCATATTCCGACTAATTGGGCCAAGGAGTGGTCCGAGTAATGCAAGGATCCGAATAATGGGGGGATTATATATGGGGGTATCTAGATATGAAAGAAAGAAAAAAAAAAAAAAAATAATAATAATAATAATTCTAGGTTAGGAAATTTCAACCCCTAAAAAGTTTCTAGGCTAGGAAATTTCGACCCCCCCCACCCCCCACCCCAAAAAAAAGGTCCGAATAATGTCAAAGTCCGAATAATGAGGGTCCGAATACGAGGTTTTACTGTATAGTGGATTGATACAGATGAATAGGCAAGGGAAAGCTGTGAAAGACTGGCAGGGCCCCAAGAAGCAAGGCATGTGTTATTTTCCTGAAGCAATCACCCCTAAAGAGATATTTCCTGTTGTAATAAAACATCAGAAACAGTGGAGCATGATGCTAACCTGCCAACATTACGGAATGCATTAAGTCTTTCAAGGCCTGGCCGACTCTGCCTGGGCGAGTAGAAGCCTCTCTTGCCGGGCTGGTAGAACAAGGGAGCACTGGCATCCTCAGGCTCCTCTCCACCTTCATCCGTGTCTGAAGCAGAGAGAACATATAACAGGTTAAGCAATCTAAAAGTATTCAAGATTACTATTGAGGAATTACCCCAAAAAGGTATATATGAGGGTACAAATTAAAGGATAGGCCTTACTCTAGATTTTTATGTCTATTTCTAAGTGACGTGTACCACTATTCATGATGCACATATTGAAATGGCTTCACAATGTGCAATCTGTGTAAAATAAAAACAATGACAAAGCCCAGTGCAAGATTCTTTACCTTGATGTGAAGGGGAGTATTCTGGTGTGTGATCTCGCCCCTGAGCAAGTATCAAGTCAACTGCCTCATCAACCTTCTGACGAAGAGCATCTTCACTAGCAGACAGCAGCAGCAGCTGTGCGTGGGTCAGCTCCAACAGCATTCCTGTGATCTTACTAGCTAATGACTGAAAAGTTTAGGAAAAACATGCATGAGATTTTCAAATCTTTGATGAGCCGCCTGTGTCCACACCTATGTGTTGCACCTTTTCAGAAGTACTGCAATTCTTTTAGCATCCAATATTCATACATTAAAACTTTTACTCACCATGAAGTCTAATTCCTATCTGTGATGCTGAAGAACTTAGAATGCTTAATGTAATGCCGCTCAAATACCTATAAAGTTTTCAACAGAGTCAACCCTGGACAAGCTACTCACTGGTCTCAGGTTCTGAACCTTGGGGAAGAGAGCCTCTCCCAGCTGCAGAACATTGGAAGGCAGATGCTCATTGCTTGTTCCTTCCCCAGTCATGTAAAATGGCCGAGCATCAACTGACAGTGTCTTTCGGGACTCTCTTCTCTGCAGTGACCGTGATGAGGACGCTCCCTGACGGCGGTCTCTGTCCCGGCCCTTGTACTGCCCGTACAGGCTGTACCGCACCACAGACAGACCAACCTGGGGAACAGCATTTACCACATTCAATGAAAGAAAACCTTCCCAAAACTCATGGTTTATTAATTTACTAAAATATATCCCCCTCATATCCTATAACAATGGTTTAGAAACAAATTTCACAAAGGCATTCCATTGTAAATGTCATTCAAAAGATTAGAGAATGTAACTATTTATAGTAATTCCATCAATTCTATCTACCTTCAGCACACTTGCTTCCCTTACCTGACAAGGCTCTAAGTTGGGCAGCTTTTCACCCGAGAGCAGTGCCTCAGCGATGGCGGTATAGAAGGACCTGGCCACCCCGGACCCCTCCCCGGGCTCATCTCGGAATGTTACTTTGACACGATTCACAGCCAGAGGTGGGGAGGACTGTGTGCCCCTTCTGTGGTAATTATTATACTGTGTGTTGAGCTCTTTGAAGGTCTGAGCAATTAACTGTCCTCTCTCACGGTCAATCTGAAAATATACACATTATCAAATTGCGATTGGTCATTAAGTCCTCAAAATTGTTTCAACATTCCAAACATGCAATAAATAATCATTTGTGTTGAGTAAATTAAAAAAATACTTTACCTTGGTGAGATTCATGTCACGTTGTTGGCAATTCCTAAGTTTTTCCATTTCCCTCCTGAACTTTGCCTCTTTCACGGGGAAGCCCCCAAGCTGGGCAATGATGGAGCCTGGCTCGGCGCCCACATCATCAATAAATACTCTCCCAAACAACTCTAAAGTTAACCTCCAACGACCCAGCAGCAAATCTTGAGTTACTCCATTCCTCAACAACGTTGGCCTGGAAATAAGAAATTATTAGTTTAGAGCAAAACTACAAATGTGACTTACAGACAAAAACAATGACCAGTAGTTTCCGTTATACATTCAAAAAATATTTTCAGTAATTCTTTTAAAGAATGTGACACTCTTGGCCTGGATCCCTTACTTCATCTGGTCATGAGTGGTGTCAATAGTGACATTGGCCGACACATCGTGAGGCGTGTGCACCCCCATCTCGGAGGCCCGGCTGCTGCGGCCGTCCAGGGGCACCACCAGGAGGTCCGTGCCGGGCCGCCCCCCGATGCAGCCCGGAGTGTAGGAGGTGGCCGAGGTGGAGGCCAGGTTGGGTGACAAAGATGAGGACGTGCTCACCTATAAGACAAAATATCAACAACACTTAGTACATGGCCTTACATGTATATATAAATGTTTACCATAACACTGGCCTCCTCCCAAACAAGTGGGGTGGCACATAACAGGGTCGATTTTTGCCTTTGTGGGAAATGACACTAATCATTGATGAATCAACTAATTATTACACTCTTACTGATATTAGTTATTTCAATGTTAATTTCTTTATCAAACACAAGATTTCACGAGTGTCCATGAAAGGGTTAAAGGCTACAAATTTACTATAGTGCATTTAAAAACAGCAAACTATATTAAGTAGCTGAGAGCAACTCAAAAATGTTTTGTTGGCCTTAGAATACTATATATTAATATACATAGGCATCTATATCAAACTACACATCACCGAGAGGAGAATCTCTTATGTATCCCAAGATTGTGCGGCGCTAGGCTACATTTGACACTCAGAAATTCTATCAATAGCCGATCTTTTTCCCACAGAACATCTATTAATTTTGCATTAGCATAAATACTTGCTAGTCCTTGAAATTCTTACATTGCTTCCATTTATAATTAATTCAGCAAATTTAACTTTTCCCTAAATATCTATATATTCAACAATTCCTTTTGGCCTAAGTCTATTGTCTATCACTACACATTGCATTCACCCGTCATACCTCAGACTTGAATGCACTTGACACGGGTGATGAGCCCACTCGCACAATAACACTCTTCACACTGGCTCTGGGCGGGGCAGACTCTGAGGCAAAGTGGCCCGGCGCCCCGTTGGTGTGGTCGGCGAGACCCTCGGCCACGCTGCTTCCCGTGCGTCTTGGTGATACAATAATTGGGGCTCGCTCTTGTGATGTTTCTCCACTGTCTTCACTCATGTCTTCGTCCTAAAAAGAATATATAAAAAAACTAAATATATATATAACTTATTACATGTACATTTTTCTAACAACTAGTCAACTACCAAACCTGGGAGGCATATAACAATGGAGTAGATTGCTTAAAAACTTACAAAATAATTTACAACCCTAAAAAAATGTTCAAACTCAAATCTCCACAAAATCTGCAGTTAGCTTAAAATGTTTACATAACTTAAGATTGAAATCCTCTAGAATATATTCACTCATTCCTACCACCCATACTCATCAACTTGTCAGTCTAATAAAATTTAAGCAGAAAATAAATACATACTAGGCTATCATACTATACACCAGCAGGAATGGAGCTTTCCTACCTTGATATCCCTGATGTGTCCACTGGAGTAGACAGAGAGATCGGTGGGCTGTTGATCCACGGGGCGCACAGACCCCAGCATGTGAGCATAGGACTGGGGGGGTGTTGGGGGATAGGGGCCCACCATGTGTAGGTTGTCCAGCACACCCAGACGAGACAGCGGCGTGTCCAATGGAGTTCTTGTTTCAGTTCCTGTAATAGATAAATAATATACTTGAGAAATCTTAACCCTTTCAAACCCAGATCTTTCCTTTGCTATAAAAATTTGTATGTTGTTAGCCAAAAAATCACGAAAAGTAACTGAATATACCAGATTAGTTAGTCGACAAGGGTACTAAACAGGTTATATCTATAAAATATTGCTTATATTTACTACAAATCCTCTAATGGTACCCAAATTACAATGGAAATTACGTTCTGGGTCTCAAGGGGTTAAAGCCAGACATAGGCACTGATAGTTGATTTGGTACTTTATAAACTAATAAACAATGCAAAAAAAAAAACATAATCAAACAATCTATAATTATCAAATTTGTTGCCTGAATGAGACTATTTTGTCTCGTCTCCCTTCAGGCCAAAGCTCCTGTTCAGCTACAAGACTTAAGGGGAAGGAAGGGACAGGTAAGGGGTTTAAGGGACAATTTTTGGTCAATTTGAAATTTTGGGGTTTTAGTGCTTGAAAAATGTAGCCTTGTAGAATGTGTTTAAAATCTATGAAACATCTCCCTTCCCTTCTTCCAGAAAAAACTTTTTCCTATTAATCCCAAAATGTTGCATTTTCACTCACTGCACAATATACCTTTTGACTGAACTAGAACTTTTAAAAAACATATTATATCGTTGACAACATTTTGCACATTGAGAGGATGCAAATTCATGGTTGCAGTTTTTTTTTTTTTTTTTTTTTCCACAGATAAACCAGACATTCCCTTTATGTAGTGAATGTGTGATACAGTGTGAACAGGGAGCACCAGACATTCCCTTTATGTAGTGAATGTGTGATAGTGTGAACAGGGAGCACCAGACATTCCCTTTATGTAGTGAATGTGTGATAGTGTGAACAGGGAGCACCAGACATTCCCTTTATGTAGTGAATGTGTGATAGTGTGAACAGGGAGCACCAGACATTCCCTTTATGTAGTGAATGTGTGATAGTGTGAACAGGGAGCACCAGACATTCCTTTATGTAGTGAATGTGTGATAGTGTGAACAGGGAGCACCAGACATTCCCTTTATGTAGTGAATGTGTGATAGTGTGAACAGGGAGCACCAGACATTCCCTTTATGTAGTGAATGTGTGATAGTGTGAACAGGGAGCTAATACAATGACTGGTGAGTTAGGCTGGTTGGCAGTATAGGAGTGAGAATACCCAGTGTTAACCCCTTCACGCCCAGATCTTTTCTTTGCTATATAAAACGTCTGTTATTAGCCATAAAACTACGAAAAAGTAACTCAATAAACCAAATGAGCTAATGGACAAGGATATTAGACAGGTCATATCTATATAAAATTGCTTATGTTCATTAAAATCGTCGAATGGTGGTTACATTACAATGAAAATTACGTTCTGGGCCTCAAGGGGTTAAAATGCACAGGGTAGCTAGGTCATATCATAGTGTAAGGTAATGGTAAGGGGAGAGAGAGATCCATATTGCACATTTCTACTTGACAGAATCCTAAACCTTCTCACCGGCACTGTGAGCATTGGCTCGTGGAATGCCAAACAGTTCTTCTCTGCGAGCATTGGGCTGCAGGAGGTGAGGCTTGTCAGCGAGCGGCAGTGCTTCCTGCAGGCTGGTGCTGAACACATCTGGACCTAGAGATCCCAGACACAAAGTCGACTGGGATCTCTGTAAAGATATATCATTATTACATTTTAATAAACATTGCCCAGCATTGAAATAACTGGAAGCAATTCTACCACAGCAATGCAAGGACATTAATACTAAACAATATACATTCCTTTTAGTAATGATAGCTCGATGGCATTCAGAGGAACATGAAAGCTGGAATGAAGGGAAGGCCTCGTGAGTGTTCACTACATAATTATTTCTCCTCATTCACAATAAACATGATGGTCCAAGACATTGTTGACTAGAAACCAAGTATCTCAAAAAACAGATGACGCAACTCACCTGGAAGAAGGTGTGTTTCCTGCCTCGGGAGTTGGACAGGTTGGAGTCTTCATCCGTCGACTCGCTGTCCCCGGCTGACTGAGTGATGGAAGGCAGGTCATCCATGTCATCTTCATTCTCATTTTCATCACGTTCCCAAGAAAAGCCTGTGCATTCTGCTCCACCAGAGTCAATGTGGGCACTGCTGTCACTCTCACAGCACCGAAGGTAACTGATGAGTGCATCAAAGACGTAGGCTGTGGGAAAGCAAAATATAAACCAGTTAATAATCAAATAGAAAAATCAAGACTCAAGACAACAAAGTACAGTCACAAATTTTAGAAGTAGCGTCACAATGAACAAATTCATTCAATATGTTAGATGGTTTATATTAGCTGCTGAACAGTGTCAACATCCAACAAAACCTTTGCTGACATGAAAAAACAGTAGAGAGCTATCACATCATGAATTTTAACTAACAGCCCACTGATGTCATGATCAGTTATGATGGATGCAACAACTAATATAATAGAGCTTTGATGAAAACTTGTAGCTTTATAGCATTGAGAAACGCACAACTTGCAAGTTATGTAAGGTATTTATGTGAACGAACTGCTCTGAGTTTTGTGCCAGCCAACACGTTTGGGGGAAGGCCCTATGAATGAAAGAAAAAATATAAATAAATCAAAGGGCTTTGACAGAATTGTAGCAAAATTCCAGCATTTTGAGTAAATTAGTTAGTCCAGTGTGACAGTACCTTACAGTATAAGTCATATATAGTATAACATAGAGAGGAGCAGCAAGGAGGCATCACCTATATGTTTCAAGGAGCCAACATCAATGTCTGGTAGCGTATCACAATGTTCATTTTTATGAGCTCTTAAGAGAGAGACAACATATGATAGGGTATCTCTTCTGGCATTCTGAGGGTCTGCCGTGCTGGCTGTGGCTCGAGCACCTCTCCTGGCACTCTGGTATCTAGACAGGGGCCCCGTGAGGGGATCTCTGATGAACAGTCCCGTCCTGCCGGCGCTGCGCTCCCGTGGCCGCGGCGCCGGGATGCCCGTGGGTGCTGGTGGTGGTGTGGTGGTGGTGTTTGCACCCCCACTGCCTTCAATGAGCTGGTTTAGCTCACGGCCAAATCTGTAGGCAAAGGTTGGTCTATTTTTACTAAAACAATTATAGATTATGATCAATAATAAGCATTAAATATTATTCAACAGACAAGATTCATTCATACCCAGCTTACAATCAACTGAATCATCCTAGAGATGTCGATGAAAAACTCACCTTAGCTGAGACTCGGTTGAGTCCATTAGACTGAGTAACCAGTCCCATGTAGGCTGAAGACGGGCATCCACCTGCTTGAGAAGAGCAGATATGATGGTAGGTGTCAAGCAGATCTGATTAGCAGTGGTGCTGCTTCCACTGCTGCCAGGAATGCTGCTTCCCCCTCCACCTCCTCCTGGTGTTCTGGAGGTCAAGACGCCATCTCTTACTAAATCACAAGCTAAACTTAAAAGTGAACTCATTTGCCTCACAACAATGGTAAAGGCTCTGGCCAGAGTATTGTTTGTGGTGGCTAAGCTGACAGGTTCATGAGAGGATGGCGTCACCGATGAACTGGAGGTTGGTCCGTGCCTCAGTGAGGTGGGATCAATATATATAAGTCCACTTGATGTTGTGCTTGAGGAACCTGCTGCTGTAGGTCCTCCTGTAGTCCCTCCTGAGCGAGAGCTGCTGTCCCTGGGGTTTCGCACTGCCCACTGAAGGTTATGGGGAGCAATGTTGCGTGCTGTAGATGAGGTGTTTCCTCTCCTCTCCAGCTGCTCGTCGGAAAAGAGTTCTGCAGAATCAAATTCGTCAGTTTCGGCTGCTTCGCTCTCGTCGTCCTCGTCTTCCCCCGGCGATGATTCCCCGGAGTCATCTTCACCGTCGCTGCCGGCCGTTGCGCCGGTCTGAACCGACCTCTGGGCCGAGGCGTTATCCACGGCAGACTGGTTGTCGTCGCTGTCGCTGTCAGATTCTGCCAAGAGATCCAGCTCCATGTCTGACTCTCCTCCTTCCGCCTCAGCAACACCATCACCATCTTGTTCGGACCGTTCATTTGCGTCATCCCTCTCGCTGCCGCCCTCGTTGTCGTGGTCGTCCACCTGGGGAGGAAGGATGTGGTCCGGCCGACTCCTCCGGGACCTCGATGCGGGTGGCGGCCCCGGTCGGGACATGCTGGGCGCCACCTCCTCCTCACCGCCCTCTTCCACTTCCTCCCCAGCGGCACCGTTCATGCTGACACTCCCTCCTCGGCTGTTGCTGGTGGATGCCGACGGCTGATCGTTGCTGCTGCCGCCGCCAAAACGATGGTGGTACCTTTGCAATGGCTCCACTTCAAACATCTCCTGTTCAGAAGGAATAATCAGACATATTTTATACTATCCTTCTCTTGCACAGGCATGATGCATTTAACAATAAAGAAAATTATATGATAAAGGAAAGAATAATACCCTGACTAATAAACTAGCTCACACATTTCTGCATTTCAGAGGGGTTATCATGGTTATTATTCAATTTTCAGTTATGCAATATATAATTTCCTCGAGAGAGAGAGAGAGAGAGAGAGAGGAGAGAGCAGGAGAGAAGAGAGAGAGAGAGAGAGAGAGAGAGAGAGGAGGAGGAGAGAGGAGAGAGAGGAGAGAGAGAGAGAGAGGGAGAGGAGAGAGAGAGAGAGAGAGAGAGAGAGAGAGAGGAGAGAGAGGAGAGAGAGAGGAGAGGAGGAGAGAGAGAGAGGAGGGGAGAGGAGAGGAGAGAGAGGAGAGAGAGAGAGAGAGAGCAGAGAGGAGGAGAGAGCGAGAGGCGAGAGGGAAGAGAGCGAGAGAGAGGAGAGGAGGAGAGGAGAGAGCGAGAGAAGAGCGAGAGCGAGCGAGAGAGCGAGAGCGAGAGAGCGAGAGAGCGAGAGCGAGAGAGCGAGAGCGAGAGAGCGAGAGCGAGAGAGCGAGAGCGAGAGAGCGAGAGAGCGAGAGAGCGAGAGAGCGAGAGAGCGAGAGCGAGAGCGAGTGTTCAGTTGGGTCACACTGGGAATTACTAGCATTCCAAATAAATAAATTGAGAGGAAAATCTTATGAACATCAGCAGTATTTTCAAAGGGAGCTTTCATTTATATATGGCAGGCCTTATCTTTGACTGGCATCCTGCCAAGCTGTATGGCTACTGCAACCCTCCTGTCCTCCAGCTTTTATGTCCATCCTTAGACCCTCATCTTCAGTCTCCTGTAGTCAATTCACTGGTACTAAATGGAAAAATCATGCTCGCTGGAGGATATATTTCGGCTAAATCCCAGGTTAAGGTTACAGATGAAGGTAATGAATCAGTACAAACCTTACAACCGTGGTTTGCATCCACGTGGGTTGAGGTGAGAGGGAAAGGGGCCGTGGGCTTGACATAGTTGAGGCGCACAGGCAGCATGAGGGCGTCCGCTGCATCACACAGCTCTGTCACGGCTACAGGAATCAGAGACTCAAAGACCTGGAAAGATAAATAGAGAAAGCTATACTCACCTAGACAATAATTTCTTGTCTATTTGGACAGATGAACAAAGTAGGATAGCCATGGGGATCTTGAGAGGTGGCAAATTAGCCCTTCAAAAGTAGCTAGATATAAATTACAAATATGTGCAAACAAGTATGTAAGGAAAGGTAGTGATATAGGCTATAAAGATTAAGAGTTATGGCATGACTAAACTCTATATTCTGCACTTGAAATAAATGATAATATAGACCATTGGGTGGCTGGAAGTCACCACTGCCTCCTACCACTGATAGGAGGCCAAACCAATGACACATACCTTGATGCATTTAGCCAGTGGTTGTGTATATGAACTTCCAGGCTTCTTCTTCCCAGCATTAGGAATCATCTCTATGGCCAGAATCACAAAGATGCGCACAACGGATGCTATGAACCTCCGAGCCACCTGTGGAGGACAAACAATTTTCCTTGTTATATATCTTCACACCCATTAGTTGCTGCACCATCACCTTAACCCCTTGAAGCCCAGAACGTAATTTTCATTGTATTTTGACTTACTATTTGACGATTTTAATAGATATAAGCAATATTTTATAGATATGACCTGTTTAGTATCCTTTTCCACTAGCTTATTTGGTATATTAAGTCACTTTTCGTAATTTTATGGCTAACAACAGACAAATTTATATAGCAAAGGAAAGATCTGGGCGTGAAGGGGTTAAGACCTTCTGTCCCTCCCTCCTCAAGTGAGTTAGTCAGCACTGATGACAGATGGCCACTGTATCATAACTTAACAAGCTGAAGGTTGTTGGCGCCATCTTCTATATCTTGAGAAATCTGACAACCTTCCTGGTGGTCACACTTCTTAATTTAAGTACGTATAGATAATTGAGTGAAAAGATTGTTTGTTTTTGTATTCATATAATGATAAATATTATCACTAAAAAATGTGCTTTTGCCTTTAATTTTCAATATAGCTGTGATATTACTTGCCTGTCTCACATGAAGCTTTATTGAATATAGTTTAACATCTCTCTCTCTCTCTCTCTTTCTCTCTCACACATCATCATCACATCTCATTAAATATCCCAAGTAAACATTAGTAGTGGAATAATATCGTTAGAAAAAAGATTGACGCGCCTAAGCATTTGTTATTCCCAGCCTCTAGAACCCGTCTCTCTTTGGTGAATCGCCCTGACTTACCTGGCGCGCTCAACACCATGCACAACAGAATATTTAATGAGACATAATGATGAAGGAGGAATGCCTTTAACTTTAACCCCTTCACGCCCAGATCTTTCCTGGGCTATAAAAAAATTGTATGTTGTTACCCATAAAATTACAAAAATAACTAAATATACCAAATAAGTTAGTCGACAAGGATACTAAACAGGTCATATCTATAACATATTACATATACTGTATTCACTAAAAATTGTCTAATGGTACGCAATTTACAATGAAAATTATATTCTGGGTCTCAAGGGGTTAAATATCAATTATCACCTTCCATCACTACTATCAAACACTACTACAAGATGCCTACCTTTTCTGCCTCCTGTTTGCGTCCCGGCACACTGTCATTGTGAAGCTCCCTGATGAGAGTGTTGATGAGGGCGGTGACCATGGTGTCGGCAATCATTTTACGCTCATCATCATCACTGTTTATGAGCTGCTTGAGTTTGAGATTACGAGGCTCAACCTGCAAGACAAAAAATGTTGAGGGTACATTTCACACACACACACACATACACACACACAAAAAAAAAGACAATATTTTGAATTCTTACAGGCTTTCCACACACATGATAGCATTATGAATACTATCTTTCCCTTGCTATCTTACATTCACCTTCTCAAAGCCTAAACAGCTGAGAGATATTGCCTCTACTCATTATTCAACAATCTTAAGTGTTCTTCTTCAAACTGAGTCATTTAATAAACAACTTCCACTCCTATAAACAACCTTCCTTGTTAACTATACATGCATACATATTTTTTCTGTAGTTTTCAATCAAAGTCCTATTTTTTTTCACTTTTACAGAGAGAGAGAGAGAGAGAGAGAGAGAAGAGAGAGAGAGAGAGCGAGAGAGAGACAGAGAAGAAGACAGAGACAGAGAGAAGAGAGAGAGAAGAGAGAGAAGAGAGAGAGAGAGAGAGAGAGAGAGAGAGAGAAGAGAAAGAGAGAGAGAGAAGAGAGAGAGACAGAGCAGAGAGAGAGACAGTAAGTAAACTTGTAGAGATGGTGAGGGTCACAGAGAGACAAGATGACAGGATGCAGCATTGAGAGGAGAGAGTAAGATAGATGACTCACCGAGTATAGCAGCAACGAGTAGGAGAAGTAGAGAAATTGTCTAAATGAGGTTCCCAATCATACCTGGATGTCATTGAAAGAATGATTTGAGGACTTCTCCTGAGTTGCCAGTTCATGAAAGAGATTTCTATGGCCCGTACTGCAGAAGTGATCGTCAGTCGATCAGGAGGCGCTCTCATAGTGGCCTCGGCACGAACTTGGAGCTCAAGGTCAGGTGGTTCTGGAGGCTCAATGGTCACCTCAGGACCGACAAGTGTTCTTTCGAGCTGAAGATGTTGAGCGACTCCTGAATTGAGGAAAAAGAGATGTTTTACACACTTGACAGAAGTAATGTCAGGAAACTACAGTAAAACCTCTCATATTCGGACTAATTGGGCCAAGGAGTGGTCCGAGTAATGCAAGGATCCGAATAATGGGGGGATTATATATGGGGGGATATGTATTAAAAAAAAAAAAAAAAAAAAAAAAAATATAGGGAATATGTAGCTAGGAAATTCGACCCCAATAATAATAATAATAAAATAAATAATAATAATAATAAATAATAATAATAAAAAAAAAAGAAAAAAAAAAAAAAAAAAAAGAGAGAGAGAGAGGTCCGAATAATGTCAAAGTCCGAATAATGAGGGTTCGAATACGAGAGGTTTTACTGTACTTCAAAATGATACTATGCAATTCTCCTACATTCAAGATCCATAAATAAACCCCATTATGTAAGATGACATTATCAATCCCCTAAACCTGTAGTAATATGTAATTAAAATTACAAAACAAGATTTCAATTTTCAATCCTTCCAAACAAGTATTGGGAGAAACAAAGAAGAGATACATTTAGATCCCCTGTGGCAGTCTGCATCAATCATGAAGCAAGCAAGCATTAAACTAACAAAAACTATAAATAATTTACCTCGACCACTGCTTCTGTTCCGTCACTTGCCGTCCAACTGTTTGCACGAGGAACAGTAGAAGGTTTTCTCCCCGCCCATTTGCAATATTAACAAGATCTGTTTCTGTTATCAAGCGGGACAGAAGATCAAACCGTGCAGTCTGATGCCCAGATTTAAGTGCCTTACATTTACACTTTTCCCAACAATCACAGTAGGCTGTAGGGGAAGTTTTCTTTAGCTTACAGTCATGACCTTTGTGGCAAACTCTTGCACACTCTGTACAGCAGCATAAGGAACCAGTCAGTCCACAAGTTCTGCATTCAAATATGTCTTGATTGATATGCTCAGCCCCAGTCCAAGTGAAGGAGCAAGTGTCATTATAACACAGCACATGCAGAGGAGAGTCGTCGGGATTACTTCCCCGGGGAAATATCATCTGGGTGACGGCTCGTCGCACGCTCTCTGCGTCGAGTGCACTCTCCAGGGCCACCCGGTGAATGACGTCAAACAGTACCAGTGCTGCCTGATAGGCTCGTCCGGACACTGCTAGCATGAAGGGGGTGAAGCCATTAGAGTCTTTAGCAGTCAGTAAAGTCCTCAAGTGTGGAGCCAATGAAGGACTATCACAAATAGTTCTTAATATGGTCAGGAAAAAGATTTCCGCTCTGTTGGATCTGAAGTTCCTAAAGTTGGCATGCTAGGTCCAGGTGTAGTTTTGGAGGATGAAGGAGTGATGAGATCGTCATCAGGCCCAGCACCACTAGCAGTGTCACTCAGAGTATCAGAGGAGCTGGGTGGCCAGGCAAAACTGCCTAAAATTGGGTCTTTCTCCAATACAGATTCCCCCTCACTTTCCTTGCTTGTAACAGGACAACAGGTGGATATACAAGCGTGCAGGATGTTACGATTACCATCACACTTTTCCTCCACTATTGTCTCAGATGTGAGGTTGGATATGTTTTCTGAAAAAGAAAATTTGAGTATTTCAATACATCCGCATCTCCCTGCAAAATTTTATCTTTATCACAGTTTTACACTGCACAGTATGGCACTATGTAAATGATCCATCAAAACCCCATCACCCTGAATGTGAGGCAGTGAAATCCAACACCACTAAGAAGGGTGATTTCTTACCTGGAGCATCATTCTCAAGGAGAGCCAAGACTTGTCTCACACCCTCAGGGTCACAGCGAAGAATCTTAGGCATCAGAGTTTGAGTTCTAAGAGCAAGAACAAGTATTGCCACATGATTTTTCTGGTGGGCACCAGCGCCATGGAGGAAGTGTGTGGCCACCCCCAGGCAGGACACTGGAGGCAGGTCTGGCCACAGAGGGTCCTTGATGGAGTCCACACAGTCTTTACTCAAGGGGTAGATGGTGCTGTTCCCATCACGCAGAATACCCACATTCTCACTCTGAAACGAAAATATTCATAGCTATTTCTTGATTTCATGTCACTCATGTATATATACATATATATGAGGCAAAGAGCCTTCCTTATAACATGAACAACAGAATAACACTTCTGATAAAACAGCCCGAGCAGAACTGGTACTCACCTCGCCTGTGATGGTGAGTGAGATGCCGGAGGGTTCAGATCCCATGAAGGCTGTGCTGTCCGTGGGAAAAACGCACTCCTGCTCTGCCTTCCCGGAGCTCAAATTGTATATGGCGTAAGTTAGGCGACTACTGTTCTTCACAATGGCATGGATTCCTGTGGAAGAAAATTATAGTTTTGGGACAAAAGCAAATGAAGCATGAAATTTTTCAAGCATCTTAGGAACATACTGTACATACTGATATAGTACATACTGATGCATAACTTATGAAGAAATTACTTCATTACAATCAGGTCAATACTTCTACTTTCTGAAGGATAAGCAGATCGGGGAGTCTGCCATCAAAATAGGATAAAAAAATTAATAAAGCCAGGCAAGAGCTGATCTGCCCCACACACATTAAAGTACTCTTATAGGCATCCTTATCCTCAACCTTACTCAAATGTATTATTATCATCATGTTAAAAAACTGTAACAGGCCCTGACAAAGTGATACCTCTGCTATCCACGGCCACAGTGAGGATCTGGCCCTGCTCCGAGATGGGAATCCTCTTGGGCGTCTTCTGGTAACAGTCGGGCACACGGGGGTTCCCTCCTGCACGGATCACCTGCAGCTGGTCGCGGTGGATCACGCGCAGGTTGCCTTTGCCTTCTTTGGTCTGAGGCACAACTACAACCTGCAATAAAAAAAAATATTAATCTGTGTAAAGTGCCAAAATACACACTTTTCTCCATTTTATCACTTTCCTATATCAGCGATCGATGATTGAGATATAAAAACTTTTCATGACTTTGAAACCTTGATAATTGGGTCACAGTGTCAGGCTAAATAAAGAAATACAGGAAAGCATAAGTGAGATATAAATAACAGTAAAATACCTGATTTCCGTCTACTGCCAAAACTTCACCAATGGGCACTGGTCTTGTGTCCTCAACAAAGATGACGTCCCGTAGAGGCCACTCCTCCTCATCAAACCTGTCCATGTCATCCCGGGGGGCAGGTCTCTTGCCTCGCTTGTAGGAGGCAGGGGATGTAATGGAACCTTGGAGGATAGGACACACAAGATTAGAGGAGGATAGGACACACAAGATTAGAGAAGACAGAATCCTATATGGGATTATACAAAACAAGCAACTTATAGTTCTGTTGTCAGGTAACAGAACTATCAGAAAAAATGATGTATAGTCTATTTTTTTTATTATGGTCAAAATGCACTAAGGAAGCCACGCCCCCTGCCTGCCCTTCTATTCTACGGGGCAGCTGATTGGTGCATTCCTCGTATCATCACTACCAATCACAATATCTTCACTATACTTAACAGCGGCGTGACCACTGGGTTAGACATCTTCACTACAGAGGGTGACAAAATCAAAAATCCCTCTGTAGTGAAGATTGCTCTCTTCAGTGGTCACGCCGTTGTTAAGTAGTGAAGATACTGTGATTGGTAATGATGATACGAGGAATGCACCAATCAGCTGCCCCGTAGAATAGAAGGGCAGGCAGGGGGCGTGGCTTCCTTAGTGCATTTTGACCATAATAAAAAAAATAGACTATAGACCCTGATCCCAATGAATGTAGGTGAAGATATGGCAGGCAACACCAACACATAGCTCTTACTGAATTACATGAACAGATACGGTACATAGCAAATTACACCCACCATGGGTATGAAATGTAGCATCATTTACAACCCCCACAAGTTATATATGATGGCTCACAAAGTTGAGACAAAAAATCAATCCATAAAAGCTAACCTGTATCTGAGCAGGTGCTGGATGCAGGAGATGGTGGTGGCGGCATGTCCAGCTTGTCAGAGGTTTCTTTGCTGTCTCCAACCTTCAGAGCTTTGGCTGCTGATCCCAAAACCTCAGATGATAAGGTTTTCTTTTCTGCACTGCCACTACTTCCACTGGGAGTGCCACTGCTGCCACTTCCTCCACTGTTGGGTACACTGCACGATTTACATAACAAACCCTTTCACAGAACCTAACCTAGCTTAACCCCTTCACGCCCAGATCTTTCCTTTCCTATAAAAAAAAATGTCCATTATGGAGCCATAAAATCACAAAAAGTAACTGAATATACCAAATTAGCCAGTGGACAAGGATACTAAACAGGTCATATCTATAAAATGTTGCTTATATTCGATAAAAATTGTCTAATGGTGCCCAGATTACAATGGAAATTACGTTATAGGTCTCAAGGGGTTAAAAAAAGAACAGACTGTGTCAGACATAACAATAACCCAACACAATACTCCAGCATGATCCATTATCCTACTCACCTCTGAGATGACGAGGAGCCAGCACTGCCGGACTGGAAACCTGGTGGCGCACTGCTGCTGGCGTTAGTGGAAGCACTCGCAGCCCCTCCACTGCTGCTGCGCTGCTGCTGCTGCTGCCTCCTCCTCCATTTGACCCACTCGTCACTCCCCCAGGAGGAAGGATCTTGAACCTTGAAGGGAAATAGCAGCGGTGAAGAATGCATCCATGTGCCGATAGAACAAGCACGGTAATGCTTGAATAAATATAATAAGAATATCTACAAAATTTCATAATATAATTTTGTATATTTAGAATGAGTTAACTGCATATTGGGTTCAGTATTTGCATGTGCGAACTGATACTACAAAATTATAACAAAGATTGCACAAATACAAAGAACAATTAAACTCATAAAGAGACGGATTTCTGACAAGGAAACTGATTTTACATGATGCCATTTTTAAAAGGCAACTAACCTGCAAGTGTCACTGAGATTCCAAGCAGCATTGATCAGCTGTCCGATCTTAGGCACACCGCCCGAGGTGGAGAAGGCGAGGGCACCCGGGTGGTACATGGGGGAGGAGCGCATGCCAACCTGTGATTCATGAAAGAAAGTAACTTATTAAATCATCTACCTCAAGAATCAGGTCCAGTACCAACACTCATGGCTTCAGGTCATCACCCATTATGAGGCTTGAGGATGTGACACAAAACATACAACAACTGAACCACAAGGTGATATAATGAAGGGGATCGGTTTCTGTAAGCACTCCCATTTTATAATACAATGCCTACATAAATTTATATCATCTCCATACTGAAACATCCATATACAATCATGGTCTCTTTTTATATCTTAAACTAAGAAAAAGAAATCCTGCAAATTAACATTAATAGAAAACCTGTTGTGAAGTACTAAGGTGCCCACACGATGGCAAGGTTGGACTCATCAACCAGTCTTGATAACATGGAAGCACTGCCCACTAAACCTTTGACCCGTGATGGTTATGACAGAACTTTCATGAAAATTTATAAACACAAAAACAGAACTGACCTGAACTCCTTCTGTGATCTCTGAACGCTGCTTGCGACTCTTACTACGAAACTTTTCCCAAAGCTTCTTTCGCTGATTGAATGGCAGGACGCCCCACCAGAAGAGAGAGCCGGACTCACACCAGGCACAGGTATACAATTGACATGTATGGAGGGACAATATGCGTTCATTCTGCAACTGTAAAAAGAAATTCATAAAAATATGATTACGGAGCTATAATCAAGACTTCTCAAATTACACCCATGCTAATCTGCCACTTTCTAGATTCTTCAAACTATCAAATACATGAACTCTACCTACTAACCTAAAATAATTGGCAGGCAAATAGGGGCAATGGCAATGCAATTTAATAGAGGGCTATGATAATACTTGCCTCTGGGAAAGCCTGTGCTGGCTGCTCTAGTTTAGTAGCGACATCAGCCAGGTCTCATCCAGCCATGTAGCCACTCGACCAGACTCCGTGGCCACGCTGCACCTCACCCCGGCAGCACTGATGGCCACCACCCTCTCCCCATACAGCCCCAGGGGAACAGCCTTGGGGTGGTGCACATTGGGTACCTGCTGTTACAAAGGAATAATACATAATACAGTATCATGACTTTCATAGTGCTATGTGCAAATAGTAAAAAGTAGCAGTTTGATGGCAATGATGACAATTTCGTGGGACAACAAGAATGTGATGGCTCGTGATATAACATCATTCAGTTTACATTTGAGGCAAAGATAGGATTTGCAGCAAGTTAACCAATCACTGTAGATATCGAAAAGAATATATATATATATACAATAAGCAAATAAATAAATAGATATGCAGAAGCTGGAATTATCCTTATGAATTATTTCTAGACAGCTGGAAATGCAGATGGGAACAATACAATATTTTCAAACTTTGCTTATTATATATCTCAATTCCCACCATCATATTTCATTTACCTCTGCATGTACATAGGGATCCTTGTCAGCCCAGCGCCACTGGTAGAGCTGGCCTGTTGTTGACACGGCCACCAGCTCAGAGTGGAGGGCGGCAATGTGTGAGAAGCGCAGAGCAGTGAGGCTGCCTTGCCTTTCTGGCCAATACTGCAGGTTGTCGGCCACGTCAATAGCGTCTGGGAGGAGCGAGTCCTTCTTTTTGCCTGTCTCTGTTTGGAATGAATGAAAAGAACCAACATTACCTCTGCTGCGGCCATGATCCCTCTCATCAACCTCACATTCTATAACCAGCAGGATGATGCATCCAGATGCATATGGAAAATCATCTGCTGGGGGAGTGAAATACACTCACTAGATAATATGAATCACAGCAGTCACCCATCTGATGGAAAAGCATTAAGGTCATAACTTTTTTAAACCAGAAGTTCCAATCAACCTTTTCAACATTAATGTGATTGTAACTACATTGTTTCCTTCATTAGCTTTACCTTCCTTTCTAAGTAGTCTCTCGGTTAGTATTTTAGCATCAAACCCCTCTACAGTTTTCAGAATAGAATATACTGAACTGATGTAACTTGAAATCTATCAAACTGCAACAACCATACACTGGGATACAAATAGAAAACCTAACTTGACTTCAAAAGCTATTAAAATAGTGCAGTAACCAGCACAGCACAGCATACCTGAGTGGGGTTGTGCCACTCGGACAGAAAGCAGCGCATTGGAGAGCCACTTGCGGGGTCCTGAGTAATGCCGGTCCCGCCACCGCAGCTCTCGGTCAGCCCGGTGTTCTGAGCCCGTTGAGCCGGCAGAACCCTCGCGGTCACGCTCTCCGGCACGCCCGCGGCTTCCTCCAGATCGACTAGAATGAATTTTTCAAGTATATGAATGAGAGGAAAAATACAAGCTTAAGAGAATAGCATGACACAAATAAAGCTTACACAGATGGACATCAAGTAAATTGTTTAGTATACGTATATACATTGCTGAGAAATCATGCAAAAAGTTAGGAATGTGATTTTAACTAGAAGATTAGGGTAAATACATCACTTTCTAATAAGTAGCAGGAAAACTAGCTAAGTAAAATTTTTCCTTTCCTTTGGCAATGTCAATCATGCTCACCTGCGCACTGAGGAGTACCCAAACATGTCATCAGAAAACATGGCATCAGCGTCTATTATCACAGAGGGATGGTCAGCAGCAACAGATATTCCAGCATCTAAGAGAGAGATGAGGTCTTCTGGCACATAGGAGTCACCACTCTCCTCAGGTTCTTCCACATCCTCATCGTCTCTTGACAGAAGGTTATTTACAGCCAGGTTGACATCAAGATTGGTTCTCTGTTTGGAGGAAGCAAATTCAGATAAGTATATGAGCTCCTTCATCACAGATCTTTAACTGAAACATAAAACATTACCCTCTACACTCAATCTAGTAGTTCCAATCCTATGTTCACGGATTGGAAAAAAATTGTGGCACCCCCAAAGAATATATGTATTACCAAAGCTATACTATACTCTAATATGCAACGCCTCACAAGAGTACAACATCTATGACCATGAAGGATGAACCATAATAGTAAACTTTACCAGGATACATTTTTCAACCTATCAGCTTTGAATCCTCCTTACCTGAAGCTCTCTGATGATAAGGTTGCGACTCCTCCCCTGCAGGACAACTTGTGCCTGGGAAATGAGTTCTTCGGGGACGTACTGAGCCGGCAACATGGGCCGAGATGACCCCATGATTACTCCGGCCCCCCGTCCCCTCACACCCGCTGAGCCAGAGGTGGTGCGAACAATGCGCCGCCCCCCGGTGGACATGCGTGCCGTTAGCTTGGTGCTGCTCTGAGTGGTCCCCTTGTTGCAGCTTCTGTCATTCATATAATATGGATAATGGTATGCAGCTCTATGGAGAAGAAACACATTGATGAAGACATATATTAAGCTCATATATCTACACTGAGCACATTTTCACAATCTGAGCACACAAATGGTTAGTAAAATAGAGTTATAAATTCATTAGATGACACTGTTACTTCCCTTTATTACACTGCTTATTACTCACATGATCTTTTTAACATCCTATACCAGTTCGTACACTTTCCCCTTAGGATATTTCCTATCACAGGAACAAAATGGTTTGTATGGTGCCCTTACCCTTGCTTTTGATCAGATTTGTTGAGGTCAAGAGCATCGGTGTTGATTGAAAACACCAGCCGGGCCACACGACCTTCTTCAGTCAGCACTGCTATGTGAGACGGACCAATAGCAACCTGGCGGATGTTCTCTCGCAGCCCGGCTACCGCACTCACTCCAACGCCCCCGGACCAATTAAGCCGAAGGCCTAATTCTCTCAGCCTGTATGAAAATGCATATTTATTAGTTTACAAATAATGATTAATTAAAAGTAATTTGATGACTCTCCTGCTGATTATGTTGCCCCAAGCAAATCCATCTGTTTTTGTTATACATAAATGCACACACACAATGTATGTGTGTGTTTTCATGGCCTTAGCATCCTTTCTTTGCACTGTTTGTATTAACCCCTTGAAACCCAGAACGTAATTTCCATTGTAATTTGGCTAGGTACCATTAGACGATTTTTAGTGAATATAAGCAATATTATATAGATATGATCTGTTTAGCATCCTTGTCCACTAACTAATTTTGTATATTCAGTTACTTTTCGTAATTTTATGGCTAACAACAGACGATTTTATATAGCCAGGAAAGATCTGGGCGTGACGGGGTTAAGAAACACTACACAATTTGGTACTTTGTCCACATCTAATGGACACCGAGTCGCCTAGTGCGCCTCATTATAATTGTATTCAGGTTTGCAGCTTCTAGTTACGAATGTGATGCTATTTATAACTGCAACTATAAACTTTCTGTAACCAAATTTTCCTTTGAATATATTTTCTAAGTGAGTGAATAACCACATGATTATCTTCTCTATTTAGAGGTCATAACCATTACAAGGTATATGTGTATTTTAAGCTATAAATTTGACCACAAAATTAAGTTTTCATATCTTATACTTGGTCTTGGTAAACTTCACAGCAGCCAGCTAACAGTAACTAAACAAGCAATTATAGAACAAAGAAAAGAAAAAAAAACATAAAATCCATGAATATTTTTCTTAACTAAATCAAAGTACATGAACAACCTAGTTAGCCAGGGGTGGCAGATCCCCTCTGGACCCCCTTTACTTGTTAAGGCTAGACTCCCCCTACACACACACACACACACCACACACACAGTGAAAAAAATATTATCAGATCACTAATGAACACAACAAAATATATCCAAAAAAATAATCTTATCCTGAAAATAGCAGGATGGTGAGAAACCAAATACCCTAATTTTTCATAATGCAGCATATATTGCAGTTTCCAAGTATCCAATGTTCTAGTAATATTGTCAATTTGTAAGACAGGCGCATCAGTAAGGTGGCTACATACAACTCCTTTCTTTAACCCCTTCACGCCCAGATCTTTCCTTGGCTATAAAAAAAATGTCTGCTGATAGCCATAAAATTACGAAAAGTAACAATATACCAAATGAGTTAGTCGACAAGGATACTAAACAGGTCATATCTATAAAATGTTGCTTACATCCACTAAAAATCGTCTAATGGTACCCAAATTACAATGAAAATTACGTTCTGGGTCTCAAGGGGTTAATGCGATAAAGAGCCAGAAAGTCCACCAAGTGAGATAAGAACTAGATCCGGAAACTCAGGTGACTAGCAATGCAGTGACTTACTCTTGGCCACCAATAACACAATCCACAATCCAATCCTAAGCATCATTTGATAACTAACCAATTTTTTTAGTTTTTCATTATGTTAGACAAATTTGTACTTAATGACTTCGACAACTATCTGCACATGGCACACAATACCGCCCAGAGCACATTGCCGGGTACAATATTGGTATTGGGCAGTACTTTTTTCAAACACGACAATCAATCAATTAATTAAATCAATATATTTTTCATACTGTATCAAGGCCCCCTCCTGTTTCAAGAACTAGTTATTTCAGCCATAAAATTGACACTTCCATCGTCTATCACCCAATGATACCAATGTGAACCAATTTCTTCCTATAAAATATTTTTTTAAACTTAAATCTACATTTTTCAAGTTTAAATCCGCTACTTCTTGTTTTATCCTGATTAGTAACGTCAGAAGTTTTCCTACATCTCCTTTATGATATCCCTTCAACCACAAATACTTCTATCACATCACCTCTGGCTCGTGCATGTATTCTTGGCCCCATGCCTAAGACTGCTGGCCTTACTCACGGTTTATGTACAATATCTGCTTCAGTATGTAGTGAGGATATTATCTGTTCTATTTGTTTCCACAACAGAAAAAAACATAAGGGTAACTACGCAGTTTCAACCTATACACCTATTGACTCTCCTTAGGCCTTGTGTGGGGAGCCTGCGACCCCCCACCCCACCCCACCCAGACCCCCCTGCTAGTTCACTAACCTAACCTTGGCATTAATTACGTAACCTAACTTCACTGGGGGGTTTTCGCCCCCCCAGACCCCCCTTGTGTTATTTTTTTTATTTTCGACGGCTGTTGTAGGGGTTAGCAATACTCCTTATGATGAGAACGATACGTTCAGGATACTTAAAACCACCGATCGTGTATTGGTTGTAACTGCACTTATACCAAAAATAGAACAAATATCGTATTTAAAATAGAAGAGTTAAGCCCAGAAATGAGCCCATACCTCCTTAATAATAACCCCCATCTTATATCTTCCTATCTTCGGTCATTATTCGGCAGAACTAGGCTTTCTCTCTCTGCCGGCCTTTTCACTCATTTCTATCGTCTCTTTTGTATTATTCAGTGTATTTTTTTTTTCTTTTCATTTTTCCCCCATTCCCGGAAACTCCCCAGGGTGAATCATGGCTGTGTGGGGTGGTGCTCGCCTGGCCGCCTCCTGCCTACCAAAACCTCACCCCTAGACCATCCTCACACTACAAATGACTTATTGCATCAAGAATAGCAAACATATAAATCATGAACCACACTAAACTAATGATTGGCGAGAAAAAAGGAAAAGATGGCGATCCAAACCAGCGGATCACATCTGGGTGCATTACCTTTCATTAAGCTGGTCCTCGGTGCCCGGCAGGGGGTGGATGACACAGTGTAGCGACGTCATCTCGTAGTCACAAGATAATGAAGGAAATGAGGGCAGGAGACACACAACACCACCAAAACATGTGAAGGTTCAGCTTCGGCTTCAGCCCGTGGCCGCCATATTGTCCCAAGACACCCTTGCTTTTCTCAGGAATCTATTTAAATTGTTAAACTTTTTATTCAGACGGAACACAATGAATGTTTACATGCCAGGCTATATGTAATATTTCTAAATATAATTTTATCTATATAGAATGGGTAATAGTACCATTATTGGATATGCTACATCACCATATCAGTCAAAGTGCTCGTCTGCAATGTTTGGTCTTGGTCTTGTTGTTTAAGGGCTGCGGGGATCCCTTGAGGAACCCTATGAGCCCCTGCTGCCACAGGCTGACTAGATTGAAGATCCTATGAAGCTATCACAGGCGTGGTAGCTGCCCTGTCTTCTATAGGAAGGCACAGGGGAGGGGAAGACAGCGTGTTGCCGTGAGGGGTGGACGCCTCGCCGTCAGCAGGTTCTGCAGTGTTTGTAATTTTGTATCAACATGTTTGGTATTACATTTTGTTCTGCTGTTTCATCTTTTTTACAGTTGCTGCCGGTATAAAGACCAACCTTGTTCTTTTTTTCTAAGGGACGTGTATCAGGAGCAACAGAGTGACAGTTTATTGTAGCCATATTCGCTATAGAGCCAGCAAGGTTCACGGGACCAACGATCATTCTAGCTACCACACAAATATGTCAAATTTTAACTTTACATGTCTGTTTAGTGAGAAACGATGATATCAGTCTATTTTCTATTGATAGAAACACTCAACAATGCATTATGAATACGTGAAACAGTTTTACAGCCACATAATCGCATCACACGTACAGTCGTCTGCTCGGAGCTTCCATGAGCACGGGAGAGAACCTGCAGACTTTCACACTTCCATGCCAGACAAAAGAAAATTGAAGAGCTAGTTTCATTTTAATATATATGAAAGAACTGAAGGATTAGCCATATTTGACGCGGTCGACAAGAGCCTGGTAGGTGAGCACAAGGTCCCGAGTTCAAGTCCCATCAAGGAGCAACTGTAAATTCATCGTCGAGTGGCCGAAGAAACCCGCATGCAGCATTCCTGTTCTTTCGACTGCAACTTCCAAGTGCGGCGGAGAGAACACCAGGTGGCAGCAGGAGCCTAAAGTGCTGGGTTGACCATCACAGAAAACGGACCTTCACCTATAGCTCACAGGCAGTGGCGTACCCAGAAAACTGAAAAGGGGGGGGCCAAAATATATATATATATATATATATATATATATATATATATTATATATATATACATTATATATATATATTATCTCATAGACCACTGTAGATATAAGTAGTGGTCTGTGATATATATATATATATATATATATATATATATATATATATATTTATTTATAATAAATATATTTTAGCATTATTTATTTTTTGCAAAGGGGGGGGCCATAGCCGCATGCCCCCCCCCCCCCCCCCCGGTACGCCACTGCTCACAGGTGTCACTATGAAAATACATATAATATATATATAATATATACTATATATATATATATATATATATATATATATTATATATATATATATATATTATATATATATATATATAATATTATGTTGTGTGTGTGTGTGTGTGTGTGTGTGTGTACAAGTAAGGTGAATAAATGTATTATGAAAGGATATAGTTATTGATAGTTTTTTAATGCATTATTTATTCTACATATTTTGCCTTACAATCAGTGTTGTATAAACTAAGCTCACCGGTGACTGGACGTCTGCCAGTGCCAAGCTCGATGGTCCGTCATCAGAGCAGAGTGAACAGAGTGCAAATCATACTACCCAACGCGACAGAGGCACATAGGTCGTAGGCAAGGGCGTAGCCAGAGGAGGGGCCAATGGGGCCATGCCCCCCCCCAATTCAACACATCTACTTTAGGAGTGTATGGTATAATTTCATAAATTTTACTATATTGAATATCATGCAAAGAACCAATAAATGACCCCCCATAGGGCTCAATATGCCCCCAATTAAGTCATATCTTCAAAAAATATTCTCTGGGGGGCTTACAGCGCCTCCCAGACCCCCAGCTGATTAAGGCACCCACCCCTCAACCATCATTGGGAGGTGGCCCCCCCCAATTATTTTTCCTGGCTACGCCCTTGGTCGTAGGCCTACCCTTCTTTACCTGCAACACTGCATCATCTCACTTATAATAATAAGAATACATCTATGAGAATTTATGAAACTATAAATTCAAGGCACAAAGGCTAAATAAATGTAATACAGAGGAGGGCATTAACGTACGATGTGGCCGTCGACGGCAGCTACCCAACCAATGAGGCGAAGGCACGTTAGGCATAATTATGTTACCTGGAAGTACCATATAATTTATCGTAACTGGTCTGCAAGCTGGTGGGAAATTTTCGGACGACTCGTGCTTGACACTTACTGCACTATGCACAGAAACTTATGAGTGATAGCTTTGATATTATGATGACCAGCAGTCGTGCAGACACACACACACACACACACACACACACACACACACACACACACACACACACACACACACACACCATGACATTCGGAACCATCAGCCACATGACATGTCCAAGAATTTTCCTCTGTGCCAAGTGAAGCGCCAAAGTCTGTACAAAATAACATACTTTAAGTAATACGCTGTGGCATTTTAAGTTACGAGGCTCCGCGGCTAAGGTCAGTATCTAATAATGGGAAATAAGATTTATTCCCCGATTTATGATTGTTACCCTGTCAGTTCGTCTGTGAAAGGATTCTTCTGACGGGATTCAAAAGTGATAATTGTGGGCCCAGGGCCGTGTAACGCTCTGTCGGTCTCACATTCTCCACCTATGGATCATTACATTAGTTCCCTTGTTCATAGCCTCCTTGACCAATGAGTAATCCCTCTTGTCATGAACCGGTCAGGGTGGCGCGGTTGGTAGAGTGTAGACTCGGGTGTAGAATCCCTGCATTCGGTCAGCGGTTCGAGTCCAAGTTCGTCCTGGCGTGGTGGCGCTTTGTATAGTCAATAACCTTGTAGTTGGTACTTGCAAAGTGTCTAGATAGAATCAAAGTATCTTATCTTATCTTGTCATGAGGGATGCAGTTCCCTCTTCGGCATCCCCTTCACAGAGCATTTTTTAAGCAAATCTTACTGGGCGACATTCTTTGGATAGCCAGAAAGGTAAAGGCCTACCTGTTAAAATATAGTTGTTTGGATACATCAACTTAACCCTTTTGTATGCTATGTATAAATAAAGATCCTATGCAGTAATAAGAATGCACTTATGGATCTAACACACACAGATAAAATGAACCATTGTATCCAGGAAGGATTTTATGAACAAATATCTTGTCGCCCAGTAGCTTAAAATTGTTCTTACTGGGCGACAGTTTTTCATCACAGGGAGACATTTTGGTCGCCCAGTTAGCATGTTAAAAAATGCACTGCCCTTCAGAATAACATCAGAAAGAGAGAAGATTAGAAGAGTGAAGGGATCAAGAGTGGCTGTCAGGACCATGGAGCTAAAATAACAATATACCTCCATGGTCATGACGGCAGTTTTTTACGGGCGTTACATTCATACGACCTGTTCATTCATCTTTCTGAATATAAAAAAAGCTTTACAAACATACATCTTCTAAGAACGTTTACATTCTAAAGTATCAGTGCAGCAGAGATTACATGTGTCCCCTGTTGTTGGATCTGAAAGCAGCAGTCTGCACACATGACACTCGATCAGCACAGCTTCCACAGCGGCGGTGCTGACACTGCTGATGCTGGAAAAGAGGAAAACGTTATAGCCTCTATTATGAAACATTTCGGAGGTCGTTCGTCTTATTCAATGTTACGAATAGCTTAATTACTGAAATGAATAATGGGTTTTTACATAAGAACATAAGAAAATAAGGAAGCTACAAGAGGCCGGGAGACATACACGAGGTAGTTCCTGTAACTTAACACTACCTACATCCACCTTTCATCCCATCAATGAAATTATCTAGCCTCCTTTTAAAGCTCCCTAATGGCTCCGCACTAACTATAGTCTACATACCTGTCTATATACATGTCTACTGTCTCTTTTTTTTTTATCAATAATTAGGAGAGGTGGGTTGTGGGAAAGTGCCTCATATTGTTCCTCGAGTTAATGGCCTGTACATAACCATCTGTGTTTCTTTGGGTAACTTACTCTTTGTTTTAGTCACCCATGGGGAAAGAAGAGTTCATCAAGTTATAAAAGGAGTCTGGATAAATTCATGGATGGGGAAGAGAGGTGGATATAGGTAGAGTTAAGTAACAGGAACTACCTTGTGTAGGTCTCACGGCCTCTTGTAGCTTCCTTATTTTCTTATGTTCTTATGTTCATCAGTCTGCTAACACTTACCGCATCATCAAAGCCGGCGGTGTGTGGTTCTGACTGCTGCCGAAGCCGACCAGCTAACAGTTTGGGTTGGCCGCGAAATCTTAAATCACATGAGAAAGACCCCACAAATAGACAAATTAATAAATAGGTAATTAAGTGCATCGTTAAAGTAACAAATAAATAGATAGGAAACCGGACAGTAATAAGGATATAGATAATATGAGAGGATGAGACGAGATGATGCAGAAGGAGTGAGGGGAAGAGACTGCAAGGATTTTTTGTTTGCTCAGAATAGTTACCTGGCAAATAAAGCAATATCTCTCCTTCCTTCTTTCTATCTCTCTTCCATTCATATTTTTATCAAGCAATAAATTCAGTCAATCAATCAACCAATATATCTATCTATCCATCGATCTAACTATTCATCTATCTATTTGTCTATCCTTCATGTTACCTTTAAACAACATCAGAATCTTACCTTCAAGTATAGCTACAACTGAACGGTTGTGGCGTTTAGCAATGTCGAGCGGCGTGCGTCCTGGTGGAGTATATAGAATGACTTATTCGTGTGTGTGTGGGGGGGGGGGGGGAGAGGAAGAGAGAGAGAGAGAGAGAGAGAGAGAGAGAGAGAGAGAGAGAGAGAGAGAGAGAGAGAGAGAGAGAGAGAAAGAGGAGAGAGAGAGAGGAGAGAGAGAGAGAGAGAGAGAGAGAGAGAGAGATCAGGGTGGTGTAGAAAACAGAGAGCCAGAGATACAGACGACGAAACAGACATAATGACAGAGTTATACATTAGGGGTCAGGTAAATGCTTTGGCTATGCACAGAGGGCCCTAAAAAAAAGGTGATTTGAATACTTCTACAACTAGCTATATATATAATGTTTCTACTACGCTAACCATTGCTGTTATTGCTGTCACTTATGTGGTGGTGCCTATCATGTTGTCACAATCAATACATGGTGTTTAATGAGTGTGGTACAATGGCAGGCAGGCAAGCACTCACCCTCCACGTCCTCCACGGCGGGGTCGGGACAGGTCTTGAGGACGGCCCGCACCACCGCCGCGCCCTGGGACCGCGCCGCCCAGTGCAGCGCCGTCTTACCTGCAACAGTGACAACATAAGAACATTGCCCCAAACTAATGATGAACAAATTATAACATACTGTGTATTAGAAATGTTACCTAAATCAATAATTGTGTGAGGCTATGTTCCTCCTATATGATCATAATGACACGAATTCTAAAACACGGGCGTCATAGAGAATGCTCCTCATGATAACTGTAAACAAAAAGTTGATTACTTTGTGTTATCAGACAAATTTGAAAACTCTTGACTATAATATAGTAATCATCATAACGAAGAAGCATGTTATTTTATTATATACTTTTTTTTAGGAGCTCGCCTGAAAGCTGAGACAAACTTACTTATGGTCTACACTCTACAGTCTACACCAACGGCTCTTAACCTGTGGGGCGCGCTCCCTTAGGGCCAAGGGGGGGGGGGGGGGGGGGGGGGTAATTGTCTAGGGGGGCATGAGCAGTGAGAGAAAAAGGAAGAACTGTAATATATTTAGCTTGAAGCTCAGCCTTCGCCTTAACATTAAGCTCGCCTGCGAGGGTGAGCGAAGAAAGTCGGTACAGAGAAGCAAGTGTGGGGGAAAACTCTGCGGTGACGTCTTGCCAGATTTCACTAACTCCGCATACTTTTATGCAATATTTTTATGTTATTACTATTTTATTGTTAATATATTATCAGTATTATTATTATCATCATTATCGTTATCATCATAATTATTGTTTATATTACTGTTATTATTATACTGTTAATACTATTATTTTATCAAAATTACCATTATTACTACTATCATTATAAGTATCATTATAATTATTATTATATAATCATTATTATTATTACTTCTATTGATGTGTTAGGCCCACAAGGGGGGGTCATGGAGGCAAGGACCAACTAGTAAGGGGGCGTGGTGGCAGAAAGGTTAAGAAACAATAGTCTACACATTTTCTCCGTCATGAGATATCGTGATGGATTAAAATTGTCGTTAAATTGCCTTACCTGTGTTTTCCTGCAGGTTGGGGTTGGGTTTAGCCTGCACCACTTTCTCTATAATGTTGAGTCTGCCGCTCCGCACCGCCTGGATCAGCGCGGTGTACCCTGCCACAAACACCAACACCCGTCAGAGATCCTATCATAGATGCGTGACACAAGACATAAAAACACACATACACACACATACTCTCTCTCTCTCTCTCTCTCTCTCTCTCTCTCTCTCTCTCTCTCTCTCTCTCTCTCTCTCTCCCTCTCTCTTACGCAGGCCAGCCACAGCAGTATATATGTAAGAGAGGAGACCAACAAACCTTTTTTTTTTACATCACAAAGGACTGGCCAAGGGCACAAACAAGAGGTGACAAAAAGCCCGCTTAGTTACCAGTCCCTATAAAGAAGACAGTAAGAGAATAAAGAAATAGGGGGTGGGCCAATTTAGTTCGGGAGGTGTCTTGTCACTCCTCTCTTAAAGAAATGTAAGTCGTAGGAAGGTAAATATGAAAGAGTAAATATAGCAGTGAGGCCTCCGAGACTTACCATTATTGCTCTGGCTGTCGACGAGAGCCCCCGCCCCCAACGCCAAGTCCACGATGCCAGGGTAGTTGTAGTAGACCGCCTTGTGCAGCACTGTATAGCCTGAGGAATACACACATGAAAACATAAGGAAATAAGGAAGCTACAAATAAGAGGCCGCGAGACATACACGAAGAATAAATACACACGTAGCCTAAACACGTAGCCTACAATCGTTAGCTACACTAGATATGAAGGAAACTAGGAAGGAAATAAACGAGGAAACAAGTAGGTTAAATTAAGATTCCAGTAAGTTTAGATTCCTGTACGAATGAAATAAAGGAGGAGGAATAGGAGGAGCGGTGTACTATCTTGGCGGAATAGGTTACACTTAATATATTTTTCCTACGAACTCACTCTGAATGACTCTACCATATTGTCTTTTATATTTAGTTGTATTGGTTACTGTTTATTATTATCATTATTATTCTTATTGTTATTGTTATTTATTTATTATCTTATATATTAGTGTATATAGCGTGTATTTTACTCATGCCTGGGTGGAAACAACATTAGGCTAGATCCTGTGTGATGTAAAAAAAAAAAAAAAGACGGGAGGAGAGACTCGTTAACGACTCTGTTGCATGCCACGTTGATTAGGGAGAGTGTTTCAACTAGGAATTAAATTTCTCTTCATCACTATAGCGTCATATGTCTTCGTTCATATCAGTTTTATTCGTTCAGTTTTTCTTTACTGTATGGACACTTTTATTTATATAGGTGACGGAAAATATGATGTACACTTCGTAAGCAACTCATCACAACAAAGAGGTGACGGGAACCAAGATTAATAGACATACTATTTAAAAGTACATTGATCTTGACGGGAACTACCTCGTGTATGTCTCGCGGCCTCTTGTAGCTTCCTTATTTCCTTATGTTCGTTATGTGACCCAGCACCCATAATTGCCAGTACATAGTTGCAGGTAGTATAACACGCTCACGCCAATCCCTGTGGGGCCCCGTGTCTCGTCCCACCACTCCCACGTCCACTCCCACGTACGCTAAGTAATAATACACTTGTTTTTAATGATTGTTCTTACCTTGCGGGCCGCTCTCATGCTATGGCCCACGCTGTGTATTCCGGGTGGCATAACTTCACTCCCCCACCCTCCACGCACATTCCACTTTGTTTTTTTGCATTAAATCAATCAATCAATCCCCCTCCATCCCATTCCCTCCATCACAATGCAATACAAGATACAGATGCGCTTATACCTGTGCCCTTGTTATTGAGCGTATTGAGAAGACCTGCTGGCCGTCCGAAATGGTGATTCATTTCACAGTAACAAAGGATACGAGCGATTATTTTAATTGAACTTAGTAAAGGCTTAATAATGCTGTGTGTGGTGTGTGTGTGTGTGTGTGTGTGTGTGTGTGTGTGTGTGTGTGTGTGTGTGTGTGTGTGTGTGTGTGTGTGTGTGTGTGTGTGTGTGAAAGATAGATAGATAGATAGATAAAGAGAGAGAGAGAGAGAGAGAGAGAGAGAGAGAGAGAGAGAGAGAGAGAGAGAGAGAGAGAGAGAGAGAGAGAGAGAGAGAGACCACTATAAGAAGGATCAGTTCTGCGAGTTCTACATACGATGCATGAGTAAATATACACAAAAAAAATTCAGGAATAATACTTGATACCCCTTTTGCATTGAATGTGGGAGTCGGCGCACTTTGCACAGAGTGACATGAATTATGAGAAGGGCAGAGCAGGGCAGTTGAGGGACAAGATAAAAAGAGGACAGAAGCAGAGATAGAAGAAAGAGATGAGCAATAGATAGAAAGAAAGAAAGGAGAAGATAGGAGGAAAGACGGAAAAAAGGCCAAAGAAGGACAAGAATAGAAGAAAGAAAGAGACAAGAGGACAAGAAGATAGTGAGAAGAAAGAAAGAAGGACAAAGAAAGGACAAAGAAAGGACAAAGAACGATAGGAGATGAAAGAGAAAAGAAAGGACAAAGAAAGATAGGAGATGAAAGAAAGAACAGAGAAAGAGAAGAAAGGACAATAAAAGGACAAAGAAAGATAGGAGAAAAAAGAAAAGGACAAGATAGATAGAGATGAAAGAAGAAAGAAAAGAAGCAAAGAAAGATAGAAAGGAAAGAAAGAAAGAAAGACAAAGAAAGGACAAGAAAAGATAGGAGAAAGAAAGAAAGAAAAGAAAGGACAAAAGATAGGAAAAAGAGAAAAAAAAGGGACAAAGAAGATAGAGACAGAAGAAAGAAAAGAAAGGACAAAGAAAGATAGGAGAAGAAAGAAAGAAAAGAAAGGACAAAGAAAGATAGGAGAAGAAAGAAAGAAAAGAAAGGACAAAGAAAGATAGGAGAAGAAAGAAAGAAAAGAAAGGACAAAGAAAGGACAAAGAAAGATAGGAGAAGAAAGAAAAGAAAGGACAAAGAAAGACAGAA
>JACEEZ010019404.1:117500-180000 GCA_016584305.1 Chionoecetes opilio
CTCTCTTACTCAACGCACTACTTACCTCCTTACCAGCCTCTCTTACTCAACGCACCTTACCTTACCCCTCCTTACCAGCCTCTCTTACTCAGCGCACCTTACCTTACCAGCCTCTCTTACTCAACGCACCTTACCTTACCCCTCCCTACCAGCGTCTCTTACCTCCTTTCTCCATGTACGTGACCAGGTATGCGGGACTGGTTTCGTTCTGACGCAGGAGCTTCTTGACTTTATGGATTTTAGCACTCTGCACTTTCGTCAAGAACATGCTCCCTGAAAATGACGGTATATATAGCTAGATGTTTCGTGTATGTAGCCTACCACAAGATAGTTACCAAACACATCAGATAATAGACGGTAACTAAAGAAGTATAGTGGTAAATGGAAAGATATCGCGTATAATCACATCACATATTTATATTTCATTTCCAATCTCTCAAAAGTTTCCCTCAGCTTACATATTTCATTTCCAATCTGTCAAAAGTTTCCCTCAGCTTACATATTTAATTTCCAATCTCTCAATAATTTCCCTCAGCTTACATATTTCATTTCCAATCTCTCAATAATTTCCCTCAGCTTACATATTTAATTTCCAATCTGTCAATAATTTCCCTCAGCTTACATATTTAATTTCCAATCTGTCAAAAGTTTCCCTCAGCTTACATATTTCATTTCCAATCTCTCAATAATTTCCCTCAGCTTACATATTTCATTTCCAATCTGTCAAAAGTTTCCCTCAGCTTACATATTTCATTTCCAATCTCTCAATAATTTCCCTCAGCTTACATATTTCATTTCTATTCTCTCAATATTTCCCCCCAGCTTACATATTTCATTTCCAATCTCTCAATATTTCCCCCCAGCTTACATATTTCATTTCCAATCTCTCAATAATTTCCCCCAGCTTACATATTTCATTTCCAATCTCTCAATATTTTCCCCCAGCTTACATATTTGATTTCCAATCTCTCAATAATTTCCCCCAGCTTACATATTTCATTTCTATTCCCTCAATATTTTCCCCCAGCTTACATATTTCATTTCCATTCTCAAAAGTTTCCCTCAGCTTACATATTTCATTTCCAATCTCTCAATATTTTCCCCCAGCTTACATATTTCATTTCCATTCTCAAAAGTTTCCCTCAGCTTATATATTTAATTTCCATTCTCTCAAAAGTTTCCCTCAGCTTACATATTTCACTTCTATTCTCTCAAAAGTTTCCCTCAGCTTACATATTTCATTTCCAATCTCTCAATAATTTCCCTCAGCTTATATATTTAATTTCCATTCTCTCAAAAGTTTCCCTCAGCTTACATATTTAATTTCCAATCTCTCAATATTTTCCCTCAGCTTATATATTTAATTTCCATTCTCTCAAAAGTTTCCCTCAGCTTATATATTTCATTTCATTCCCTCAAAAGTTTCCCTCAGCTTACATATTTAATTTCCATTCTCTCAAAAGTTTCCCTCAGCTTACATATTTCATTTCCAATCTCTCAATAATTTCCCTCAGCTTACATATTTCATTTCCATTCTCTCAATAATTTCCCCCAGCTTACATATTTCATTTCCTTTCTCTCAATAATTTCCCCCAGCTTACATATTTCATTTCTATTCTCTCAAAAGTTTCCCTCAGCTGACATATTTAATTTCCAATTTCTCAATAATTTCCCCCAGCTTACATATTTCATTTCCAATCTCTCAATATTTTCCCCCAGCTTACATATTTCATTTCCATTCTCAAAAGTTTCCCTCAGCTTACATATTTAATTTCTATTCTCTCAATAATTTCCCTCAGCTTACATATTTCATTTCCATTCTCAAAAGTTTCCCTCAGCTTACATATTCCATTTCTATTCTCTCAAAAGTTTCCCTCAACTTACACATTTCATTTCTATGCTCTCAAAAGTTTCCCTCAGCTTACATATTCCATTTCTATTCTCTCAAAAGTTTCCCTCAGCTTACACATTTCATTTCTATGCTCTCAAAAGTTTCCCTCAGCTTACATATTCCATTTCTATTCTCTCAATATTTTCCCTCAGCTTACATATTTAATTTCCATTCTCTCAATAATTTCCCACAGCTTACATATTTAATTTCCAATCTGTCAATAATTTCCCCCAGCTTACATATTTCATTTCAAATCTCTCTATATTTTCCCTCAGCTTACATATTTAATTTCCAATCTCTCAATAATTTCCCTCAGCTTACATATTTCATTTCCAATCTGTCAATAATTTCCCTCAGCTTACATATTTCATTTCCAATCTCTCAATAATTTCCCTCAGCTTACATATTTCATTTCCAATCTCTCAATATTTTCCCTCAGCTTACATATTTCATTTCCAATCTGTCAATAATTTCCCTCAGCTTACATATTTCATTTCCAATCTGTCAATAATTTCCCTCAGCTTACATATTTCATTTCCAATCTCTCAATAATTTCCCTCAGCTTACCATAGCAGGATTTTCTCCCGGCCGCGTCCTTCTCTTCCTTGCACGGGTCGTCACAATCGGGTCCAGGACACTTCTTCGGGGGAGGTTGTTTGGTCTTCTTCTTGTCACACTGCTGGTCCACCTTCCCCTGCTTGGACTTCTTCTTGGCCTCCACCATCGCAAGGAGCACCGCCGCCACCACCACCACCACCGCCACGCGCACACACACACGCATGCTTCCTTTATCGCTCCTGCCATTAAACAGAGAAACTTGATGACGTATTTTGAAGTTCTAGTAGTCATTAACCTTAACAAGATAAACAAATTTGAGTTTTTGTTATAGATTTCCCCTCGCGATTCAAACACACCCACACACAAGACACACAGACACGCACGCTTGAATATCTAACACAAATGACGCACCTGATTATATCTCTTTTTTACCTTGACCTTTATTTTGAGTCATTGTACGAAACTTGAGTTCCTAGTAATTCCACTGCATTGAAGAGGTGAAGGAAGGAGTTGGAAACAAATGGTGGGTCATAAACATGGCTGAGAGTCCCTTATATTAAGCCCCGATGCATGCATGCGTTTGTCGGTCTTGTATTGTAAACGAAATACCTGAAATATCACCGATACTTATCATAACATGTCATTATTTACTTCGATTGTGCCAAATTACTCTACACGCTCAACTCCATACAATTTCGTTGTAACCAAAAAGCAACATTTCACAAATTGCTGCATGACGTACAGAAAATGAGAGCGAACAAGTGAGGGGGAGAGGGAAGTTGCACGTTATTTGTTTGCAATTGTGTTTTCCCTCTGCAGGATATCCTGACCCAGGCTGGGGGATATAAGTGCTGCCCATTTTATTGTCCCTTTGTTTCCGCCTGGAAGGGCACGCTGCCCTGCCCCGCGACCTGCGTCCCCGAGGCGTCACACAGGAGGCCAATTTGCCTCGTGTGCATCATTACCACTCACACAATACACCTTGCACATACACAATTACACATACACACATATATATATATATATATATATACATATATATATAGGATATATATATCATCTGTGTGAGCCATGACAATGATAATGACAAACATACGTAACAGACAAGGATCATCGTCAGAAATCATCGTTAACACAAACATGCGTAAAGAAATCAAATCCACCAGCATCGCACAAACAGACCCCTACGAATCCTAGGACAAAACTTGAGGGATAGTCTGGCGGCATACCAATAGTGTGTAGGTGTATATACAGTACTGTGCATATATGTTTACGTTTAGATGTCAACTAAAGGCTCGGAGCAGGGCCTCTCTGAGCGACTATATACAGTCACGTCTCCTTACGAAACGTTTGGAATTTGGAAGGGTTTGATTGGAATGATAAAAATTCCTGAGTTCTTCGTTGGCAGCAAAATCTGGTAATTGCGTGTACAGGGAGAGACAATGCCGCTGAAATGACGGGTCTGTACATCACAACACAATGGTCTTTGTTTTTGCTTGCCTTCACCCCCTTTCCGACTACCCGGAGTTAAATATGCTTTGTAAACTCCCTCCCCTCCACCCCCTCCACAAAGCAGAGTCGCAGCCGTTGTTTCGCGTTTCATACATATATTTTTTTCTTGACCAATTTGTGTTCCGATAGAAAATGTGCGTCCAGTCCCGATTACGAGAGAGAGAGAGAGAGAGAGAGAGAGAGAGAGAGAGAGAGAGAGAGAGAGAGAGAGAGAGAGAGAGAGAGAGAGAGAGAGAGAGAGAGAGAGAGAGAGAGAGAGAGAGAGAGAAATACCTTGGACCAGAAGATTAAAACTCGAAACATCTGTTGAAAATCATATCCATTTGAAAGCCATTTTCTTTACATCAAATGGGATTGGCCAAAGACAAAAAAAAAGCCACTAAAAACCCACTAATTACCATATAATTATAAGCAGACTGCGGTTGAAGTTAAAACCCTCCCTCGTAAGATCATAAAGAAAATTCATTCTTAATAAGCCATCAAGGGTAAAGCTACAAAGAAGCATTTGTATGTTCTTAGTTTGCAATGGGGCCACATCAAAAGTTTACTATAGTCTATTTTTTTTTATTATGGTCAAAATGCAGTAAGGAAGCCACGTCCCCTGCCTCCCCTTCTATTCTACGGGGCAGCTGATTGGTGCATTCCTCCTATCATCACCACCAATCACCATATCTTCACTATACTTAACAGCGCGTGACCACTGGACAGAGCAATCTTAACTACAGAGGGTGACAAAATAAAAAATCCCTCTGTAGTGAAGATTGCTCTGTCCAGTGGTCACGCCGCTGTTATTAAGTAGTGAAGATATTGTGATTGGTAGTGATGATACGAGGAATGCACCAATCAACTGCCCCGTAGAAAAGGAGGGAAGGTATAGGGGGCGTGGCTTCCTTACTGCATTTTGACCATAATAAAAAAAATAGACTAGAGTTCCTCTCCGTTGATCTATTATTTGTCGTCCTCTATGAATCCCTGTATGTTTGGTGTTCACATTGGCTACTATGATACAGAGTGCGTCCGTGGCTGAGGAACATAAAAGTATACTATTCATACGACTTCGGGACGTTAATAAGTTACTCTTTCTGGATGACTTTAAAGTTTGTTGTCATGAGGAAGCGTTACCCAGGGTGTGGCGGCAAGGGGCGCTGCAGAATGGATTCCAAAAATATCGAAAGCTTAAATCATGAAGATACTCTCTCTCTCTCTCTCTCTCTCTCTCTTTCCTAATTATTATTTCTATTATTATGATGATTTTCTTTATTAATCTACGTTTTTTCGCGTAATATCTAATCTCTCTCTCTCTCTCTCTCTCTCTCTCTCTCTCTCTCTCTCTCTCTCTCTCTCATAAGAACATAAGAACATAAGAAAATAAGAAAGCTACAAGAGGCCGCGAGGCCTACACGTGGTAGTTCCTGTCACCTAACACTACCTACATCCACCTTTCATCCCCATCCATGAACCTATCCAGCTCCCCTTTAAAGCTCCCCAATGACTCAGCACTAACTACCTGTCTACTGAGACCATTCCATTCATTCACCACCCTATTTGTGAACCAGTTTTTCCCTATTTCCTTTCTAAATCTACGCTTTTCCAGCTTGAATCCTTTACTTCTTGTTCTACCCTGGTTAAAAGCCGTAAGAACTTTTCCTACCTCTCCTTTATTAAATCCCTTTATCCACTTAAAAACTTCTATCAGATCGCCCCTTACTCTGCGTCTCTCGAGTGAGTGTAATTTTAATAACTTCAATCTCCTCTCATAACTAAAGTTACTCATCCCTTGTATCATTTTGGTCATCCTTCTCTGCACTTTTTCTAACAACACTATATCCATCCTGTAATATGGAGACCAAAACTGAACTGCATAGTCTAGGTGAGGCCTGACTAGAGCCAGATAAAGCTTTAGAATAACTTCCGCACTTCTACTTTTAACACTTCTGGTAATGAATCCTAATACTCTATTAGCTCTATTTCTGGCCTCAATACATTGTTTCCTAGGTCGGAGGTCTGGGCTCACCTTCACTCCAAGATCTTTTTCACCTTCTGATCTTTTCAGCGATACATTACTCTCTCTTTCTCTCTCTCTCTCTCTCTCTCTCTCTCTCTCTCTCTCTCTCTCTCTCTCTCTCTCTCTCTCCTAATTATTATTTTTATTATCATTATTATAACGATGATGATTTTCTTTATTAATCTACGTTTTTTCGCATAATATCCAATATCTATACTCTCTCTCTCTCTCTCTCTCTCTCTCTCTCTCTCTCTCTCTCTCTCTCTCTCTCTCTCTCTCTCTCTCTCTCTCTCTCTCTCAAATCAGACACAACAGGAAGGTGCCAGCAGCCTGCCGTGCCCTGTTCGTGGTGCCTCAAACAAGTAGTAGGACGCGTCGCTTCATCTGACACTGAGTAATGGTCTGAAGGCACGTGCACTCACACACACCGGAGGCCACTTTCTGTTGCTTGATGACCCCAGAAAAAATCTTACTCAGTAACACTTCTCTCTAGCCTCCTATGCGGATGCGAATAAAAACATGTATGTAAGAGCGACATAACTTTTGATTAACTTTCATGGGGAAAAATTAATCCCAACACTGGTTTAGTATATTGATTGAAACGCTACTGATTGTATGCATTCTGATACGACCAGGAATTATATGTCCCAGATATAAGAAAAAAAACCCATCCGTGAAGAACTCCAATAGGTACAGCCATCTAGTGCCTCGCCACAGTGCATGGCAGACAGCCTGAGGAGGGCTGCGGCGGGGGGGGGGGGGGGGGGGGGGGTATGCGAGCCAAGGACGAGAGGGGAGTGGCACGTGTCATCTCGGTGGCCACGAGTGGCATGGGCCGCGCTCGCTCACCAAGTAACATGCCATGGGTCAAAATAGGCTCATTCTACTCATGTCTGATTTGACAGGCTGCTGAATCATCCACAAATTCATGTAAGATTATTAGTGGCAAACTGAATGGATACGAATCCTATTTATAACTATTGTGCAAATAATTAAAGATTTTCGCTCTACTTCTTACAGCTATTTTGCAAATAATATGATTTTCTTTATTCTACTTATTGCTATTGTGCAAGCAATTTTTTTCTCTCTCTCTTTCTCTCTAGCATTCCTCCTCTTTCAAGCATTAACAACAAGTTACAATAATTATTATGAACCCTGTAATACTGCTTATATAGAGAATACTGCAGTAAAGTGTCATTTATTTCACTACAACTTTCTACAAGTTCACAGTATTGCCACACGATCTCAAAAACATGTTTAATTATGATTATATATATTAATTCGAAGAACGTCATGAGGATGCTTTCCACTTTGAATTTCCTTGAGAGGAATGAGGCGAGAAAATAAGATAATTGGACAAAATAGCCAAGCACGCGAGGCCCTCGCTGGGCTGAAGTAACAAGAGACGCGACACATCTGTCTGCACACATGACCTTAAAAAACTTGCGTGATGGCTTGACGAGGCTTAATGGCATACTTTGCATACCATAATATTAATCAAGCTCAACATGATAAGTGCATCACGCCTGACGCAACACTTCCCTCGTCTGCAGTGTGACAGTGCGTGCAGCGTTGGCCATTCCAAGAGTGTGGATATTCACTGATAATTAATTAAAGGGTATACGATAAACCTTTATGCCAGGGGCCTACAGGGCGCTGTTAATTAAATAGACTTTAGTTCCTAATGCAACTCAATTCACGAATTAACACACTTTATTATTCATGTGAATCGAACAGTTAATGATTTGTGAAGCCTTTGGCAGTGAGGCAGGGGTGGGGAGGCAGGGATCGCAGGGGTGGGGGAGGCATGGATCAACCCATACATGAAGAACAATTATCAGGCGCTCATCGATCTTGTGTCGCTTCTTCATGCATGTCAAAGCCTCCTGCCTGCACTTGGGGCCGCAGTGAGCTGGGCGCCACCTTGCAAGGACAGAGTATACATGTACAACACACTATCGCCCGAACATCGATCTCCACTAAAATTAACGAGCAGCACGTGCTGGCCCGCTGGGAGGCAAGAAGGATGAACTCCCACATACAGAAGAATTAAGACATGATGGATCATGGAGGTGTCCGCGCCATCCTATTTATTTCCCTTCCGCGGCCACATGAAGGAAATATATTACATACATTGTATCAAACCAACGGTACAATTACATTATATATATATATATATATATATATATATATATATATATATATATATATATATATATATATATAGATAAATATAATTCACGAGGCCCACATATATATATATATATATATATATATATATATATATATATATATATATATATATATATATATATATATATATATATAATGATAGATAATATATCCAGGCCAATAATATTTATATAGATAGATAATAATTCACGAGGCCCACAAATATATATATATATATATATTATATATATATAATATATATATATAATCAATTGATTTCGTTACTGTTCATGTCATGCCAAATTAAGGCATCATATCTCTCTCCCTCTCATTCTCTCTCTCTCTCTCTCTCTCTCTCTCTCTCTCTCTCTCTCTCTCTCTCTCTCTCTCTCTATATATTATATATATATATATATATATATATATATATAATATATATATATAGATATATATATATATATATATAGATAGATAGATAGATAGATATTATGAAGCCTTAATTTGTCATGACATGAACTACAATGACAGTAATCAATTGAGAAAGTGATCCATTACGAAAGGAAATAGTTGTTGAAGGGCAGCCCCCCGCCACCCACCTTGCACCCTGGCTGCTGCAGTGGAGGAGCGGTGTGGTGGGGGTGACTTGTAGCTGTCTCCTACAGGGTCCAAGTGGCTGGCTGGCGTGGCAGGGCAGGGAACTGTGGCTGGCCCCTGTGCTGGGCTGTGTGTGTAATGGTGTCGGCACTCACGCCACTAACTTGACAGAAGCAGATCCCGGCGAGCACTAACCAGTAACCACCCTGCAGCTCCACATTGTTTACATGATGGCGTGGCTCCACCCACTTCATGACGCCTCAATATTAATATTTCCGCCTTTATTAATATTGCGTGGCTGACAGGGCGCTACCGTGTAACATTGCATGCATATCCTTGGCACAATTTAAACAAGCTAGCTGTCAAGTAGCCAAACAATGTGTGTTCACTGCACGAACCTCCACACGCTAGATGGTTATTACCTCGTTAAAGCAGGACAGCGAGAAGGCGCCCCGGCTCCTCGCCCTGACGCCCACCACCACCACCACCACGCTGCTGCTGCTGCTGCTGCTGCCCGCAAGGATGCCACTGCACACACCACGACACACCTACAATTCCGTATTCATGATTAAAAAGTTATTCTTGATGCTAAGTATCGATGAATGTGTTGAGACTGTTTAGAGGAGCGGAAATTAATGTGCCGGCAGATTCCATGAGTGATGTGTGCAGCCTGCAGGGAAGCCCGTTAATGTTTCGGCAGCCACTGTTTTAGTGAAAACTGATGCTCTGTTGGTTTTTGAGTAAGAATACAGACAACACAGATTTATAGTCTGATTTGCCTCGCCCTGAAGAGATGGTTTAGGGTTGGGCAGGAAATGGTAACCTACTTTTGTCGTAGGAACCAAGCGCGACAAAAAACGGTCTTCGTATCCAAGACTTGCTTGGACGACAAAAATACGGCTCTAATACATTCGCCTACTGGTAGGGCCAATATGTTTCCTGTTTGAAAGGGATTAGTTTGAAAAGCATGACGTATACAACAATGTTAATGTTTTCTGTATCTGTTACTAAGATCACTGAATGCAAAGCGTAAGATCCACAATATATATCTTTTCTAGAATATTAAATAAGCTGCAGACCCCTTGCCATAGTCTGCGTCCATTATTCATTGCATGCCTGGCTGTGAGGCTTTGCATTTTATCAACACTTCTGACCTGATGCGATGCGAACTTTATCTTCTTTCTGTTTAACGTCAGTTTCCCCCATAATATTTTATGAGGTTAGACGGCCGATGATACGCTTCCAACTATCTCTATCCATTGCCTCAACTTCTTCAATGCCCAATGCTGCCAGATCTTCTTCAACACACTGTCTTCATAACTTCCTTATAACCTGCCCGGTGGACGACGACCTGGAACTTCCACTAACAGCTCTCCCCAATGCCTCACCACCTGCAATACGATGCGATGCCAACTAAATATCCAAATACAAAATTATTTTAATGCGGCGAGTTGAAGTAATGACATGAATACCATGAACACGCGTGTACATTATTATCCTTAGGACTGCATTTCTCTTCATTAACCGATAATTATCACCATTATTACACACAAACAGAGAAGAAATAAATAAATATATATCAAAGCTTTTCAGATCTTTTAATTTAAATAAAATATTTATAAAACTTCCAGCCCCTCTACGAAAACAGACTTAAAACTACTTAAATAACATGCCAATAGGTGTCTTGCACTGACGTTACGACCTAGCGTCTTCAAGCCAAATGTCGCTGTCTTCAAGTCAAATGCCGCAGTCTTCAAGCCAAATGCCGCCCGTCGGAGCCAGCTGGAGGACCAACAAACTCCACTTGCCGCCCGTGTTTGCCAGCTTATGGTAATTTTCTCCTACCAAATATACGTTTATCAGTATAAAAGATATACTGTTGTCTTCGGAAATGTTTGTTCTATAATATTATCAAATAGAAAACCGTAAAACACACTAAAGAAAGGCCATTATGAGACTCAAGAAATATGCATGACCTTAATATTCACCAACTCCAGCTCCCAGTTAATATTTTGCTCGAAAACTTTTTACATGGACAATATCAATAGAAGCGGAATTTAATTAGCTTTGCATTGATATATTTCGTTTTCTGATATATGAATTAGAACCATGCATAAATTAGCGTTAACTAAATAAATAACATCATGAAATCGGCAAATTTTTTCAGATTGATGGTTATTTATTTAGTTAACGCTAATTTATACATGGTTCCAATTTATTTATCAGAAAACGAAATATATCAATGGAAAGCTAATGAAATTCCGCTTCTATTGATATTCTCCATGTAAAATGTTTTCGAACAAAATATTAAATGGGAGCTGGCGCTGGTGAATATTAAGTTCATGCATATTTCTTGAGTCTCATAATGGCCTTTCTTTAGTGTGTTTCACGGTTTTCTATTTGATAATATTATAGAACAAACATTTCCGAAGACAACAGTATATCTTTTATACTGATAAACGTATATTTGGTAGGAGAAAATTACCATAAGCTGGCAAACACGGGCGGCAAGTGGAGTTTGTTGGTCCTCCAGCTCGCTCCGACGGGCGGCATTTGGCTTGAAGACGCTAGATCGTGACGTCAGTGCAAGACACCTATACATAACTATTTTCCAATTGACTACCATTTACATGAAAAATAGGTTTGATAAAAAGACAATAAAGTATATATAGCACTATAAACTGCTCTGAATGAGGGGCTTACTGGTACACGGTTAATCTTATGAACACATGATTTGCATTGGCGCCAAATGAAGGCCCTTGTCAATGCTTTGTAAACGTGGAAAGCTATCACATTGGTGCCATTGGATAAAAATAACTTCTCCACATAGGTATTCATTATACAAGAGAGAGAGCGAGAGAGAGAGAGAGAGAGAGAGAGAGAGAGAGAGAGAGAGAGAGGAGAGAAGAGAGAGGAGAGAGAGAGAGAGAGAGAGAGAGAGAGAGAGAGAGAGAGAGGAGGGGAGAGAGAGAGAGAGAGAGAGAGAGAGAGAGAGAGAGAGAGAGAGGAGAGAAGAGGAGAGAGAGAGGAGAGAGAGAGAGAGAGAGAGAGAGAGAAAAAAAAAAGAGAGAGAGAGAGATTGATGAACCAATACATGAGTTGACAAAACACTTAAAAGAATGTGTGCAAGTGATAATGTGCCGATCCAAGCCTGGCACATCCCACGTGGTGATGACGGGGCCAATGATCTGCAACACAATATTAGTATAGCTGGAATCTATCACCAATTAATGCAATACATTTTTGGCATGACACTGGAACATTAGAGGTTTATATAATTCCTGAGATCTTATGTTTCTGGAAATAATTATATCGACCAATGCTAAAATACATTATGCATTATAGACAGGACTATCTATACATCTTTGGCAAACTGTTCTTGTTACATGCTAATTGTTGCATACTTATTAATATACCAATAGGCATTTAGTTATTCTACCTACCAAGTGATTAGTAATTATGAAGCAAATATAAATGTTACCAAAAATTAGCATCAAATTTAATATCTATCAAACTTAGGTTACTCAGCTTTTTGCAAAATTCAGAGAAAAGTTCAAAATTGGCAATGGTCACAAGAGATGACTTAAGTAGGACTCGTTTAGAACATACTGTATAATTATGTAACGTAAATGTTCATCCAAGTTTCAACGAAGACTACCATTGTGAATTAAGCCTTTATGAATTATGTTTGAAGTAACTGTACATGATCAGTGTTGAGACATGAACAAAGGTTTCCTGTTGACTGTTAGCAATAATTGTATCACTACCATATGAACTTTCCAGAATGAAATAGATTATAATTTTGCATTCTAGAAAATACTCTAATATCACTGAGTATATCTAAATTTACATCATCATATACAAAATATCCTCCCTAACCCAGCAATGCCGGGCAGCTGTGGCACGCACCACTGCCTCCCTGCCGCATCACAGTGCTGCAACTCAAGCAGCCTCCTGTTGTGCCCTGGTCTGCTTGCCTTCCATTGTGTGGCCTCCAGTCATTTGTAGGCACTTGTATGTAATGTTCTCCTCATTCTCAAGGCTGCTGCCTTTTAATGCAATGCAGCATATAAATCTGCAACCCCTCACCACATCCATCACGGCCACTTTATATGTGATGTCTGCAAGGTTCCATCTTTATCTAGTATTCCAAATAATTGCACCTAAATATAACAAATCCTTCATCATCTACAAATGTTCATCATGTATCTAATTGTTTCCATATATTGTATTACCATGACCTTACTCCTACCCTTCATTACTCATGTCTTTACATTCATATCTTCCATATAGTTTTCAAATGGTCAAAATACTTTCTGAAGTATCTCATCCTCACCTCCCTCCTCAATCAAATCTCTTTATCTTCAATGTACAAATGCCCTGCTGATGTAGCACAGTCGCATCATGCTGCATCTCAAGCTGCTCTCATGATTTGATCCACAATCCGGGAACGGATTGAAAAAATGTTGGGGGCGCAGCCCCCAACATTTTTTATAATTCAGTGAAACATCAATTTATCATTTAGTTACATTTCCGGACTTAACTTCCTGAGATTAATTTCATGTACAAAATATAGCATATTTACAAGCATTATCTCTTGTACGTACACTATTCATTACAAACTTATGGAAGTCAAATAATATAAAACACTCCTTAGCTAATAATGTTCTCTATCTTTATATCAATTTGATCCTCTAAAGTAGGACAAAAATTGTTTTGTTGCTGCTGTTGATGATAGTGGTGGTGGTGGTGTCTGTCACTGCTAGTCACTTCTTCCTTGTCATTAAAATGGGGTGGCATATATTGGTAATTGAGATTATTGAGATGGCAATGACAATTATCAGTTTCTTCTTGGTCTTGGTGTTGGAGGCTATGAGTAAGTTCATCAAAGTTCTTAATGTCAGGAAGGGCATGGTGAGAGTGTTCCTGAAGGTGTGCATCCTGATCATTGTGGTCGCTGTGGGAGGGGTGGGGGGGATGCAAAGGTTGGCTTGTCAGTAAGAGAGGCGGACTCTTGTAAAACTGTCCTTGAACAATAAGGTCAATCTGGTGATGGTGTTGTGCCTGTTCATGGCTTTGTTTAAGTTGGGCATGATGAGGGGAATTTGTTTCATGAGATGGCTGAGGTAGCTGGGATTCTTTTGAACTAAAAACTTGTAGCCTTGTGGAGTGTTGTGGTGGATCTTGATGTCTTAAGGAGGATAAAATATGACTATGCTCCCTTAATGGCTCTTGCAATTGAGTGTATTGTCTTTGTATCAACTGTAAACGCTCCTGCTGTGGCACTTCCAGATGCAAATTGGAGTGAGATCTTGAATGTTGTTCTGAGTTGTCTTGTGTGTCATGGAGTATGTGGGTTTCAGCTTGTGACGGGTGCTGCTGTAGATGGGTACTTTGTCTGGCTGCATGACGAAGATGCTCAAAACTCTGTGACAGAATAATGTGACTTGACTCATGATCAGATGGCTGAATATGAGATGAGTGTTGTACCTGATCTTGGGACAGATGTTCTAGTGACATATGTAAGGAATCTAACTGATGGTGACCCTGAGAAGTTTGATGCAAAAGACTATGGTGGGGCTGAGGCGAGCGTGGCACGTGTGGTGGTGGCTGTGGCGAGTGATCTAAATGGTTGTCTTTGAGCTGAGCATGTAGGTGCTCCGTGTATGAAGGATCACAGGCAGAGAAGAGTCTGAATGGTATGTGGCGGTCATGATGGTTCTCTATGATTGAGGCGACCGTTAATGCTGAGGAAGACGGTAAAGCTGGTGTGGGCACTGAGGATGAATGGTCATTGTTGGAGGGTGAGTGATGAAAGCCAGACATATCATCTGTGTTGTTACCGGTCACTGCCAGCACAGCCGTCAGCAGCTTCATGGCATCCACTTCTTTTGTCTCATTATGCACTGTTGTCACACCCACCTTTTCTGGCGACTCAGTTTGATAAGATGGACACCGGCAGGGACAATATTTCTTGTGGGCTTTGAGCTGACGCCTTCTAAAGAAAGTCTGATCACAGTCTTCGCAGATGTATTTGTCTGCTATGTGCTCACTACTGTCATCCACATCTTGGTCACAAACTGAGGTTCCTTGCACGTTTTTGTGAGACGGATGACTTGATCTGATGTGTCGCAGCAACTCCTTCTCACTCAGGAGGTGAAGGTTACAAAGTGAACAGGTCAGTGCTGTCTCTTCCCCTTCCTTCTTATGAGGTAACTGGTCATCTGTATGTACGTGTGCCTGATCACATGATTTTGTTCCACACTCCTTGCTCTCAGTATTACTTAACACTTGATTGCCATGAACTCTGATGTGCTTAGTCAAGGTTCCTCGCTGATTAAACGCTGCGCCACACTCGTCACACACATAGGGGTGCTCTCCTGTGTGTATTCTCATGTGAGAACGAAGAGTCTCTTTCCTCTTGAATGTTCCATTACATTCCTCACACCTTATTGCACCCTTCCTATCATGCACACGTTTTTTGTGTTGAGTCAGATACTTAGGATTAGTGAAAGTGGACGGGCATTTATTGCATTGGTAGGGTCGGTCACCTCCATTATGAAGCATCTTATGGGTCTCTAGTTTTTTGGCTTGATTGAATCCAGCACCACAAACGTCACACATGTGCTGCATTTTTACTTTATGGAGAGCAACGTGTTTTCTAAGATTTTCCTTTTCCCTGAATTTATATCCACACTCCTCACACTCCCATGGCTTCTGGTCCGAGTGGATCCGCTTGTGTCGCTGCATTGCTGCTCGCTGCGTGAAGGACGACCCACACAGTTCACACACAAACGGCTTCTCTCCAGTGTGCCGTCTCCTGTGACTTTTCAAAGTTGACAACAGTCGAAAGGTCTCACCACATTCATCACACATATAAGGTCTTTCTCCAGTATGTTTTCTCTTATGTGTGGCCAGCATGCCGGCACCATTAAATGCCACATCACACTGATCACACTTAAACGGTTTCTCTCCACTATGCAAGCGCTTATGAACTTTCAAGCTGCCTGCCTCGGTGAAGCATGTTTTGCACACATCACATCTGTACGGCTTCTCACCTGTGTGGACCTGAGAAAGACAAAAGAGAAACTATTGATACATTTCTAACCTGATGAATAGAGATCTTCAGATTATTATTGGAAGAAACAAAAATAAATCTCAAATAACCTAACACAAAATAAAATAAACCTCAAATAACCAAAAATAAACCTCAAATAACCTAAAACTAAATGAAATAAACCTAAAATAACAAAAAATAACCAAAAAATGACTCAATTTTTCACAACGGTTTTCAGACTTTCTGTTTGACCCTAAATTTTAACAATAAGCAGTTTTTGTTAAAAGCACACAAAGAATATGAACATTTTTAACCATCCATGGAAGAACCATGAACAGGTCTACGATAAATAATCATATCAACATTAGATTGTTTAAAATTCAGTTTATATCCAAAGATTAGATGTCGTCCATTAAGTACTACATAAACAATCTTACTTTTTTGTGTCGGATGAGCATGGCTTTGGCAGGGAATGCTGTGCCACAATCACCGCAGCGGAATGGCCGCTCCCCTGCATGCTTCAACTCGTGAGTCTGTGGGTGAGAACTTCTGTGACAAACTGTGGCAGAAACACAAAGTAACCAATAATCTTAACATTTAAATATTTGATCAGACTCTATTATGCTAGACATGGACAGCAGTAGTATTCACCAAAACTAGGAAAATAAAGTTGATTCATACAAACAAAACTGAGTAAATGCAAACCTTGAGTTCTTCTGCTCTGGAAAATGTTTCATCACAATGTTTGCACGGGAACACTTGTTCAGGTGACTGTGCTCTGAACTTGCTATTGGCAGAGTCTTGGTCAAAGTCACCTTGTTTATTACTACAAGTTTTTTCCACTTGCTCAGCATGTTCCTGTGTAAAAGAATACATAAATATAACATAAACTATGCTAAAAACATACCTAAACTATGAATGTAGAGCCTTACTACAACATTTCTAATTCCATCTTGTAACCACTATTTTCATACAGCGTAGTCAGAGTGGTTTACTAATGTAACCAATCTTCTGATATTTCATCGATCTCATATCCACATCCCTATGCTATTCCCTAATAACAATATAAAATGTGTTCTTTATCTAAGTACCTTCATATGGTACTTGAGGTGAGGCAGCCGTGAGAATATGGCCCCGCACTCCCCACACCCAAACTCTGCCATCCTGTCATGACTCCCTGGTCCCTCTACTCCCACCAGGTCCAAGGTGCCATCCAGGGCATCAAGAGCGGAGAATGTTCGTGAGGGTACATCTAGGGTGATGAGGGAGGGCTGGAGGGTGGGTAGTTGGTGGGCTGAGGGAGGGGTGGATCCGAGGGTCATGTGTGCTGAGGCTGGAGTCATGAGTGAGGGCTGCAGTGAGGGCAACTGATGGGCTATTGGTGGAGGACCAGGTGAAAGATCTAGTGCAGATGAGGTCAATGTAGATGGCGGTGGTGGTGGTGGTGGTCTTTGAACCTGGTAGAGAAAAAAAAGATGCACTGGTCAAATTCTCACCTATCAAAACCAGCCTTGCATTCAGCACAGTTTGTAGTGATGAGAATCTAAGGGCTATTGGGAGAGCATTCTTAATATGGAAGACAAGTGCGACTGTGACTACAACAAGTCCAAATAATGATGACTTATACACAGGTTACATCATTACCAACAGTGCACTCTTGTCAAACATCAACACTGCAAATAACAAGTTAAATTAACAACCACATTAAGGCACTGCTTCGCAAGATCTATTTGTGTACTCCATTGCTTACGTATAAGGTTCCTTTATAAGGTAGATCAAGCAAAAGAGTCTCCCTCTCCTCTAGTCCATATTGCTCTTCCTTCAACACTGGTCCTCATACTCTCCTCTCTTAAAATACTGAGAACTATGCTATTACACCTAAAGCATCCTATTCTTGCATGCTTTGTTTGTAAATAGGGATCTTAACTGCTTCTATGAACCACTCATATCACCTGCAACCATTGACAGCACTGAATCATTGAAAACTTGAGGACAGACATGGGGAAAGCAACTCTGTTCTATCTCTGAGATAAGTTTGACAATGTAATCTTTAATTTCATCTAGCTCTATCTTCTCCTTTTCTCTATTATTGGTCAACTTTTGATGGACTTACAGGTGAGGTGCATGGGACGGAGGTTGGAGAGTGCGTGGCAGACACTGGGGGTAGTGGCGATGAAAAGGCATCTGACATGAGGTGTGACGGAACATTGTAGTGCAAGGAGTTGATCACAGTCTCATTTGACGGCCCGGTGCCCGTAAACACACTGCCACCCCCGTGTCCACCAAGGTTCTTGTCCTCTGCTGGGCTGCGGCTCCAGCACCACGGGGACCCGTCTGTAACTGTACCAGGGTCGACAGTCACTACATTCTGTAAACTAAATTCACAAAATTACAAGACTTGTGTTCAGACTTTTGTGATAATATACTTACATATATAATCTGAGTGAGATTGGGCATCTGAAGAAAGACTATAATTTCTGTAACAAGTAGATGGCAAGGAGGATAAGCTGTATGGTTCAAAAGTTTCAGCAACACGAGTGATTTCTTGCAGCAGCTGCCCTTTAACTCGCGCATCCTCGGCAGCCTCAGCAGAAGAAAGAGAAGACCCAGACAGAGGCAGTGAGGGGCCACTGCTGTTACTGCCGATGCACAAGCCACTAAAGTTTTCTGGGTCACTCTTAATTTGAATAAGGTTATGTGGCACAGATTCCAGGCCATTGTGACGATTAGATGTATCCTGGCCCTGGAAGTAAATAAAGGGAATTAAACAATTTGAATTATATAAAGTAGTTCTAACTCTATGAAGAAAACATGTTCTTGTAGTATCATGGGTTGATATTTCACAGTAATGAGTGAACAAGAGTGATCAAAGAGGGATGAAATGACTTAAATTGAGGAACATCAAGTGTGCTAACTATCAAAGTACTGCCTCTTGATGCAATCTTCTCCTCACACCGCCTCTTTAAAGATTCTACCACACTGTTCTTCCCAAGGATAATATACCTCTATATATTATCCTTGGTTCTTCCATGACAATAAGTGGACTGGGAAAGATATAAAAAGAGAAACTGACCTGAAGTGAGGAGCGCCAAGAGGCCGAGCGTGAGGCCGTGTGAGTGTACCCAACAGAGGGGAGAGGGGGCAAGGCTTCCTCAGGTTCCTCTACATCGATGCCCTGGAAATGCTCCCTGGCTCCCCCACCCAAGTCCACCATCATGGTACATCAGCCACAACCTTAGGGAATACACTCAACCTGAAAATCATCAAGTATAGTTACATGTAGATAAAGTTACATGTAAAGAAAGTGAAGAAAGAAGACAGGAAAATTGACATACCAAAACTTGCAGGCAGAAAAGAGAGGAGAGATAAGATTGAACATTACAATATGATGAACGACCTGGAAAAGCATTGATAAGAACTTCCTCTTGTAGACACCAACTAGAGACAGGAGGCACACAGACCCACACAGAGGTGGTATACACAGGTATATACAGAGGCATAGACAGAGGTGCAATAAGAACATAAGAAAATAAGGAAGCTACAAGATTGCCGCGAGACCTACACGAATCAGTTCCTGTTACTAAACACTACCTACATCCACTTTTCATCCCCATCCATGAAACTATCTAGCCTCCTTTTAAAGCCTCCTAATGACTCCACAAAAGGGCGAATACAACACGAACACAGTATATACATTCACACACCGAGCTCCAAGCATTCCAGAGCCTTAATAATGCACACACAATACACATGGCTATGGAGGCGAGCATTGGGATCTATACATATCAGTAGTGAATATTGGCAAGTCTGTTCAGTTCCCAGTCTTGATCAGAAAAACTCCTCATTTTAGCGCCAACAGTCTTACCTCTCTACATGACTGTTCATACCCACTACATATGTCACTCCAACACCAGTTACAGTCAGTTTTAGTTAGATATGTTTTAGCACTTCTATTATGTCTATAGAGGCTGTGGTATTGAGGTGAAGACAATACCTGGCGCGAGGTGGGAGGCTGAGCACAGGCGAGGCTGGCAGGGCGAGGGATCTATTTACCGCCCCCTCACTACACACTACTCCTTTCCCTGTCTTACGTTACAAATCCCATTACTTTACCATATCAAATAAAAGAAAATGGTTATTACGATATTTCTTTACAACTGTTCCATACACGAGGAAGCAAGTAATTCGAGTTTTTAGTATAATAGTACGGTATATATTTTTTGCCTTGCCAGCTTCCTATCGTTTGTTTGTTTACAAAATAAAGGTTGTCGAGCAGCGGTGATACGACGCGGGGATTACTGAGTGAAGGGCAGGAAGTAAAAATAGTGATAGAATATAATAATAGGCAAAGGAAGTGGATTAGGCGAAGGAGCTGTCGTGTGATACAAAGGAGAGATAAGTGAAGCAGAAGGCGAGACAGCAGCGTGTAGGGCCACCCTCACCATGGACCTGCTCGACTCCATCATGAGCAAAATGGACAAGCCACCCAGCATAAACATTAAACAAAAGAAAATATTAAAAGGTAAAGTTAAGGTGGCGTCAGTTATAGTATTGATGTATAACCTCCATAGTCTTGCAATGATGTAAGTGTTTGACGGTGAATGTGTGTCATGGGCAGAGGTGCATCTAGGGGAGGGGATGGGAGGGGGGGGCTACAGTAGGGGACCATATCCCCCCGAATTTTTTTGAAATATTATCATACAGGCCTAGTTCCCGTGATACTATCGCACATACATGACCTAAATATGTACTAAATAATAGGCCTAACAAATAATTTTTCTTCATGTAGTGTCATATTGTGGGAATTTATGTCACATACATATATTTAATGTGAGGTCTTACCTAATCCGACACAATACCCCAACTAGTCAACTAACTAGGATACTTATCGGTGGATAGTGGGTTGAAATCGCTGTAGGCTTTTGATGAATACTGCCTGTCTTGTGATCCGAAGTGGTAGCCGTGATCGAGGCCGCAGGTGAAGTGCGGAGGTGGAGGCGTTATTGTGGTTGGCGTCAAGGAAGCTATTCAGGCTTAATAGACGCAGCACTGATATTCGCTATGTCGATGAGACAAGTCCTATTGTATTTTAACACTATGTGCAAAGAGTCTATATACAAATTCTCTCATATATACAAATCCACGTATATTTAGTAAAAGATGTTAACTCGGTAGAGGCTCGGAGTGTACTTGTAGTATATTAGATGCTACTCCCGCAAGGGTCTGGAGTGTACTGAAATCTAAACCAGCGGCGGCGACCGGCCGCACAAATCCTACCTACACGTCTCAATCGTCGGTGGCGGCGAGGCACCCCTACCAATACCTGCCACGTATACACGCAGGATAGGAGCAATATTATAACGACGACCAATAGCCAGTCGCTCCAAGTTAAGGTGCTAATATAAGGTGCAAATGCTTAATAACCACTGGGAATGCTCATTTATATTAGCCCAGTACTTATCATTTACTTAAATTACCTTATATTAATACCCATTACCATTATAATTATATATATACATCCCTACTCTACCAATTCAAACCACCACTCTACCAATTATTGAGAGGGTGGTTGGTGGATAATTTCCACACATATTTCGGTATATGCTTGGGTGTATTTCGGTATATTTTGGTATGTGTTCAGGTGTATTTCGGTAAGTGGTTATGTATATTTCGGTGAATTACAGTATATTTTGGTAATCAAATAAACCAAGGGGCCAAAAATAAACATAAACAAGGGGCTATAAATTCACGAGGGACCAAAGATCTTCAATGCTCTACCAAAAGAGGTGAAGTGCATTACTGACCAGTTCAAGTCTGGCTTGGACAAATTACTACAGACGGCGAGAAACCTCCAGACAGAGAGGAGACAGAAACCTCCAGACAGAGAGGAGACAGAAACCTCCAGACAGAGAGGAGACAGAGAGGAGACAGAAACCTCCAGACAGAGAGGAGACAGAAACCTCCAGACAGAGAGGAGACAGAAACCTCCTGTTGAGTGGAGAGAACATTTTAATTCCTTCAGGAGCCCACATATATTATTTATTCCCCTTGACTTAATGAATGGCTGTTGTTATATTGGTACCGTGCATATAACTATTTTCAACACTTTACTACTGCGTGTCAATTTTATAACATCATATATTTTTGACATAATTAACACTTTTTTTATGATCTTCACAGAACAACAAAAAGCGGTTGAGGAGGCCAGATCTAAGGAGAAAGAAAGACTAAATCAATTCAGAAAGCATGTAAGTATATGTATTAAACAAGGAAAAGTTTGTTGAAATGATAAGATGATAAGTCAAATGTAGGTGAATATTCAAGTGTATTTTCAGTATTGTATGCCTGATAACGTGTTTTTCCCTTTTTTTCAATAATTGCAGATTGAGGATAGAATCAACCGATTTATCCAGAATGTCGCATTAATGAAGAAGAAATTTGAACCGATGGACCGAGTTGCCAGGAGTATAGTGTAAGAACAAGCAGCCATGTCATAGTAGTGGCCCCAACTACACCTTGGCACTCAAATTAAAACAACTGCACTTCAAATTTAAACACCTGAACTTCAAATTAAAACAACTGAACTTCAAATTTAAACAAGTTATTCTCAAATTAAAATAACTGAACTTCAAATTTAAAAAAGTTATTCTCAAATTAAAATAACTGAACTTCAAATTTAAACAAGTTATTCTCAAATTAAAATAACTGAACTTCAAATTGAAATAACTGAACTTCAAATTAAAATAATTGAATTTCCAATTAAAAGAAAAAATGAATATTATATTTTGAAATTCATTTGTTATATTTTGAAGTTCTGGTGTTCTAATTTGAGAGTGAAAGGTGTATTATGAAAACCCCAGAAAAGTCATATTTCTTCCTGCAACTTTTTATCTTACCGAGTGCTGCCAGCAAAGGGAAGAGGAAAAATTTATGAAAAGATAACCATTCTTTTAAATATTTTAACAGCATACTACATAGATAAAGCAACACAGGATGAAGTAACGTATAGCTATTCCGTTTATGTTAGTACACAAATTTTCGAACATTTTTGGCACTCAAATTTTTTTGGCACAATTTGTTGGCACTCAAAATTTGTTTACACTAATATTTTTTGGCACTCAAAATTTTTCGGCACTCACTTATTTGCCACTCAAATTTTTTTGGCACTCAAAATATTTTGGCATTTTATAGCTAGCGAGTGAGGGAAGAGTGACAGCCTGTGGGTACTACGAAGTACCCCCAGGCTGTCATTCCTCCCTCACTCGCTAGCTATAAAATGCCAAAAACATTTTGAGTGCCACAAATGTTTGAGTGCCAACAAAATTTGAGTGCCAATTTTTTTTAGTGCCAAACATTTTTTAGTGCCAAACATTTTTTAGTGGCAAAACATTTTTAGTGCCAAATTTTTTTGTGCCAAAAAAATTGTGCCAAAAAAATGTGAGTGCCAGCAAATTTTGAGTGCCAAACATTTTTGAGTGCCACAATTTTTTGAGTGCCAATTTGTTTTGAGTGCCAAAATTTGTTTGTACAGTTTTTTTGTTTCAAAAAATGTTGTGCCCAAAATTTTGAGTGCCAAACGTTTTCGAGTGACAAAAAAAATTGAGTGCCAACATTTTTTGAGTGCCAAACATTTTTGAGTGCCCAAAACATTTTAGTGCCAAAAAAATACTTTTGTTTTCTTTTGTATAACTACAGTATGTGTACTAACATACACGGAATAGCTATACGTTACTTCATCTTGTGTTGCTTTATCTATGTAGTATGCTGTGTAAAAATATTTAAAAGAATGGTATATCTTTTCATAAATAATTTTTTCCCTCTTCCCTTTGCTGGCAGCACTCTGGTAAAGATAAGAACAAGTTTGCAGGAAGAAATATGTCACTTTTCTGGGGGTTTTCATAATACACCTTTTTACTCTCAAATTAGAACAACAGAACTTAAATATACAAAGATATAAAAATAATACATTATTTTTTTAATTTGAAATTCAATATTATCTACTCATTATTTATTGAGTTCAGTATTTTAATTTGAATGTATTTTAATTGAAGTTGTTATTTTAATTTGAAGTTGTTATTTAATTTAAAGTTATTTTAATTTGAAGTTGTTATTTTAATTTGAAGTTGTTATTTTAATTTGAAGTTGTTATTTTAATTTGAAGTTGTTATTTTAATTTAAACTCAGTTGTTTTAATTCAAACTTCAGTTGTTTTAATTTGAAGTTCAGTGGTTTTAATTTAAACTTCAGTCGTTTTAATTTTAGATTAACTTTTTTAAATTTAGATGCACTAGTTTTAATTTGAAGTTCAGTTGTTTTAATTTGAGTGAAAGGGTGGGGAAAAAAGCTCAAAAGTGTAGAAAACTTTTAAAACACTTAAGGGAATGTAAGATTTCTTAACCATTGAATTGCCATGAAATATAATGTCTTTAAGGGTCACTGGATAGGAAATGAACTATCTTATACAGTGGAAAAGTTTTGTAAATATTTCTTTAATAATGTTACCGCCATATTTTCATGTTAGAATACAGTACAACTGTAGTTTAGGGCTTATTTTTATAATGTAAATTTGGAATTTTCAATGAGCATTGGTATGAAATATTATAAAGTTAAGGTACAATTGCCTTGAATTATCTTTGTAGGAGAGATGTTGCTGATGTTGCAGGTCTCACCACCTATGCCTTCGGCACCGAGGATGTTGACCGGCATGTGATGGTGTTCAAGAAGGAGTATCCCATCACGGAGGAGGAGCTGGATGCTCACAGGAATGGGGAAGAATGGGATCCAGAGAAGGCCAAGGAAACAGCATTACTGGTATAAACAAACTTTACAGTCACTGATTCAGTTGTTATTCATGTGCTATTTAGTTCCTCATCTCTGACATTACTCCTGCCTGTTTTAGTCATAGACCAATGTTATACAAAACATATATATAGTCACCTCTCATCATATGATATCAATAGTTCTCTCATCTGACTGAGTTATGACTTTTTAAATTAGCATTTCTTATAGTTTCATAATCATTTCTAATTTTTTTGATAATTAGTGATTGACTTCCTGTTTCACTACAGAAAGAAAAACAAGAGAATGAAGACATACAGAGAGCACAGGATCTGAAAAAAGATCCTGGTTCCCACAAATTTCTTGAAAAGTTTGACCGCTTGGTTGGCAAAGAGACGGGCAAAGAATCAGCAAGGATTCTGGAGGTCAACAAACAGTTTGGTGAAGGTATGTATTTATGACCTGTATTTGTAATTACAAACTAATATCTTAATGTCTACCTGCCAGTGTCATAATGTCATAAAATATTTAGTAATGAAGGCTTGACAATGCCTGATTGTGGAAGTCACTACATGGCAGATGACAATTTGTAGTGGGGGAAAAAAGCTCAATTGAGAAATGATGAAATAAAGTAGATACAATTATGTGGCAAGATGTGTATGTTAATGGCAAGAGCATGTATTTGTGAAGGTATTTTCACTTTCAAGTCTGTTAACACTCTCAATTTGCCTTTCCCCAAAATGCCAGCTCACGTAAGAGACCATAAACTGCATTAAAAATAATCATCAGAACCATAATAGTGTTGGAGATGTAGTCAAGCAATTTACTCGGCCCAAAATTCCTGTATTGTAGAATTATATTTGATAATGTTATTCAGTGTTTGGAGTGGTTCATCAGCTTCATGACAATATATTCTTTCAGTTCGCAGTGAACTTAAGAAAGACAAACGAACCATTGAAGAAACCCTGGCTGACATGAGGGCCAAGAAGCTCAAGAAAGTTCATGAGGAAGCAGAGGAGACCAGTGACAAAGCTGAAACTGAAACTGAAACTGAAACTGAAGCTGAAGACTGTGCATAACATTTATTATCTTTAGTGTTATTACTTTATTGAAAGATTATCGTAATGCTTGTAGATATACATGTACTGTACCTGTTTGAAAGTCAGTATCACTTGACTACACCATGACTTTGCATCAAGGATTTGTGCTGACAGATTTCATTGATTGAAAGAGGAGTAAAAAAAGGCCCATGTAGGAAACAAGGCTTGAATTTTCATAGTTATTAATTGTGAGTTTAGGGTATAGGATTTTGAAATGAATTGTTATTATTGGTAAAAATACACGGGTTACAAGAAAAGTATACAGTAAAACCTCTCTTATTCGGACTTCAGATATTATTCGGACTTTTTTTTTTTTTTTTTTTTAGGGGTTGAAATTTTCTAGCTTCCATTTTTTTTTTTTTTTTCTTTCTAAGGGGTCGAAATTTCCTAGCTATTCACCTATAATTTTTTTTTTTTTTTTTTACATATCCCCCCATTATTCGGATCCTTGCATTACTCGGACCACTCCATTTGGCCCAATTAGTCCGAATATGAGAGGTTTTACTGTATTTACCATTAATGTTTGTATGTGAAGCTGTAGAAAAGCTTGATTTATATGCAATTGATTGATGTAGTTTCCGATTATTGTGATAGAAGCAGAAGTTGAATGTTACTCGAATTATTATTATTATTTTTTTTTTTTTTACATTCCTTGTCGATTGAAAACTCACAATTCATGTGACTTTCATATATGAAGAAAGATTTATCAGACTTTCAAAGTTGTATATATGAAGAATTAACTATATGAATTTTAATTGGAAAGTTATGACAGGTAATGTGACAATTTTGATTATATTTCCACGGGTCTGTTTGCTTCTCTGCCAGGGCTCAGGCTGTCATATGTTTTTTACAAACCTTTACAGAAGAATCTAAAACTATACGAATACCAACATTTCTTGCTGAAGCCAATACCATTATTGAGGCAAAACTGATACGATACGATTACCTGATACCAGTATTGACAAGTAAAACTTTAAATCGTCAGCATGTGACAGGCTGGGACAGACCCACCTCAGACCTTGACTCTGGAGGTCACGGTGAGGTGGTCAGTGAGCTCCCTTGTATGTAGGTAGGTTTTAGCAGTGACCTCCCTTGTTACCCCCCTCATTCTCCCTGGAAAATCAACCTCCTTCCTCCAACAAATCCACATCCTGCATCTGATTTAACCATCCTGCTGTAATATTCCGTTTTTTCCCCTTCCCTCACCATTACACTCTTTCTCTATAACCCCTCCCCTTTTTATTCTTTGCCATGGTGCCATATGACTTCTGATGTCTGGCACATTCACCCTTTTAGCATTAATTCAATTCCCTTGTACGCAGCTGGTGCGTGGATGTAATTGTGCTGCGACCATATTCACACCACATGCAAAACAGCTGTATTTTGTGCGTGACAAGTTTGTGACATCTATAAACTATTAAAGATGTGTCTCATACGCCAGCAAATACAGCGGCTATTGCCATAATGATCAAAGCTTTTCTTTTGGGGAAATGTGTTTATTAAATTCTTTATTGCTATTCAACACCAGCATAGCTATCACCTGACTTGTTCTACGTAGCATCTCACCATTATGCACATAGGTACCTGTTCTTCATGGAGGAAAGAAATGCATTGTAGGCCTTGAGCAGGATCATAGGTTTTAGCTATACACACCAGGTAAGAATTTCCCTCAGCACTTGTAATCATCAGACCTCAGTATTTCATAGATGAATACCAGTGACATCAAGCAACAAAACCAGAACACTTGTTGAACTTATTGATATGAAATAAAAGATATGAGAAATTATATGATTTTTGTTATGATTATCTTATATGTAAGAAAACAAAATATTGACCGAATATTTGGTTTTGAAATTGAAATGTCTTGCAAATTATTTTTCATTAAGTGAAGTGTGCAACTGTGAAGTTATTTTTATGACAATGCTGATAGAGATAATATTCATGTCCTATGTCCGGCCATTTAAGTTTTTTCCCCCCTGAAAATGAACGTACTATGGGTAAAACAAGTATTGGTGCACTATATGCGTGAACCATTCTGACACTACGGAACGAAGAAAACGAAAACCCTCCCATATCATCAGCATTTGACCGAATGTTTACAGTATTCATCGGACTCCTAGGCACCGATACTTGTTTTACCCATACTACATGTTAAAAAAGTAATGGGAGTACACATAAAACTTGCTTACCTTGATGACTTTGGGTCAAAAAAGCCCTTCGGAGATTGGCGGCGTCGAGCAAAATCTGGGACATCGGGACTACACTTTTCTCTTCCCAATTGACTTGACACAGATCTCAGACTGTGGTTTTAGGGAGTTTTTACTGCATTATGTACAAGCACGGATTCCAGGTGCTTATGTACAGGCACTTAAGAAGAACAGAGGACAATCCTAGCTTGTGACTCCATGTAGTTCCCAGGTAAAAAATATTTGCGGCGCGGCAAATTTAAATAATCCCATATATTTATAAAAGTCTGTGGCACTTGGCGGGTTACCATGAGGGTAGTGCTACCAGTCAACGTGCTCCTCCTGTCACTATCAGGAGGAGGGGCTTGGAGGAACCCATGGCCAGGCAACACACCTGTAGTCAATAATTCTAAAACATATTTTTTCAGAGAAAATAGGAAGCATATTCAGATATATTTTATTTTCAAGTGTTAAAAAACTGACATGGAATGAGAGTTTTGATGAAATTAAATAACGGAAAACATTAACGATAATCATCTACGTAGTCATAAAAATACATCCACTGTAACTGAAAACTCAACTAAAATACCTCCCTCGCCTAAGTCTAGTCTTGATCTATTAGTGATTTTAGAATTCAAAATAATCTCTTGTTCTATTTTTCATTTCTTTTTTTACTGCGAAAGATATAAGCATTTCATCTTGGAATAAACTACTAAGTCTGCATTCATTCATATATAAACTTACTATGTACACAACAACTTCATGTACTGCAGCAGTGACCTTTGACCCTCCTACAGCAGCCCATCCCAGCACCACCTTAGTCAGCTAATAGCTCCTCCTCGTCCAGGTTTAGATCCTGAAAGAATAGATAGACGGACACAAATTATGTCAAGAAGCAGCCATAGCGCAGAGTCTAGGTAGTACATATACACAAAGGCCTTCATTTATCAAAAGTTTTTATTATGTGCAAATTCAAACTTTCAATAAGGTCATTATGTTACGTTTGTTGAGTGAGATCCGAAGCCAGAAGGCCAGATGCAGCAATCAGTGTATCAGAGCAATCTGACTGGCAAGCTTTGCTCATCGTCATCTTAGTTATATTGAAACATCTTTTCTCTATCTATTAGCAACAATGCTCTCTGGATGCCATTCATAACCTTACATTTGGGTCTATGTTGTCTTCAATGCGGATTTTCTCAATATCCAGCTCCAGCTCTCTCTCCAGCTGCGCCTGGTCTATGCTGGGTCTGGATGCACCACCTGCTGGGAAGGCAAGGACAAATAACACATATAGCAGGTAAAGATTATAACTAATAATACATAATTATTATATACATAGTACTAGATTGAGGGTGATAACAAACTTAACACCTACAATTACTATGCGTTAGTTGCCCTAGCCTAAATGTCCATATAGACATTTTGTTTACTAACTACTAGGGATGCAAGGAGTTCACAATTTCTTTTAGAACTATGTACCCTTACAAGCACTGAAAGCCTTGAAGTGTATCTAGAAAGACTGTTAATGGATGGGTGTGGCTGTTAATGATATCAATGTTTGGGTGAGTCCGATGGTTAATTTGTGGCAGCGCATCAAACTCACACACCTTCATGCACCACCACCAGCACAATCCCCCTTCTTAACTTCTTAAAAGATCTCAAAATACGAAAAATTAAAGTTTATAGCACAGGGATTGTCTTACAGTTCACTAAAACTCCAGTTCATTGAACTTTTTGAATATTCTACACAAGTGCTCTCAGACCATAAATTATTTGAGTGATTGAAATTAATGTTGTGTATGGTAGCAATACATCATCAAGATTAAGAAAATTACGTGAATGATTTTGGTTAAAGAAACATCCCTGGAGTGAAACAAAATTTGCATGGCCTGATTCCCATTAAATCTCTGAATTTCATCTTATTAGCAATCACAGACTACCATTATATCATAGATCTAAGCTCAATTTATCAAAACACCAAATGTAACACTTGATATAAGCACTATATATTGTGTGCCTCCCCCCCAGACACACACATACAGGATTTCATCTAATGTAACCTTCATTCATGAAACTGTCTCCTGCAAATTTTCAATGGGAAAATACACTGGTAAGCACAAGTCACTGGCGGTACAGTATCAATTTACATAAATCAAACTAAACCCACATTAGTCTGTAGGGTAGTGATAATCAATGCGATACAAGGTGTTCGCGTGCCATCTGGAGGCAGTTTTTGTGTTAGGCAAGATATCAAAACTTGAATCAGTAATTATCTTGCAGCATTATGTCACCCTATTCCAGGACACAACTTATAGGATATCACACATTAGGCAATACATGACATGGCATTAGGTCTGAAAGTTCCATTCTTCGAAATAATAGTAAGAGAGAGAGAGAGGGAGAGGGAGGGAGAGGGAGAGGGAGAGGGAGAGGGAGAGGGAGAGGGAGAGGAGAGGGAGAGGGAGAGGGAGAGGAGAGGGAGAGAGAGACAGAGACAGAGAGAGAGAGAGAGAGAGAGAGAGAGAGAGGAGATGAAATAGAAGAGTATAGGATTAGATCATTAAATCGGGAACACAAAATTATTACGCTTGAAAATGTTGTCCTTATGGCCTGAAATGCCGAGCAACCCTGATTTCAATTGGTTAGAAACACGCTAAAGGCTTCTCAACATATGACTCATTACCAAGATGACTTCCTCTGCCCTGCTCACTGGACAGAGGTGGCAGGGGGGCAAGAACCCCTGGTGACCTTGCTTGAGGGAGGGACATTTTTAACAGTAGTCCTGGTAAGAATAGCTTCTGAAAGCCCTTTATGCCTAAATCAAATGAAACAACAGGGCTTCTTTGCGTGTCCCTTCCACCTTGTTGGATGGCACCGGCCTGCAGCAAGTTGTTGTGGTGGTCTTGGTGCACTGCCATGGTGGAACCGTCTCATTACAACCCCATCTCGCTACATCTAATTGCATAAACCATTGCTTGGCATGCACCTAATAAACTACTATTGGCACCAAAAATCCTACAAAAGCTATAAACAAACATAGTAGAGGAAAAGCATAACCATGAACTATTTTCTAGTCTAGGAGGTCACCCCTCAAAGCAATGGAGGCTGAGGGCACCCTTACCATCAGCTGCGGGGTCTCTAGACTTTCTTGTTCTTTAACTGAGGTGTAGAGAATATCTAACAGCAATGAAAGTACTTGAGGCAAGACTTATCACTTCAAGATATGTACAGGGAAAGTGAAATAAAATCACAAAATATGACATGCTTAAGAAAAAGTGAAAAAGTGAAAAAGTCCTTTCACCAAACAAGATACAAGGAAGTGAATGAATAACTTTCAAGCCTCCAATCACTTCACATTCACGCACCTCGCCGCACATACCTTCCATTAGATGCTGATGTGTATGATGATCTTTTTTTCTCACACAACCAATTGCAAAATAAAGTTAGTATAAAGTTAAAAATAAAGAAAAATATGAGAAAGAAGCTGGAATGTCTCAGTATAAAGTCTATCTCTTTATAGAAAAAAAGAAAGAGAGAAGAAAGAAACTAGTATGTTTCTGTTTGAAGTCTATCTCTGTTTGGAAAATTAAGAAACTGGAATCTCTCTGTTTGAAGTCTATCTCTGTTTGGAAAAGAAAGAAGCTGGAATCTCTCTGTTTGAAGTCTATCTCTGTTTGGAAAAGAAAGAAACTGGAATCTCTCTGTTTGAAGTCTATCTCTGTTTGGAATTATCAACAATAATCTCTGTTATCCCGCATTACGCTTATCAATTACCGACAAACAAATAGACAGACGCATGGATCAGGTGCACATCAAAGTAAACCAAGAAGCAGACATGAGAGGTGTACAAAATTCAAACCCCCAGGATAAAATCTTCACACACTGGCATGCAAATCAATACAAGACAGATCAGCCACGTCAAGATGCCATTAAACTTAAACATGCACTTCCTAGTTGTGAAAAGCAAGAGAAGCATACGCACAGCAAACAAAAGATCAAGGACCAAATTAAACATGCAGTAAGACCTCAGTATGAAAAATATACCTGAAACCAACCTGAAAATATATCATAAATGTAGTTTTCCCTCTAAAGAAACCTTAAGCCCACATGTAAAGAAGCCCTTAAGAAAATTGGTTAGTCTCCAATATAAACAATTTTCAGTGCATTGTGTGGTGGGTCAGGAACAAAGGAGATCTCTGTGAATAGCCAGCAATGGGAATTTGAGTTATTGCAGTTTCTCAGTATTTTGAACCATACGTATCTTATGTTATAAGTTATTCTTACTTAGTCACCTGACAGTCTTACATTAAGGCTGTGTATATTATATATAACTTGCAAAAGACAAAGCTGACAAAGATATGAAACCAGCATCAAAATGTAACTGAGTGTATACATATCTTTATACATCTCTAAAGTATTACAATGACAAAGGTACTATTGAATATTATTTTAGCTTCTTTATCCCTGCCCCACCACACACACACCACAATGGGTGATTCTCACACACTAGCTAAAGAACAAACAAAGTGTATGCACCCCTTCACTGAGCCACGCTTTGGTTACCTATCATCTCCTCCTCTTCTGAGCCCCAGCCCTCCGCGCCATCCTCGTCCCAGCACAGGGGCGTGTGAGGAGGACTGACCGAGGTGGGAGGCACTGCAGCAGCCCCTCTGTCCTGTTTCTGATGGTCAGCTTCCTCCTTCTCGCTTGTCAGAGTTGGGTTACGGTTTTCTTGAGATTTTGATACCTCACGTGCCCTATTTAGCAGTACATCATCCAAATCCTTCACTGTTACTGATATCTTTTCTTTCCCTCTTGGAAAAGGAATTTCTGCATCCTCATCTACTGGCAGTACATTTCTTCATCTTCTCTCACTGGAATCAGCTTTGCATGGTCTTCGTCTGGTAAATATTCATCAACACCGAGGACAGCCTGATCTGTGCCGCCCCACCCAAACATATCATTGTCCTCCTCTAACACCAGGACATTGTCATCTTCCTTCGCTGCCATAAGGTTCTCTTCATCTTCCTTCACCGGCAATAAAACATCCCCAGCCTTCTTTAATGGCAAGAGAAACTCCTCATCTTCAGCTATGAAAGTATCTTCAGGCTGAACTGAACATTGCAACCCAGTCTCATCTCTCAATACTAAATGGTCATCTTTATCTGGATCTTGGAGACCCAAAGTCTTACATCCCATTAAATCTTCGTCAAGTTCCTCTTCTAATGTGACCCCTATTTCATATCTCCCTTCAAGATCTTCAACACTTCTCTGGGATCCTTCACAAACTAAAAACAAGGGATATATAGCAAAATTAAATCATGGGAGTTGAGATAACACCCATCTTTATAATATCTAACCGTACAAAACTGATTAGTTATTTTATTAAAGCTTTTTATGTCCAAGTTTGGTGCGATAAATATACATCTCTTTTATACAATTGACATGTGGAGTGCCGAGATGGAGTGATGTGAGCAATGAGAATATGTATGAAAGATGCGGCATGGGAGTGTGCAGATGGCTTGACGTGTGGAGTGGTGGAATGGGTGAAAAGAAATACAATGAGATGGTTTGAGCCCAACGAGACCTTTGAGTGACATCGCGGGTCATAGTGAGAGGAAGACCACTTGTGAGGAGGAAGGATGAGTATGGGAATGTGTGAGTGCAGGGGGTAGCAGGGGAGGGGGGAGGCTTGAACAGGCGGGGAGGGAGTGTTAGGATAGGGAGAGGTGGGGGCTCTTCTGCATTGGCCACCCCCTTGAGGGATATAGACAGCTGCCATTCTCCTAAACAAGTAGTGTAGCAAAAAATAAATAAAAATAAATAATAATAATAATAATAATAATAATAATAATAATAATAATAATGATAATAATAATAATAATAATAATAATAATAATAATAATAATAATAAATAAATAAATAAATAAAAAGATATGAAAATAAATAAAATTGCTCAAAAATATCTAAGTTAACCTATCAACCTTAACTTTCACTCCTACTTTCATCATTATGGAACTAATTATTTTACACATTCAGGAATTTAAACATTTTCTTTAACACTTTGCTCATACATTTTCCTTTCACTACCTTCACCCTCTTACTTATAGGTCTGTGTATAAGCTGTGAGAGATCGTGTGTTCAATGAGTACAACACTTAAGCAAACCGTAACAGGATTAGATCAAGACAAACACACTTACCATAAGGCTGAATGCTGTCCAACATCAACGTTTGTGAAATGTTAAGACTAAGCTAAACCCACAAAGAACCTGTACTTAGAATGGTTATGAGTCAAGTGCTGAGATGCTCTTATCCTTCTATCTTTCACTCCCCCCCCGACCTCTCTCTTTCTCTCATGACAGTTCTGTTCAGGAAATGTCAATGCATAATATATGTCAGAACTAAGGATGAAAGTAACAGTAATCTTTCCCCATCAGTCTATCACTAATAATCTTGTGCATGGAATGAAGGACTTATTTGTACACACTTTTTTCTACAAACCTGCCATATCACTTGACGACTTCTCTTCAATTAGTGATGAAAGCGATGATCTCTTCCCACACAGTGACTTTCATCACACATCAAACTAGATCATATGCATAATTTCCACAAAACACATTCATGGGGATCACAAACATCTTGCAAAGCACTCACTATGGATGGCAATGGTCTGGACTTACCTAGATCAGCAGCAGCGGGAACAGCAGGGACGGGCACCAGCACATCTCCTGGCAGGGAGGCAGAGGCGGGCAGGGCAGCGGCAGGGGCAGGGTCACAAGCACCAGTGGGTATCAATGCCTCTTCCTTCAACCCTGCCGAGGCACCTGCAGGGGAACACCTAATATTAGTGCCTTGTTATTAAGCTGGAAAAGCGTAATTTAAAAAAAAATAGGAAAAGCTGGTTCACAAATAGGGTTGTTAATGATTGGAATGGACTCGGTAGACAGGTAGTTAGTGTGGAGTCATTAGAGAGCTTTAAAGGGAGGCTAGATAAATTCATGGATGGGGATGAAAGGTGGATGTAGGTAGTGTTAAGTAACAGGAACTACCACGTGTAGGTCTCGCGGCCTCTTGTAGCTTCCTTATTTTCTTATATTCTATCTACTCGATGATGTCATGCCAGCCAGTGAGACATATTGCATACATACTTTCATTAGTTGTGATGCACAGTACAGGCATCTCTTGAGAGCTTAGTGCCTTTCCTATCTCAATACTTTGTGCTCGTCTCTTCACATAATTAATAGAATTCTGCACCATTCTCATATTTTTAAGTGTTGAAACAAAATAAAACTTATTCTCATTAGAGACAAAATACAGCAACTTGAGGACATATATATTTTTTAGTATTCAAAATATCAACACAGGGAAATCTTAAGACCACTTCATCACCTTGATTCTCAGGTTGTTGTGGGGCATCAACAAACTCTTGGTCCTCCCCTTCCGGCGGCTGGTACACAAAGCTGCCCGCCGCCTCAGCCTTCCGCATCTCCTCCAGGGCTTCACGCTCATGGTTGCCCTGGAAAAGTAACATGTCACCTCTGTCATGTAACCAGACCATTTGAAAAAAAAACATGACATTTGTGCTGCCCTTTCATATTTTGTTACATTTCCACCACTCCACAGTTCCACTACACTTACTAGTCATAACAAATCTTACATTCACATTCTTATTACTCCACCATAAATTTAGTTAACCCCTTGAGACCCAGAACGTAATTTCCATTGTAATGTAACTACCATTAAACCATTTTTAGTGACTATAAGCAATGGTTTACAGATATGACCTGTTTGGAGTCCTTGTCCACTAGCTTATTTGGTTTATTTAGTTACCTTTCAAAATTTTATGGCTAACAACAGACAATTTTATATAGCAAAGGAAAGATCTGGGCGTGAAGGGGTCAACACCACATTTACCCTTCCGTAACTCATTTCCACTGCTTTAAACTTAAGCCTACAGAATATCTTCCACATTCTCATTTGCATTATCCTAATTTGCGGCCTCATTTGCATAATATCACAGAATATCTTCCATAATAATATTTCCATTATTTTCCACATCCACATTTGCGTACTATGTCACTGTGGACACTTATGCCGTCCCTCAGTGCCTTCTTTACTTCCTTATGCACTGTTCTTCTCATCCTGTGACCCAGAGGCCTCACATGGCTGAAGAATATCTGATAGACCTTGCTGTACATACATTAGTATACCATACGGAAAATGGCTACATTACTGTAATACTCATTCATATGAAGGTTGTTATTATATAAAAGAAGAATTTTTTTTTTTACTTTTAACCCCTTCACGCCCAGATATTTTCTTTGCTATAAAATACTGTATGTTGTCGAGCCATAAAATCACGAAAAGTAACTGAATATACCAAATTAGTTAGTCGACAAGGATACTAAACAGGTCATATCTATAAAATATTGCTTATGTTCACTAAAAATTGTATAATGGTGGCCTAATTACAATGGAAATTACATTGTGGGTCTCAAGGGGTTAAGGGCCTTTAAGGTCAAAGTAGGGGAGAGCGGGGCAGGTTGCATCGAGGGTAGGTTGCACCATTGCCTCTAACTCGCATGTTATCACACGTACATCGTCTTAATACTACTACTACTACTACTACTACTATAAACTACTACAACTACAACAATAATAATAATAAAAAAAGTTAATGCGAGTTAGAGGCAATGATGCAGCCTACCCTCGATGCAACCTGCCCCGCTCTCCCCTAGTACAAGATGTTGCTTCTCACCGGAACAGAGGCTGTGGAGGCTGCAGGGATGGGTTTGGTTGTCTTCTCCAAGTACTGCTGGGCCTTTAGAGCGTCAGTAATGCCTGTGAAGAGGTTGTCATACTGGCCTGGGTCTGCCAAGGTCTGGGCTATCTTCTCCCCGGCTGCTTGCTTCCACAACCCCACCACACGAGAGATTTCGCTTGGCATGTATGTTCTGCAAGTGGAGAATTATGTGCTATAGATTATGATCCTATGGCATACATATCATGAAGCACATTTCTCCTGAAGAAGATTTCGAGGATCTGGCCAACATAGGATTCTCAATTGTAAACATCTCGGTGAAAACATGAGGAAAGGCTGGAGATGTAAATATACCACAAAAAGTAATATGCAAGGAAATCAAAATACGTAGTATAATAATAACTACGTATGAAGTACAAATATGACCAAAAATTGATACAAAAACATTGTCGGTGCACTGATACTAGCAATGGCTGATACAGATGCAGCACATGTGAGAGATAGATGCTAGGTGCAACAGTCAATGAAATTATAGGCAAGTCAAAGGCAAAGAAACAACTTGCTTCCGAGTAAAATAGCAGGTAACTAACTCAACCAGTAAGTTGTGGAAACGGTGAATATTGGGCCAGGTAAAAAAATTGTCACAAAAGACTGCGCCAAGAGAAGTTCTAAAAAAATTGTCACAAAAGACTGCGCCAAGAGAAGTTCTAAAAAAATTGTCACAAAACACTGCGCCAAGAGAAGTTCTAAAAAAATTGTCACAAAACACTGCGCCAAGAGAAGTTCTAAAAAAATTATGAATGAAGAACAAAGAGCAAGGGGGAAAAACATACAAATGACACAGACACACAGAACAGCAGGACAATGAGAACAGGGGGAAAGAAAATTATCAAGTGATTGGGGAAAAAATACATACATGAATATGACAAGACTTCATTACATGTACGAATGAATGGATAAAACTGCCATCCAACTGGAGCTACTGGCTAATGGAACCAATTGCCAAAGGAAATTGTCTTGTAGAAATGTACACTAAATTTATAATCGTATGAAACAGTAGCATTCAGCGACAGACCATCTTGAGATTGATTCACTTGAGCAAACATAAAATAAGGTCAGTAACACACACACACACACACACACACAATACTGAAGGTCTGCCACACACACACACACACAATAGTGAAAGTCTGCCACACACACACACACTACTGAAGGTCTGCTCGTCCCTTACCTGGCAAAGAAGGCAGCCTCAGGGATCCTGTTGGTCTTGATAAGCAGCTCCAGACACTCCTTGAGGTTGGCCGTGAGGAAGTGAGAGAGGAAGGCCACATTGTTCCTGCCCTGACCCTCCGCCTCCTTGCCTACCTCCCGGATGAACGACGCGTTGCCTGAGGGTGCACAAGGTGGCCAAGAAGGGAGGCTTTAGAGAATCATTTAAAAAGACCCATCACCCAAACTTCTTCAGATCATCGTGCATAGATAGCATGCAATAAGGACCTAAATCACATTGGTTAATTAAAAGGAAATATGACAATACTTCATGAGTGTCAGAGTCATGAGTGTCAATAAGCCTCTAGAAAATAAGGTGCAGCGAGGCCTACCTGTGGCTGTTGCCTGCAGGAGTAGGCCGGGATAATCATGGGCACGCAGCAAGCAGGTCTGGGCCATCTGCAGGTCGCCGCGCTGCTGTGCTAAGTCTGCCACCAAGCGCCACTTGTGTTCAGAACCTGCCTCTGCTGCCAGCTGGTGACACACCTCCAGCTCCCCGAGGCTCAGGGCCAGGTCAAATCTAGAAGCACGAGACCATGACCACCGTGAATGGGACTTTATTTCTAATTAGTTTGTGATGCACAAATAATTGCTCTTCATAGAAAGACATCAGAAACCAAAAATGCAAACCCTATATGATTTGTGCCTATATATGCTGATTATGGTCAGTCATGACAAGCACAAGGCAATTAATGATCAATATAGCCAATGCTCTGGTGTCTTCTAAAAATGAGTTAAAAGGAGAACCTACGCCTAAAGATACATGCCATTCTAAATATGAAGTCTTGACTTGTTCTTTAGCTAATACTCCTCCATATACTACTTCATGTGGCTACCATCCAACCAGTTCACAGGTAGCCTTCCTCCTACACCTATCTTATCTAATCTTACTTCCATACATTGTGCAACAAACTCATCTTCATTAATTCCTTCTCTAATATCAAACAAAACACCAATAGACATCAAATTCGTGACAGTCTGGCCTCACTTGTGCTCTGGGTCAGTGGACACAGCAAGGGCCTGTTTCTTGAACCCTTGCTTCTCCAGGAAGTGAGCCACGCGTGTGCGGTGTGCCGGGGGGATGGTGGGAAGCACCCGGTCTGCAGTGTTGAAGTCACGGCGCATCACAGCTGTCTGGTACTCCAGCACCGATACAAGCAGCTCATAGGATACTACATTCAGCTCTTTGTCACCAAGGTAGAGCCGGTTCTCTTTAGGTATGTAACCAAGGAGGTAAAGGGTCCTGCAAATAGGTAGAAAATGCAGGTAGGCAATAGATACATGAGCATTCTGTGCTAAGTCATAAGTGATCTTGCTTAATGACTCATTCTTTCTGCACAAGCAATAGTATCTAAATAGGAAGCAAAATAAAGAATTGTCAATTTTGATATCACAAAAATTAACAGACGTTTAATGTGTTGAAATTGAGGCTATCCCAGTATGGCTTGCTTCAATAACCTAGGCAGATGTAACCTGAAGCACAAAATAAAAAATATCTCGCATACAAATTCCATTCCCATGTATATAAGATTCTCATACCTGTCTAGATGAGCAATGGTCACAATCTCCCCACCAACATAATAATTCAGTCTGTTCACAGAGTTTGTGTAGATGAAACAATCGCCAACCCACTTGCCAGTCTTCACCACCTCCTGAACCTGAAAGAACAAGCAGTGACCTCTCTGTAAGACCACATTTTTTCACCAGCGCAAAAATACAAGATAACATTTTAAAAGATAGGAATCATTATATTTTTCACATAACAAAAATACACTTGATGATTGTATAGCTTGAATAAGTCCGCAACCTCCATAAATGTAACCATCCCTCCAGCTTACCTCACCAACTAGGTCAAATGCATCTTCAATTCCATCTTCTGTTACTCCTCTTTTTTCTCCCTAGCATTGGAAACAGCCTCTGGACTGTACCTGCAGGGAAAACAACGTTGAGAGTAAGAACACACCCTCAAGTCAACAAGCAACAGCCAATTCTTCAAGTAAGGGATAACAAAAACTGACAATTGATTAAGACCTGCAGAAGCCTAAACTAATACCCATCTACAAATCACGATGTAAAATGCACGACAAGTACCGCCGACCTCACTTTACTGCGCAGGTCCACATAGCTGGGTCTGCTGTTTGTGCAGAATGTAGGGTAGCACAGGTGTCCATGTATGTATACCCTATGTACTATTTGCACTTTGATACTATGTCCCCTAATGTGTCTATATATTGTTGTTGTTGTTGTTGTTTTTGCTCTAGTACTTAAGTTAACTGTCTTGTTGTTGCTTTTTTTGTCTGTATGCCTCCGGGCGATAACAAAATAGTTATTATTATTATTATTATATGTAAAAATGATTGGGAGCCCGAATACCAACACTACCAGGGGCTACAAAGTCATGCTTGCTAAACCCTGCATCATATACATACTTGAGGACGAAGTAGTTGTGTCGGTGGCTATGCACACGTAGTCCCCGTTCTCCGACCAGAACACCTGGCGGGGCTGGATCTCAATGCGCCGCACCAGCTCCTGTGTCTCCCAGTCATAGAAGGCGAGACCCGTGGTGCTGGAGCGACAACCCAGAAGGTAGCCGCCGTATATCCCTGGGGGCACAGCCATATGTATGTATAATTAACCCTTTCAAACCGAGAATTTCTGGCCAATAAAATTGCTACGTTCAGTTATAAAATTACAAAAATACTGAAATAGGTACCATAAGAGTTAGTTGGAAAGGGATACTAAACCCGGTCTATCTCATAAAAAATATTACTTAAAGTTCATCTAAAAAATGATATGGTCATAATGAAGGTACCAGCCAAATCTTATAAATGCAATGAATACAATTACGTTCTGGGTTTCAAGGGGTTTATAAACTGCTCTCCAAAATGTATCCCAATTCCCAACAGTATGTATGATTAATAAACGGCTCTCAAAAATGTATCTCTTTCTAATGAAAAACATCAATAAACTTTGGGTACAGATTTGGAGGGAGAAACTCTAAGAAACCTGATCTATATACACAAACATGCAATGAACAAATGAATCATATCTAGCAAATATCTTGACTTGGCAGCAACTCACTATAATACAACAAATCTCTAACAATTATTATGTACCTATGAATTATTAATCTGCTCACCTATCTATCCAGTTAATTATTTTCAAACCTATTCCCTGCAATGCTTTTCAAGTGACTACATCGGCAGTCTTCAATAATTCAGGCGCCTAGAATTGAAACGGCACAAGCGCCACTTTTAAAAAACTGAGAAAAACGCAAAAAAAAATTCTACAATATCTCAATTTGTTGCTGATTTACTTTGAAAACATTTTAGGTGCATTTTTTTCATTGATAAAAAGTGGAGCTTGTGCCGTTTCATATCTTGATTTTCTTAGATTAAACTTTAAGCGCGTTTTTCTCAGTTTTTTAAAAGTGGGCTTGTGCCGTTCATCTAGGCGCTGAATTAAGCAAACATAATTAATCTCTATACACTTCAGTCTTGGCTATTATGATGCATTTGGAGCTATAAATGACAGAAAATCAAATAATAAATGCCAAAGGAAAAATTACAAAGCCAACTAGTACCTTCAGATCCAAAATCTGGCTTGAATGACTTCTTCTCTTTAAAGTTCTTGAAAAGCTTGACGCTGAAGTTAGACTCGATGGCATAATTCTGAGTATTCCAGTAGCCAACAAAATCAGGGCTGGGACAAAGGCTTGTTCGCAGCGCCATGCCTGTAGTGATGTATCCGTCCACACACACAAACGCCAACAAAAGAACATAAGGAAGCTACAAGAGGCTGTGAGACCTACACGTTGTAGTTCCTGTTACTTAACTCTACCTACATCCACCTCTCTTCCCCATCCATGAATTTATCCAGACTCCTTTTAAAGACCCCAATAGACTCTGCATTGAACAAACAGGTGGTGGTGGTGCAAGGGAAGAGGAACAAAAAGCCATGACTATAATGGATATTAAAGTGGTCAAGAAACGAAAGGCCATCTCTTGGTCACGCTATTCTGATATATAATTCATGATGCTGAAATGTATAGTTTCTGAGGGTTTAGAAAGACTACCTCCTCCAGATCCTGCTACAAAAATATCCCTGGTCAGCAATCAAATAAAAAAGGTGAGCCAGAATACAAAACAAAGTATATAAAAAAAACTCTATACAGTAAAACCTCTCGTATTCGGACCCTCATTATTCGGACTTTGACATTATTCGGACCTCCTCTTTTTGCTTTTTTTTTTTTTAGTGGTCGAAATTTCCTAGCTATATATACACCTAGAATATTTTTTTTTTTTTTTTAGTGGTAGAAATTTCCTAGCTATATATATATATATATATATACAGCTAAATTTTTTTTTTTTTTTTTTTTTTAGGGGTCGAAATTTCCTAGCTATATATACACCTAGATTTTTTTTTTTTTTTTTTTTTGGATCCTTGCATTACTCTGACCACTCCTTGGCCCAATTAGTCCAAATATGAGAGGTTTTACTGTACTGAAAACAGATCACAGACGAGGCAGTGAAAGTGGGTTCACGGTGGCGGCCATTACCTTCCATTGGGGTTGTGTGCGATGGTCTGGGGGTAGATGTCACAGGCGCCCAGGTCCTTCACGGCCAGGGGAAGCCGTTCGCCGTCCTGGTACTCGGCCTCGCCCATGGCCTTCAGGTTGGCCTGCTGGATCTCAGAGTGCTTCGCCCACACAATTTTTCCACTCACGTCCATAGACATTGCAGGCTCTTCACGTCCAATCTGAGGGCACACACAATCAAGGGGCATGAGTCATATTGTTAGTTATAAGATTAACCCATTACGCCCAGATCTTTCCTTTGCTATAAAAAATTGTCTGTTGTTAGCCATAAAATTACGAAAAGTAACCGAATATACCAAATTAGCTAGTGGACAAGGATACTAAACAGGTCATATCTATAAATTATTGCTTATATTCACTAAAAATCGTCTAATAGTACCCAAATTACAATGGAAATTACGTTCTGGGTCTCAAGGGGTTAATGCCAAAAAGGGGGAAATGTGCCAGACATCAGAGGTCATTTGGCACTATGGCAAAACATAAAAAAGGGGAGGGGTTATAGAGAATGTTATGGGGGCATGAGTCATACTGTTAGTTAAGAGATTAATATTACATTTATTACAACTATCACCATTACAGCTACATTTTTTTACTACCCATCAAGTCATTAACAGTGCCTCAACATTCTAAGGCTTTGATGCCATTACAATAGTCTATTTTTCTTAACAAGGCGAAAATTCCATTCTATTTTAAGGTCTAATGCTTAAAATTATGCCTATATTTACCTGATAATATGGTTAACTATGATAAAATACAACTGAAATTTAGAAGAACCGTAGTATTCCCTTTTCCTGGCTTAAATATCAGTCAGGAAGCAGCAAGGGGCAGGATTTTTCGCCTCGTTAAAATAACAGAGTATAGGATCTCTCTAACTCTTTTATTTCCCTACCATTAACATAAATCTGCCCCTTACCATTAACAAAAGCTCCCCCTTACCATTAACATAAATCTCCCCCTTACCATTAACATAAATCTCCCCCTTACCATTAACAAGCTCCCCCTTACCATTAACAACAAGCTCCCCCTTACCATTAACAACAAGCTCCCCCTTACCATTAACAAAGCTCCCCCTTACCATTAACAACAAGCTCCCCCTTACCTTGACCATCACACTGCCCTCGTCATAGCCAAAGCAGACATTGTTGGATCCCTTGTTGGCAGAGATGCACCACACCCGGTCCAGCCCGTAGTTGAGGGTGTTCTCTAGCCGGTAGGTATTGGCATGCCACACCCGCACCGTGCAATCCTCAGAGCCGGTCAGAATGATTGGAAGCTCCGGGTGGAAGGACACTAGGATGGGCATAAAAATAAGTGAGTGTTATCAGTAAGCCTTAGACCTATCATTCACTTCTTTGTCATTTCTTGCTCATTTTACCTCTTCTTCCATAACTGTACTGCATCCCCATATCACAATTTCACCATTGCTTGCGCTACGTATATAAAAATATGGTATTATTCCAGATGAACACGGAATTCACTTTGGTGGACGAAACAATTTTTTCTGGTGAGTTTTGATGTGTTTTGAATGAATCTGCTGACCGTTTATGTCGCAATTTATTATTATTTTTTTTTTTTTAGGTAAAGGTTAGGTTATGTTAGTTTAGGTAAAGGTTCGGTTAGGTTCAATTTTTTTATTTTTTTTATTTTTGTTGGGAAAAAAGTTATTTGCGACTGAAACGGTTAGCAGATTCATTCAAAACACATCAAAACTCACCAGAAAAAAATAGTTTCGTTCACCAAAGGAAGTTCGTTGTTCATCTGGAAATTTACCAAAAATATTCACATCAAACTCTTAATCTTTCGAGGAAACTAAATACAACACATTCTCTCTCTTCTCTCTGAATAAAGGCAGAAAGAAGTGACCACCTACCCGAGGACACATTCTGAGAGTGTCCCTCTAGAGTTTGCACGCATGTCTTGTTTTGGTAATCCCAGATCTTCACTAAGCTGTCGTCTCCACCCGAGATGAGGTAAGGCTTGTCTCCGCCATGGTAGAAGTCCACACAATTCACCCCTCTCTTGTGGTCATAGAGAGTGAAGTTGGGCTGTGGTGACCCAAGCTGCCACACCTGCATCAATTGACGGGTAGTTAGTGGCGGTTAGAAAAATGGATGTAACTATAGTCTATTCACTTAAGCTGGATTCTTGGGAGCTGCTCGATGCCTACCCGAGTATGTAGGACGTCGCTGATTGGCTGATGCACGCGGGCTGGTGGTGATGGTGGTGTATTTTGGTAGCTCAGCAATCAGCGCGTCCTACTACTCAGTAGGCATCGAGCAGTCCCAAGAATCCAGCTAAGTGAATAGACTATAGTGTGAGGAAGTCATATGATTCACCCCTTCGTGCCCAGATCTTTCCTTTGTTATAAAAAATTGTCTGTTGTTAGCCATAAAATTACGAAAAGTAACTTGATATACCAAATTAGCTAGTGGACAAGAATACTAAACAGGTCATATTATCTATAAATATTACTTACATTAATTAAAATAGTCTTATGGTGGCCAAATTACAATGGAAATTACGTTCTGGTCCTCAAGGGGTTAAGAAACATATGATAGGACGAAAAGTATGGGAGTACTGAAGGTACACCAAATTGATTTATATGAAAGAAGGTATTACGGGGGATAAAAAAGTTAAGCAATGAGAATGGAATGGGAGGGCTACATGTGTTGTGCTGTTGTTGTGTGTGTTAACTCCTTGAGGCCCAGAACGTAATTTCCATTGTAATTTGGGTATCATTAGACAATTTCTAGTGATTATAAGCAATGTTTAATAGATATGACCTGTTTAGTATCCTTGTCGACTAACTAATTTGGTATATTCAGTTACTTTTCTTAATTTTATGGCTAACAACATACAATTTTTTATAGCAAAGGGAAGATCTGGGCGTGAAGGGGTTAAGGGTGATAAAAAAAGGTTAGATAATGAGAATGGAATGGGAGGGATACGTGTGTTGTACTGGTGTTGTGTCTGTCAATGTAGTGTTCCAACATGAACAATTGCTTACCCTGACAGAGTGATCCAGGGAGGCGGAGGCAAAGGTGTTGTTGTCTTTGGGGTTGATGACAATCTGCATCACATAGTGGGAGTGGCCCTCAAACACCTGCTGGCAGCTCCACTTCTTGTCCCAGTTCCACAGCTTGATAGTCATGTCGTCTGGAAACACACCACGGTGCTTACAAATACTTGCTCATAGTGTGAATCAATAAGAAAAAATCAATCAAGAAACACATTGTAGCTGACAACATTACATAAATAAGTACACAATCTACTTGAATGAGACAGAACTGCAATAGCCAAGACATCCAACATGTGTAAATATACATTCATTCATTCATTCATCTATATTTATTTGTGTTTAAGATTTGCCTTGCCTCACACATGATAAGTGCCACCTGCAGAGGAAGAAGAGGAAGAAGAAAAAGAAGAAGAAAAGTAAATCAATAAAATATATTGAGATCCTTCTACATCTAAAGTTTGTGCAGAAGGGATCCCCAGCCTTCTCCCTGTTCCTTTGTTATTGTTTTTTTTAAATGCAGAGAAACAGACACTGTATTCAAAATCCAAGTCTCCTAAGAAAATCCCATGTTCATGAGAAGAGCCATTCGCATTCTAAAAAATATATATTTATGCCCCAGAAAAAAAACTAATTGATAGCTCATTACAGCTCCCAAAACATACTCACTGCCCAAGAAATTCATGAGAACATAAGGAAGCCACAAGAGGCCGTGAGAGCTACACGTGGTAGTTCCTGTAAAACAAGAGTGAGCCACCCACCACTGCACGTCAGGATGAAAGGCTGTGTTGGGTGAACAGCTATGCAGCGCACATAGTCTGAGTGAGCCTCAAACTGGTGCACTCGCTCCAGGGTGTTGTAGTTGAAGATCCGCACCTGCATGTCATCCGAAGCCCGTCACCACCCAGTTCTTGCGTGCAACAAACCTGGAGGCGCGCACGGGTACATCGCACACCTGTTGTGGACGGGAGAGAAAGGTTTCAATAAGTCATAACTGTAATAAGTTAAACTCAAATATCATTGTTTGTATGATTTTCTGCATCCATATGTACCAACAAATTGATCTCCAGCCTCATTAACAAAGCATAAAGCATTGAGTTTTCATCAGGATCACTTAACAGACAGCATTTAGCATATAGAGGGGCATACCATAACTATGGCCGAGTTACATAAATTAGTGTTGCCATTTCTTTCATTTGCGTTTGTACTATCTTGATCCTACTTCTACAAGTACAGTTTTCTACCAAACAGAAAGATCCATTAACCAAACATTGCTGGACCTGGAAACTGCCTGATAGCAGATGCTGTGTTTACTGTTTTCTTCTTCTTATGTGGTTTTTGAACTGTTTCCAGAAGCAACACAACATATGAAAGAACATTTCCCCAACACTGAGTCTAGTTCACCCTTTCTATGCTCACCTCAAAACTTTTCACCAGCTGTTGACTGTCAGTGTTCCACACATGAACGTTGCCATTGTAGAGGGAGGCCAGCATCCACGGCTCGTGGGATGCAAGTCCATGGACTTCACGCGGTCTGACCGCGCCGTCAACTTCCGCTTCACATCCAAACGGAGCGGCTGTGTGCACACGGTAATGGTGAATGGTAGGTAATAGTCAAACAAGCAAACAAAAAGAAATATGAATAACTTTTTTCTACTAACGTAAAGAATGTTCAAGTAGAAAAATCTAGAGTAAGGAAATAAGAACAATACAGTTATTTCAGATTGAAGTGTTTCCTAGGCATGAGTTTCCTGGTGTGTGTGCATTTATCTAGTTGTATTTAACTAGTAGTGATGTACGGAAAATGTACCATTCTTATGGGTCCCGCAAAAAACGGATGAACGTAATTTCATTTCCATATCTTAAATAATCACAGATTAAAAAATTCTAAAACAGAGAAACCTTAAACCCTCATGAAAGTTGGTCCTTCAAAGTTTTCAAGCATAGTAAACATGAATCTGGAGTTAGATTTCTGACTAGCCATTATAATTCTTAAACCCTATTTTACCTTGTCACCTTATATAACTAATGGCAGGGGCGCACCCGGGGGGGGGGGGGGGGGGGGGGGGGCACGGCCCTCTCCGAAATTTACTTCCTTGTAAGAAATCAGAATACACTAACAGGCTGTTAAAAAATTTCATGGTAAAACTGCACTTTACTACAATACTCCCTTGATCAATACCCTCCTGACTCAACACGCCACTAAACTCATACGGTGAATCAAGGGTCATCCAGCTTCTGCATCCATAATAGTTGCCATATCTCTAGAAAATCACAGCTAAAATACAGCCACCATATCTGTAGCCAAGGCAAAAAGGGTATGGCCGCTGTATCATAAACCACAGCGTTTAGGGATACAGGTCCGTATCTCTAGCCACTCAATTCATGCAATTTGAGGTCACAGGAGAGGAGTGTGGCACCTCTTGTCTCGGGTTGGGAGAGCCTAGCAGGTGAGCCAACACTGCAACACCTGCAGGATACCCACCTGAAGGGAATTGGCAAAGAGCAGGTGAGTAAATTAAGTGAGTACGTGGCTTAATGACCCACGCACGCGGACTGTATAGTGGTGCAAGGATGGTTTGACATTGTATGTATTATTCACGCTGTAGACTTGAACACATCATTTTTATAATGTTAAATGTAACACAAGGATAGACATTGCCAATACTTGATGAATGTGACAGCCGGGTATGACTGACACACACACACACACATACATACACTATACATAAATCATATACATGTACCAGTGTGTCATAATACTATAATATAACAGACATGTAAGCCTACCATGATGACTAAGGGTTATGGGGGTGCAGTAGAGGCAGTAATAGAGGGTTGCGCCAGGACCAGCCGATACCCTTGCTGACACTCCACCAGCGACGTGTCAACACACTCACGCATGCGCACACACACTGTTGTTTCTCCTCAATCATATAATTTCTATTTAATCAGAGTTTTGCAATTATTTTCCTTATATCTTTTCATTCTTATATTTTTCATTTTCATTTTCTGTACATGAGAATTTAAATAAAGAAGCATTAAAGTATTGGGTCATGAGTGGGTGTGGGGGGTTTATTTCGGCTCTATGGAATCCGTTATTTCTTATAAAGCGAAACATTTTTTTCTGATAGCTTGTGATGTGTACTTTTTTATATATCTAATTATAGTTTTGTACTGATAAATAGTGGGATGCTGGGAGCCGAAATATTCAGTCCTTTCAAACACCTCACTTACTTTACTAATGTTAACGAAGGAGACGAAGTGGAAGAGGACTTGTGAAGCGATACTAAGCGACTAAGGTCACAAGAAGAAGAAGAAGACTTGATTTTACTTGATTACCTCGTAAGTATTTTTCCTTTCTTTTCAACCCTTCCATACATTCTTTCCCAGTCCTTTCAACCACCTCATTCCCTCTCTTCCTATCCTTTTCACTCCTTCCATCCATTCTCCCCCAATCCTATCAACCACTTAAATCCATCAATTTTCTCCTGTCCTTTCAACCACCTCATTCATTCTCTCCGCCCTTACCACCACTTCATTAAATTCCATCCATCATCTGTCCTTACAATAACTATCTATTATCTGACCATTAAACCCCTTCTATCTATTCTTCGATACTAAAACAGGTCATATCTATAAAACATTGCTTACATTCACTAAAATCGTCTAATGGTAAACAAATTAAAATGGAAATTACGTTCTGGGTCTCGAGGGGTTAAATGTAACTCTTCCACCTACTACTGCATTCATTCCACAAATAAACCTTCCGTGTCAATTTCATATCCTTCTTTTTGTTCCACTCCTCCTCCTTCCTCCCACTTTTGTTCCACTTGCACCACTTTGTATCCCAAGTCTCATAAGATGTCGTCAGAGCAAGACACAACTTGTCAATGATCTACTACTTCAATAAGACAACTTCAGTCAATGATCTACTACCTCAATAAGACAACTTCAGTCAGTGATCTACTACTTCAATAAGACAACTTCAGTCAATGATCTACTACTTCAATAAGACAACTTCAGTCAATGATCTACTACTTCAATAAGACAACTTCAGTCAATGATCTACTACTTCAGTCAATGATCTACTACTTCAATAAGACAACTTCAGTCAATGATCTACTACTTCAATAAGACAACTTCAGTCAATGATCTACTACTTCAATAAGACAACTTCAGCCAATGATCTACTACTTCAATAAGACAACTTCAGTCAATGATCTACTACTTCAATAAGACAACTTCAGTCAATGATCTACTACTTCAATAAGACAACTTCAGTCAATGATCTACTACTTCAATAAGACAACTTCAGTCAATGATCTACTACTTCAATAAGACAACCTCAGTCAATGATCTACTGCTTCAATAAGACAACTTCAGTCAATGATCTACTACTTCAATAAGACAACTTCAGTCAATGATCTACTACTTCAATAAGACAACTTCAGTCAATGATCTACTACTTCAATAAGACAACTTCAGTCAGTGATCTACTATTTCAATAAGACAACTTCAGTCAATGATCTACTACTTCAATAAGACAACTTCAGTCAATGATCTACTACTTCAATAAGACAACTTCAGTCAATGATCTACTACTTCAATAAGACAACTTCAGTCAATGATCTACTACGTCAATAAGACAACTTCAGTCAATGATCTACTACTTCAATAAGACAACTTCAGTCAATGATCTACTACTTCAATAAGACAACTTCAGTCAATGATCTACTACTTCAATAAGACAACTTCAGTCAATGATCTACTACTTCAATAAAACAACTTCAGTCAATGATCTACTACTTCAATAAGACAACTTCAGTCAATGATCTACTACTTCAATAAGACAACTTCAGTCAATGATCTACTACTTCAATAAGACAACTTCAGTCAATGATCTACTACCTCAATAAGACAACTTCAGTCATAAGAACATAAGAACATAAGAAAATAAGGAAGCTACAAGAGGCTGCGAGACCTACACGTGGTAGTTCCTGTTACTTAACACTACCTACATCCACCTTGCATCCCCATCCATGAATTTATCCAGCCTCCTTTTAAAGCTCCCTATTGAAATATGCTTAGGATACTTCACACATGCACACCAATCCTACGAACATTCCTACAGGATACTATACGAGCTTCCTACCGTAGATAACACCACAGTCGCCAGTCACTCACCACTGCACCAATATCACCAGGCACAACATACTACGAACCCTAGCACCACTACAGACTCCTATGTGCCACTGAAGACATGTAGTGTGATGTACATAATATAAACTACTGTGCAGGCGTCTTCAGTGGCACACCAAAGTCCGCCGCGATGCTAAAATTCGCTATATACTGTACCTGGCGACACTAGCGCAGTGGCAAGTGACCGGCGACTATAGTGTTATCTACGGTAAAGGATAATGAGGCTTGTGAAAGATTTAGTTATAGGCTGAGGTTAAAGGTCGTGCTATAATCCTGTCAACCCTTAGGCCTAAATATGCCGGTTGACTCGATCACCAGCTGACTGCCTGTGTTAGACCGATCACCGGATATTTCTGTTTAATGGATAAATCTAGTGAAACCGGCGTTAATGGTGGTATAATAATGGCCGGTATGGAATTCAGGGCTAATGGGGTCACACATACACACACATACATACGTACATACACACACACACAATCTCGTGACAGGTTTTTCATGTCGCATTCATTTTTTCCAACCTTTCCGTCCCTGTGGTTGTATTTAGGCATTATTACGTCATTCCCAAGTCAATGATCTACTACGTCAATAAGACAACTTCAGTCAATGATCTACTACTTCAATAAGACAACTTCAGTCAATGATCTACTACTTCAATAAGACAACTTCAGTCAGTGATCTACTACTTCAATAAGACAACTTCAGTCAATGATCTACTACTTCAATAAGACAACTTCAGTCAATGATCTACTACTTCAATAAGACAACTTCAGTCAATGATCTACTACTTCAATAAGACAACTTCAGTCAATGATCTACTACGTCAATAAGACAACTTCAGTCAATGATCTACTACGTCAATAAGACAACTTCAGTCAATGATCTACTACTTCAATAAGACAACTTCAGTCAATGATCTACTACGTCAATAAGACAACTTCAGTCAATGATCTACTACTTCAATAAGACAACTTCAGTCAATGATCTACTACTCAATAAGACAACTTCAGTCAATGATCTATACTTCAATAAGACAATTCAGTCAATGATCTACTACGTCAATAAGACAACTTCAGTCAATGATCTACTACGTCAATAAGACTACTTCAGTCAATGATCTACTACTTCAATAAGACAACTTCAGTCAATGATCTACTACGTCAATAAGACAACCCATGCAGGTAGTACTAATATTACTGAATGTGATATTGGCTCCCCTAAGGCAAATGAAATACTGCATACGGTTCATGTTTAACTGTGTCTGCATTACAACTAATGTACACGAAGCAAATGCTTAGACTAGTTGAGTAGAATGATATGATAAGCAAATGAGTTGATGGAGGTAAGTATGAAGGAACTAGATACAGAGAGAGAGAGAGGAGAGTGAGTAGAAGAGGAAGCAAGAAGAATGAAGGAAGAGGGTAGAGGTTCAGAGAGAAATATGACGATGGAAAAGACTAGAAGATCAGAGACAGAACAAAGAGACAGGACGAGACAGAGAAGACGAGAAGAGAGAGAGAGAGAGAGAGAGGAGAGAGAGAGAGAGAGAGAGATAGAGAGAGAGAGAGAGAGAGAGAGAGAGAGAGAGAGAGAGAGGAGAGAGAGAGAGAGAGAGAGAGAGAGAGAGAGAGAGAGAGAGAGAGAGAGAGAGAGAGAGAGAGAGAGAGAGCAGAGAAGAGAAGAGACAGAGAAGAGAAGAGAGAGAGAAGACAGAGAGAGAGAGAGAGAGAGAGAGAGAGAGAGAGAGGAACCACTTCAGAAATTAAAGACACATGAACACAAACACAAAATGTAACCATGTAAGCTTAGAATGGGTGGATGGATGAAGCAAAATATTGTAGTGTTTTGAAAATCAGCACAAAGACAGGAAGGAGATGGTGGTAGAAGTATACATTGGGCAAATAAGCTGTAGTAGAGGTACAGAAAATATATATATAAGAATACAAGATCTGTCCTGCGTACAGAGTAGTGTCATGAAAATATGAGAAGAATGAAATAAACATACCGAACAAGATTTGATTTCTTTGCTGTGGTCAACATTTTGGTATGAATTTTAAAGGAACATGACCTTAGAAATATAGGCACATGGATAATGCATTGCTAAAGAACTGGGTGCAACATACAAAATATCAAAATAAATTCCTTATACCATACCCTCATCAAAGAAGTGGCCGTTACAGATACCTATACACACATACCTATGATGCTTATTAGAAAGATACCAATAACTTTAATAGCATAAAAATTCAAGTTGCATTAATAATACATTTTATGAACTAACAGTAACAGCTATACTTTGTTACTCAAAATATTAGAGTGAGGAGTAAGCCCACTACACATGGCGCCAGGGACAGGGAGCCCGTCAGCCGTGAGTGTTCACGTCCATAATGCTCAGCTGACTGCCTCGCCGCCTGTTCCTGAGGTGTGCCTGAGGAAGGAGAAGTATAATGCTTAGTAGATTGTCCGTCTACCAATACACCCACTCACAGGAAAAATATAACTGACTATGACAACAAAAATGGTGGAAATAAAAGGCATTTTCTGCGGGGGATTTCGCTTGCAAGCGAAAAAATGTTGATTGCAAGCGGTCACTTTTATAGTGCCCATATATATTTTATAGTGCCCAAACAAACATTTCGCTTGCTGCCGCAACAACAACAACAAATTCTTGCGGGTCGGGCAATCATCTTCCCTGGATGATTGAACAGCAATCAAAATTTGAGCAATCGAAATTTTTTCGCTTGCAAGCGAAATCCCCCGCAGAAAATGCCTATATTTTTTGTCCTTTCAAACAACAAGAACAAAATTATAATAAATCCTGAATGGATGCAGCCACTAGTTGATGAAGTTGAGAGATACAGTACTTAGGTAAGCAAGAATAAGGTGTTTATGTATGGAGAGCCATATTCTCGGGAGTGGACATCACGTCAACATCAATAACATTGTAAGAGTTACTCTGCTTATTCTCTGACGTCCCTAAACTATAAAGGCAATGGTAACAAGTTCACAAAGATGACTGGAGCTTTGGAACTTGCTGAAAACCTACATGAAAAAAAATATCCAGCAATATATCTATCTCTAACGCCTATTCTCAAGAGCTCGCCAAAAAAACATAAGAAGCGCCATAGGGATGAATACCTGTAATATGTCGACGTAAGGCTCCCTCCCAAGCAGCTCGTAACCCACGCCAAGCAAGTGGATGATGGGCTTGTGGAACACTTGTCCTCCATAAGTGAAGAGGCAGATTCCAAACTCAACACCCATTCCTGAAAAATAAAATTCTAACTTCAAAAATCTAAGAAAAAAAAGAAAAATGTATTATTTAAGTATGGAAGGCAAGTATCACTGTCTCTGTTCTGCAGGGAAAACTCACCATGATCTCCTTCATCAAATGCAAACTGGACATTGGTTATGATCTCCTGAATGTCATCAAAGTTCTTGATCTGCTCATCTTCATTCTTGGAATCTGCCATCTTCTTCAGCATCTTCTTTAGACTCCCTGCATGAGGAAACAATTCATTTGAGGGTTACACTATGAAGTCACTTTACCAATAACTTTGATTATCATGGATTAGCACTCAACTTTTCTAGAAATTATATGTATGTATTATATGCAATACCTCACTCTTCAAAAATGGTATCTAAAAAAAAAATCTATCTTGTTAGGTATTCTCTACCGTAGATAACAGTGAAGTCGCCACCTACAGTGAAGTCGCCAGGCGCCAAATATCACGAATTATAGCATCACTACTGATTTTTATGTGCCACTGAAGATGTTACACAGTAGTTTATATCATGGCTGTATAATCTACCCTGTTTCAGCATTGTTTTATGCTTTGTATCTGCAAATATAACTGTTGCGCATTTTGCTTCTCACGTTTTTCTTCGCGCGATGACAGACAGTAAACAATAGCCTTTCGGGCGACAGGACACAAGACTTGCCAGATCTTTCAAACTTGAATAGAATTTATTTTCACGTTGGCAGAGGAATTTTTATATATCCAAGCATCTTCTGCAGCTAATATATATATAGACTTGTTTTACTTTACCTCTAATTTCCCTGAATTCCCCAGAGTGGGGACTCAACTGTTGGGTTAAAATATAGCTGGCGACTTTACTGTAGTAGGTATAGTGAGGTCGCCACTCGGTTTTATTTTTGTCATTTGTTCATTTATAGCCCTAATATGACACAGATGAAGACACAAAAATGACACAGACTCTCCAGATAGCCCCTTCTAACTTTCCTGAAATCATGGATGTAGAAATGTAAGTATTAACGCCACCACACGTCTGTACATAACAAAGAAACGTAGAACTGGCGACTTCACTGTTATCTACGGTAACATGCCTGCATAAATTAGCAACATTCTATTTCTAACAGTACTCTATCCATACTATAATGAAGTATATGAAACAAATTTCTGAGACTAATTATTTTCCTAGATGCAGATTATGACAGGAAAGTTGACATTATTTTAACACACCATCAGTGGCAGCGGCCCATCACACCAGGGCTTCACACGCGGGGTGGCACAAAACACAGAGCAGTTCCCTCATATAAATACTCAATACAACTTACAGTTTACATATCCGTAATAGAGAAATGGAAAAAGGCAAAAGCTGCAATGCGTGAAACACACTTGATAAATAAACATGTGGATGGCAAAGAAAGTGAGATGTAGAGTGGAAGTGCAGTCTGGAAAGAGAGAAACATACATAAAGAGGAAGATATAAGGGACCGTTACATGGCTGATGGAGAAAAGGAAACAATCTCTATGCCCTATGAATGCAGATTCTCATAAAAGTAGTCTTGTTATAAGATACGAACAGATTATAGTCATTTTTTTTATACAAATGCCTAGGAAGCCACGCCCCCACCTGGCTTCATACGGGGCACTGATGAGCATTCCTCGTATCATACTCCAATACAACTTCAGTTTACTATCTTTATAGAAAATGGAAAAGCACAAGCGCAATGCCTCCCCTTGTATATATAACATGGAGGATAGGTGGATTCCTCGAGTGAATCATCTAACAGAACAAACACTACTAAAGTGATAGGAAGAGATAATGCACTACATGGGTGAGAAAAAAAAATCTCTTGTATGAATGAGTTCTCTAAAGGTAGCGTGTTAAGTAGGAAGAATGTATGGGTCTATTTTTATTATGGTCAAATGCACTAGATCAGCTGCCCCTGCATAGAATTGGGGCAGTGAGGGCTGCTCTTACTCATTGACCAATCAAAAATCACTATATTAACAGCGGCGTGACCACTGGACAGAGCAATCTTCACTACAGAGGGATTTTTTATTTTGTCAGCCTCTGTAGTGAAGATTGCTCTGTCCAGTGGTCACGCGCTGTTAAGTAGTGAACATATTGTGATTGGTAGTGATGATACGAGGAGTGCACCAATCAGCTGCCCCGTAGAATAGATGGGGAGGCAGGGGGTGTGGCTTCCTTAGTGCATTTTGACCATAATAAAAAAAATAGACTATAACACTTATCTTTTTATTCATATATACCTATCTACCTCAGTAGGTAAATGATGTATGATGAGAGCAATGACAGTAATAAGACATGGATAGACAGTGCAATTTCACGAATACCCATTGAATCCAAATCACTATAAACAAAGAAAAGTTTACCATAGGTTTCTGGAAGCTCTCTGTAGCCCACGTCATTGTGCACGGGAACCACAATGCCGGCCCCATGGAAGGTCTTCGCCACCACCTTCTTGTTTCTCTTCTTCATGTCTGGGGTCACGGCCAAAAGGGAGTAATTCTTCTTATTAGCAAATGACTCTATTTCCTGGTAAAGTCTCTGTAGAGGAACCTTCTTGAAAGGGTTCCTTCCTTCATCTTCTGTGATAGGTATGAGCTGCAAGGTAGGTTGTCATTTTGTTAAACCTAAACCTAAATGAGCAGCTGTACATTGTTGGTTCAAGTCATTGGTATTCAAGAAATCCAGAAATTCTAAGAAAAGTGACTTGCTGCCAGCCAGAAGATACACTCACTAAATTGGTCTATTAATTGAATTTTTATGATTTGTACACAATCTTAAAAGTTTTTGGCTTGCATACAGGTCCCCAGTTATTGGTTCATTTCAGATGATGCAATACTGGATATGGGTTGCTTTACTGTATACCATTTAGATCCCTGTTAAACCTTTGGGCCTAACCAATGATAGGGAATTTAGAACATAAGAAAGCTACAAGACGCCGTGAGACCTACACGAGGTAGTTCCTGTGACAATGATAAAGATAAAATGATACAATGATAATTTGATAAAGAAAGGAAATCAAGGCTTACCAGACACCTGCAAATATGTTTTCCCCCAGCGGTTTAAGTTGGCCTTGTTTGACTGAGGACATTGATGCCACAAAGACAGGCATGTGGAAGGGATCATCGCGATAATAACCGATGTGGAATTCATCCTCATCTCCAGCGATCACAGTCTGTAAAGTGACAAATAGTAACTTGTAATTTGTCTGGTCTACGATGATGATGTAGGAAACATTTGAGTGTGAGTGAAATAAAATTGTAGTTTCTATGATGTGGAGCATTACTGGTCAACCTGAACATGACTCAAAGAGCAATTAAGCAAGGAAAGAAGTAAGGTGCAGACCATGAATTCTGGTGGATCGTAGTAGTATCGCCAGTGACAGACATAGTTGGACACTTTTCTCTCTTTCAACTCCTTCAGCTTCCCCGTCATAACATCATACGGGCCCACCAAGGTTAAGCCAGCCTTCACCAATGCCTCTGAAAAATAATTCAAGCACAGAATTTTTAGAAACATTTCTTTCTGTGAATCTTAAAACCTATCTATAACAAGTCTTTCAGCTGATTCTTTAAGCTATTACTTTCACTATATTTTCTTTTCCATTGAATATACCGCATCTTGTCTTTTCCTTAGATATATGCTTCTCTAAATATGCAGGAAATGGCGAGTTACTCACATCTACCATTTAATGACGTCCCTACAACCCCCCAAAAAGACTATACATTTTGCCTAAATCTGTGAAACTCAAACAGAGGTCCCGGGAGTGGAGTTTCCAGTGTTTGGCTTTCTGACCCTTTCAGCTGCCTTGATCAGAATCCATGAAACACAGATTGATTGATTTAATGTCGAAAAAGGGGGAAATGTGCCAGACATCAGAGGTCATATGGCACTATGGCAAAGCATAAAAAAGGTGAGGGGTTATAGAGAAAGAGTGAAACGGTGAGGGAAGGGGAAAGGACCGGATTGTTACAGCAGGATGGTTAGATCACATGAAGGATGTGTATTTGTTGGAGGAAGGAGATTAAATTACAATGATTAGATGAATTAAATGATTAAATGAAATGAAACACAATAGATGATCTAGACCCCCAGATCTCTGAGACAAAAAAATCTGGTAACAACTAAATATGGTGAATCCCAGTAATGCAGATGCGACTACTCCTGAGAATAACAGTAAATAGTGTCCTTACAAAAACAGAAAGAAGATAATACTAGATAACAAATATAGTACTACTGTACCTTCTGGCTTCTCTTTGTTGATATTTGAGCAACAGTCCCAAAAATCAAAAAACTCTTGTGGCATCTCCAGCAGGAATTTCTGCTCAACGCTAAACTTCACATCCTCTGGTGAGTCCTGTACGATGAAGTCCTGGGCCGTGACATCCGGGTCTTCTGTTTGGTATCTGTCTTTTCCATCACCTGAAATATCACATAAAAATGACTTAGGATCATAGCAACATTTCATACACCATGATTTTCAAGAATCTGTGTTAAGTGGCGTGTAAAAACATATTAGAAAAGAGCTAATATCAGAGCTAAAACTATACTATTAAGAAAATGTATGAAGTATATATGCTATAATCCATTAAATAGCTACAAAAATGGCACAATATTTCAGAAACAAAACATCACTCCACTAAATCATTCCCATATAAAGTTATCTTCAACCACATATTTTCCCTTGTACCTTCAGATTTCGTGGTTGAGGGAGGGTCCAAGGGAATTTTTAGTCCGTCGGTAAGGCTCGCCATATTCTGAAAAGTATCCAATACATTACACAGTAGGCTACACACATAAATTCACATCTGAGTAAAAATTCATGAATTAGCTACAAGTGAAGCACATTATGTATACGTTTATATCACGTTATATAAAAACTATTTACGTTCAACGCTTGGTAACCTGCCGAGGGAGTTTTATAGAAAAGGAATCATAATTAAGGAGATGCAAGTTACATGCCTTAACTTTTGATGAGATTACTTCATACATCTCTAGTCCACAAGTTCAATGACAACGAATACAGAGTTCCATGGCATTCATGGATGTCAGTTTCACACAACACAACAAGCACAGATGCCAACCTCTGAGAATGTCCTCATCGATGTCTTCTTCAAGGGCATCAAGCACTTCCTGGGAAGGGGATGAATGGCCTGCATCCTCTGTTTTGCTTCTCTTGGATACTTTTACTGTCTCCTCCTATTTCAAAAAATGTGTCAGTTTCACCAAATGTTCTCTTACAAATCTATTTATATAGCTATGAGCAGAAAATTTTGCTAAAAAAAATATAACAAAGACATGTAGTAGCATGGTCTGTATGGAATGTTTTATCTCAGTCTGTTGTTTCTATTTTTAATAACAACTGGTTTTCGATGAGCTCCTTCACTTGACACCAGTGGAACTATCGACGACCTTGCCTCTCGTCCCCTTCGGCGAGCGTTCCAACTTTTCACGTTTTTTTCAAGTGTTATTTTCTACGACTCAATATATATATCAAATAAGCTTTTACCTGTGTGGTAAAGGACTACTACTACTACTACTACTACTACTGCTACCATCCACCACCACCTACTGTATACCTAACCTAACCTTATGGTAACCCAAGGACCCTAACCGTTACCGTCGGCGAGAGTTCCCGGTTTGAGTCGGGACGAGAATTCCTGTCGACGAGAGTACCAGCTATCCATGGTGATATAATAACATCATGTAAGCCAAGTAAACCCTAAAACCCACATCCTTTGAGGAGGTGTCGACTATTTGGGCGGAAACGTAATGAATATCTTAACCTTTCCGACTACAGAAGGGTGTGATGACAGGATTGGGTAAGCATGGAGTTTGGTTACGCAGCTGCCTCTTTCCCCCCACGGCAATCATTACTCCACTGAGGTCACACATACTATTTGACTTCCCTACTCTGGCGCGGAGTTATTGATTGTTAACATTGAGGTGATCATGAAAATAAGCTAGTGATGTTTACCTCATGGCTCTACTTACTTCCGTCGGTTTCCCCCTTTTCTTCTTCTTGGGTGGATGTTTGAACTTCTCATGATGTTGAGGGTTCTTCTGGTAACACTTTTCCCCATATTTACAGGCAGGACGTGAGTCACTTTCCCCCGCTTCGTCACTACTTCCCGCCATCCTACAATGTTTATTTCCTCGCGCCTCTTCTCATGACCAAAAATGACATACGTTTTCTTTAAAATCTAGATGCCTGGGGTGACTGTTGTGTTGTGTTTTCCGCCCTCCACATGCGCATTAAACGTAGAAAAGTATATCAGAGGACTCCCAAACATCAATAACTTCTTCACTGAGTCAAAGAACCTCATGAAAATATGATAATTTATTGTGAAAGCGTGATGACCAACCTACTAGCTATTCCGTTATTTCCGCAAGCGTCAATTTAAGCCACTTCCGCTGCTTCATAGCGTCGATTTATGAGTAACCATTGATATGACGCCACATGACAGCCGCTTCATAGGCTTTTATAATAAGTTACTCCACTGGCAATGCTAAATGTCGTCGCGAACTTACATTAATCGATTGAACAACTGGATAGTTTATTAACCTCTGTGGACCCTCTGCTCGCACTCACGCTCGCGGCTGTGGCGCATCCCATCCCTCTCCCCTCCCCTACCCTTCACTCTCCCATCCCCTACACTCTCCCATCCCCTCCACTCTCCCCTCCCCTACACTCTCCCCTCCCCTACACTCTCCCCTCCCCTCCACTCTCCCCTCCCCTCCACTCTCCCCTCCCCTACACTCTCCCCTCCCCTCCACTCTCCCATCCCCTACACTCTCCCCTCCCCTTCACTCTCCCATCCCCTACACTCTCCCATCCCCTACACTCTCCCCTCCCCTCCACTCTCCCATCCCCTACACTCTCCCTCCCCTACACTCTCCCCTCCCCTACACTCTCCCCTCCCCTACACTCTCCCATCCCCTACACTCTCCATCCCTACCTCCTCCCTACACTCTCCCCTCCCCTCACTCTCCCCTCCCCTTCACTCTCCTCTCCCCGCCACTCTCCCCTCCCCGCCACTCTCTCCCCCCGCCATCCGCTTACCGTTCACGATGCCCGCCCCTCCCACCACTCCCTCCCCCGTCCCTTGTCAAAAGTTTCCTCCTTTGCGACTGCTGCTAAAATTACATACACACACACACACATTATCTCTCTCTCTCTCTTATGCATGTATGTATGATTATGTGTTTGTATGTAGGCCTATGTATGCATGTATATGTGTATGTATGTATACTATCATACTATCTATAGTATACGAATGAATACATGTTAACTCTCCCTATCCTTATCCTTCAACAATATCTTCTTCAAATACACGGAAGCATACCTATATATACTCGTGATGCCAAGATGGGCCTATTATATACATACGTGACTCATTTTTCGGCTTACAACATTTACGAGAACGAGGTAATCTCTCTCTCTGTCTCTCTCTCTCTCTCTCTCTCTCTAAAGTATAAACCCACGCTTGCACAATGGATACCCACTTCACCTATCCACCCACGCGCACACGCACACACCCACCCACCCCGACAAGCTCTTCATACCTTGCAATCTTGTTCCTCCGAGTGCGTCCTTTTACAGAGAATCTTCACTGACTCTTCGAAGGGTTCGTTCCAGCGGTTCACGGGCACCTCCACCGGTCCGTACAGGCGGGGATCCCAGGCCATGATGCAAGGACACGTCTTACCTCAATGAAAACTGAAACTCAACTGAACTGTCTGACTCGAAACTGTTGCTGTGCGTGCCACATACGAGAACTGAAGGACTGTGGACGCGCGGGAGCACCTCAGCATTGACGTCACTATACGGTAGTAGGGGCCTGTGTAGTGTGTAGGGAATAATGTTATATGCGCATGAACCTATAGCTGCCACTGCCGGGCGGACGCGATATAAAAGCGGGGAGGGAAGCATTTAGCAGTAGGCCTACGTCCAGTACTGATATATACATTAATGATGGAGGTGATACCGAGTCCCAGTAGAGTTTGTCGCTCCTTAACCGTCGTCGTAACCATTCATATATCTCTCCTAAACGTGTATTGACAAATGTTTAAGCAGAAATGATAAGGTAATAGTTGCCAAATGGGTTAATGGTACATACATATAGTACGATGGTTTATTAGTTATCTACTCTTTATCATCATGACTAATATAGCGGATTTGGCATCACTTAAGAATGACGAAAGGCATGTTAGCGTGCTTCTTCTTTTTCTTACCTAGCTACCGTGAATGAAGACTGCAAGCGGGAGACGGTGCGCGTGGGGCGTCGGACGTGGCGAGAGAAAGTAAGGAAGTATAAGGAAGGGCCAGCAGGTTGGAATTTAGGATGTGAAATAATATTGATTATGAATTGCTGACTCCACTGGGATACACATTTAACTATGCATCACCAATAAAGCAAATGTGATGGGATGAAAGATACGTAAATGAATAAAAGAAAACGGTTGCAAGGATGTAAGTTGTAACATGTGTGTGTAATAAAGAAATATCCGAAGTGGAAACC
>JACEEZ010019404.1:185000-227500 GCA_016584305.1 Chionoecetes opilio
TATAATCACCAGACAACAAAGGCGGTGAGGCAGACATTCTTCGCACACATTTTCCGTCTTCTATCGCAAACATGGTGGGGAGAGTGCGTGCAAGAGAGGAGACTTGAAAGACGAGATGGAGGAAGTCAAGGCAAGAAAGAGTTATGGTGATTTCGAGGAACAAGTTTGCCTTTTCTCAGAAATGTTGATGTTGGACATTAAAGGCGTTTTCTGCGGGGGGTTTCGCTTGCAAGCGAGAAAAAAATGGATTGCTCAAATTTCGCTTGCTGTTCAATCATCCAGGTAAGATGATTGCCCGACCCGCAAGAATTTGTTGGTGTTACCTCCGCCAACGAAGTTGGAGGGGTTATGTTTTCACCCCGATCTGTCTGTCTGTCTGTCTGTCTGTTTGTTAGTGTACTACAGGATTTCTCGAAAAGTTACGAATAGATTTGGACCAAACTCGGTATACCAAGTCTATTTGATATAAGGAAGGACTGATTTAATTTTGGATGAAATTTATTGACAAGTGTTGCCATGGCAACCAATTGATGAAATATTCGGCCGGAGGTATGCGCTTATACTGAGTGTAAAATATATATATATATTATATATATATATATAATATATATATATATATATATATATATATATATATATATATATTTTTTTTAGTTTTTTTGTTTTTTTGTTAACTCTTTTTTTACTTTTTTATATTCGGGCGGAGGTATGCGCTCTACTGAGTGCCGCCCCCCTAGTTATTGTTGCGGCAGCAAGCGAAATGTTTGTTTGGGCACTATAAAATAAATATGGGCACTATAAAAGTGACCGCTTGCAATAAAAAAAAATTCGCTTGCAAGCGAAATCCCCCGCAGAAAACGCCTTAACATTACTGACTGAAGTAGAGCAGTCTTCTCAAATGGGTCAGTTGGCCAGTCTACTACTACTTGAAAAATCAAAACTATATGGGTAACTACTCCCTGGATTTTTCCATGGGGACAATATAAAACACCATTTCAAATTCAAACTGCTTTATTAATATAAGTTTGCTTGCTAAGACAGTCCTTCAGGGCCCATCCTATAGAGAACCGTGCTCACTACTGAGTCTGACTAGACCAGCACACAGGGTTGCCAGACAGCCTGGTCTAAAAATCCCTATATATTCGGGGAAAAATCCCCAGAAATCCCCATTTCATATATTTCCATACTTGTTATAAAAATGCTGAAATATATGCTACATAGTTACTCCACATGTAAATTAAAATTGCTATGTTGATTTTAATGTTGATTTAATGATAGTAATTCATACTTTGTTTTACATAATATATTACATTACACATGAAGTAGCATAATTCACTTTTTTATTATAATCATCACAAGGACTGCAAAAACAAAAAAAGGCAGTAATAGGATACAGCCTCATGAGCATTTAATAAAAAATACATTTAATAAAATGTTCTACTTTAGACTGATGGGGATGATACATAGCCTTAAATTGCTTAGAAATATGATACAGAAATAAATGAAAATATTAATGCTCTTAGCTTCTTGGGGAACTTAAATAATCCAACTAATATTCTGGACATACTGTACTAAGCCAGAAAGAAAGAATAGAATAACTAACTAAATAATATCATCACTACTACTAAATACTACCTGCATGCATACTAAATATTATCATCACTCGAATCATCATGTTCATGGTATTTGTAGATATCTGAAGTCATCAGGTTGACTAGTTTATCATTACAGCAAAATTGAAACATTCCCGGCCTTTCAAATACCGCTTTGAATGCAGAAGTCCAACTAGAGTTCTGGTTGAGTTTGTTTCTTAGTTTTGTTTTTAAATTGTTTACAGATGAAAATATCCGTTCTGCTGTGGCACTAGAATGAGGAAGACGCAATAGCCCAGAAACAAAACTTGACAAATTTGTAAACATGGGGGTTTCATCACCACTCTTTATTTCTCTAACTGTCTCCCAGAAGCCTTCAACATCATTGATTTGTGAATCAGCAAGATCGGTGTTTCTTAGTATACTCTCCATTCTTTGTCTAGGTGATTTATTTTGTCAGGACCTACAATTCCAGGAAATACACTAGCCAATGGACCAATGGAGACCACATTTCTTGACTTAGTCTACTTCCTTGGGATCAATGAAGCTCAAATTATTTCTTCCTTGCTATCGGTTTAACCTCATGTTTTCTTTTAACCTTCATATTAATAATATTATTTTAAGCGATAAAATACATATTTTATTCAGAAGCCTCAAAAGTCCCAAATCGAGAATGAATGTCCCCATGTCCCCATCAGTGCCCCGAAATCCCCAAATATAGGGACAAATCCCCAAATCTGGCAACTCTGCCAGCACATGAGAATCATGCCCTGCTTCTTACATTCGTCCACATTGCTATAGGTGTGCACGTATTGTACACTCATACTGGTCATATGTACATTACAAATGATAGGCACTACCTACCTGCCTATGGCCTTTCAAGGATACTTAAATTAGTAAAGCATAAGAAAAATTCCAACTTATGATAGACAAAGCTTTGGCTCAAAGTCATCATCTCAAGTGTTGATGCATTAATTCACACACTTTGTTCCATTAATGATGAACACCATGCATGAAAAAGATTACTTCACGAAACACAGAGAGAGAGAGAGAGAGAGAGAGAGAGAGAGAGAGAGAGAGAGAGAGAGAGAGAGAGAGAGAGAGAGAGAGAGAGAGAGAGAGAGAGAGAGAGAGAGAGAGAGAGAGAGAGAGAGAGAGAGAGAGAGAGAGAGAGAGAGAGAGAGAGAGATTCTTGCAAAATCTGATCCATTTTATATACCATACAGCAATCATCTGCACTAACTACAACTGATTCATTGTTGGAATGATTGTAACTTGTGTAATATATAATTTCACAAATATCTATTTCTATTGGTTTTTATCTTGGATTGCCACAAAAATTAAAACTCCAGCTGGAGTCCGCTTGCCTAGTGCCCCTTCCCCCCCCATACTCAACTGTGCCCCTCCAGGTGCCCCCCCCCTATAGATACCTAGATACCTACTAGATAGATACCTAGCGCTACACCTACGCGTGATGAAAAAAGGTCATTCTATACAAAGAGCCACGTGACAAGGAAAAATATTTATCTCCCTTCCCTGTGTTAGTGATGATGTAGTAGATGATAAGAAAGAACAGAAAGCTGGAAAAAAAGTTAGTTAATTTACCTATGCCTTGGGGTTGTGCCGGTATTTTCCGCCTTTCTCCTTTGTTGTAATATTCAACAATGAAACATTTGATTCAATTCAATTAATAGGAGCCACGTAAGTAGCGCGTTTGGTACATAAGGAAAACAGAAACATAGGGAGGGAAAAGGAAAAGTTATCATCAGCTGTACACTCATTTCACCACTTGACAGGCTGACTATATATACAATCACTCGACAACAAAGGTGGTCAGGTAGACAGTCTTTGTAGAAATTTTCCGCCTTTTATCGTAAGCACAAATGGGGGTTGGGCGTGCAAGAGAGGAGACTTGAATGACGAGATGGAGGATCCGGGAGGAAGTCAAGGCAAGAATAATAATTTAGCTGTGGTGATTTCGAGGAACAAGTTTGCTTTTTCTCAGAAATTTTGATGTTGGGCATTAACATTACTGACTGAAGTATAGCGCAGTCTTCTCAAATGGGTCAGTTGGCCAGTCTACTACTACTTGAAAAATCAAAACTATATGGGTAACTACTCCCTCGATTTTTCCATGGGGACAATATAAAACACCATTTCAAATTTCAAACTGCTTTATTAATATAAGTTTGCTTGCTAAGACAGTCCTGCAGGGCCCATCCTATAGAGAACCGTGCTCACTACGTACTGACTAGACCAGCACATGAGAATTATGCCCTGCTTCTTACATTCGTCCACATTGCTATAGGTGTGCACGTATTGTACACTCATACTGGTCATATGTACATTACAAATGATAGGCACTACCTACCTGCCTATGGCCTTTCAAGGATACTTAAATTAGTAAAGCATAAGAAAAATTCCAACTTATGATAGACAAAGCTTTGGCTCAAAGTCACCATCTCAAGTGTTGATGCATTAATTCACACACTTTGTTCCATTAATGATGAACACCATGCATGAAAAAGATTACTTCACGAAACACACACAGAGAGAGAGAGAGAGAGGAGAGAGAGAGGAGAGAGGGAAGAGAGAAGAGGAGAGAGGAGAGAGCGAGAGAGAGAGAGAGAGAGAGAGGAGGAGAGAGAGACGAGAGAGAGAGAGAGGAGAGAGAGAGAGAGAGAGAGAGAGAGAGGAGAGAGAGAGAGAGAGGAAAGAGAGAGAGAGAGAGAGAGAGAGATTCTTGCAAAATCTGATCCATTTTATATACCATACAGCAATCATCTGCACTAACTACAACTGATTCATTGTTGGAATGATTGTAACTTGTGTAATATATAATTTCACAAATTTATATTTATATTGGTTTTTATCTTGGATTGCCACAAAAATTAAAACTCCAGCTGGAGTCCGCTTGCCTAGTGCCCCTTCCCCCCCCATACTCAACTGTGCCCCTCCAGGTGCCCCCCCCCCCCCTATAGATATCTAGATACCTACTAGATAGATACCTAGCGCTACGCCACTGCCCCCCCCCCCTCCTCTCTCTCTCTCTCACACACACACGCATACACACAACGTGGTACTGTTAGAGTACCTTGAATAGATACCCTATAGGTACTGTATGTGTTTATCCACGTTTACACAAAAGCTTGAAAACAAATTGATTATGATTATATTCTATTAATTTTGTATAACTTTCTGTTAACAACCTAACGGGCGTGTAACTGAGTATTGAATAAAAAATACTGCGCTTCCTAAAAATAAGACCACTTTGAGGACAAAAAAAATTAATTAGGAACTGTGAACCAGCCTGCCGAAGGCTACTCCTCTTCCCACACACACGCACACGCATTATAAACCTTCACATACACACATATAAAGGCCTACACACCTCACAAAAAATAGTTTTTACTGCAGTTTAATATCCAATGTCCATGTATTGTATTAATCTGCAGTTTTACCCAAAAATATAGTGTAAACTCACTCACCTAGTTTCCTTGGTCGTGGCATCGTGGCGGGGCGTCCCTCGCTCCAGCCCGTCGCCGCCTCTTGTCCGCTGATCGCCCTTCTTGCTGCTTGGCTTATGAGTCTCGCCAGCCTGCACGTGACAACTTTTCCGTGGAGACACCTTGGCGTCAGTTTTCAGGATGTGTTGGTGTGGGTTCGCTCGTATGGAAATCGCGCCGCCCCTCACTCTGCCCTTCCTGCCGGGGCTGCCGGGGCTGGCGCGTTGAGGTCCGCTGCACAGGCCTGGGAGAGGCTCTGGCGAGGCGGTGCTCGAGGTGACCTCCTGGAGGTGCGGCGGGGTGACCTGCTGGTCCGAGGTGACACGCTGGCTTTCCCTTTTTTGCTTCCTCCATTTAGCTCTACGATTCTTGAACCAAACCTGCCAGTATGCATTAATATAGCTATTATAAAATAATTATATATTATATATAAAAAAGAAAATTGTCCATCACTATTACAATTATCATTATTGTTATTTGTTTAATCATCATTATTTGAATTATTATCATTATCGGTATAATTGCCCTCTTTGCCACTGTTGTCAATACCCCACATAACAGAGACACGCCTATATCGCTAGTAAAAATCTACGTTACTCACTTATACTTTCCTACTCATGCACGCACTTTTTGGTCTCCCACTGTGCGGCTACTCAAACGCTCCTATATACTCAAATCCCTCCCTTTTCCACTTTTGTCTTCGCTTCTCCTCAATTTTTCCTCCCCCTCCCCCTACATTTTTCCTTCGTCTTCCATCTTTCCTCCTTCCACACGTCCCTTCCCTCCTCCCACTACTCCTCCTCCCTTCCAGCCAGATGGAGGCAGATGTTTTTTGCCATGTAAAATCGAGAGTGAAGAACATTAAGAAGGCAGACTTGGCATGCAAATGTCGGCTTGGCTCCTCCGCTTCTCCGCTCGGCTGGGGAATTTGCATACATGAATTAACTACGAAAACCATCACCGAGAAGCTAATATTTGTCGAGGTGATGGGACGCGGCGACATCCCTCCAGCCCCACCTTGCTCGTCGCGGAAAACCTAAGAGGATGAGGACGAAAGGAAGAATGGCAGGCTTAATAATTATGTTTCTGCAATAGGCTTACTTGTTTGCCTGCTACGTACAGTACATATATGATAAATTTCCTCCCATCTACGTTAAAATTTGTCTGGTAATTATATTCTCAATTGATTCGAGCAAAACTCTCTTTCTCTCCATACAACCTGATCCAGAGAAAGAGTTATAAGAGTGACGATGATGGCCACAGCGAGCAAGGCAAGAGTTGAACAGGGGCAGAGGAGGGAGGAGGAGGAGGAGAGAGGGCAGGACATTGGACAATCTTATATGGGTAGAGTTGGAGAGCAGCAGGTAGGGAAGGAAACGCAGATCAAATTACTAAGGTCACGATGGAGCAAGAGGTAAAAGAGGCTAGTCTGTGTAGCTCTCCCTCCCCCTGCCTCCTCCGCCTCGCTAAGCAGATCACCTTAATGTATGTATGAGAATGATGATAATTCCTCCGCGGCTCTCTTTTTAACTCCCTCAAACAATCTGTTGTTTTCAATCCAAACATTCCCAACCCGCTCCGTCTCCTGCCAGCGACGCCGCCGCCGCCGCCGCACCATCACGCCACCGTCGCTAGTCCACACTAGGGTATATAATATAGGTATTCTAGTCCACACCACCACAGCCACACCCCAACAAGTTCACAACCACACCCCCACCCCCACAACCACAACCAAACACGCACAATCACACCCCCACAACCAAACACGCACCAATCACCCCCCCACAACCACAACCACAACCAAACACGCACAATCACACTCCCACAACCACATCCTCCCAGCGACCTTGGCTAGTCTGCTGCCGACTTTCCGAAGCGGATGTATACTTGTTCTGACGGCAGACACCCAGCCACCCCATTCCTGCTAACGTCCTGATGATGTGCTAACAAGCTACTTATGTGTCTTCCCTTCTGTCATGGTTTTTCTCCTAACACTGGATCTTCTATAGGTACAGTCAATTTCCTTGATCTCTCCTCCCTTATTGCTTCTCACCGTTTTTATTATGTGCTGGTTTTGCGTCCTTTTTTTTTCTTTCCATAATTAACATTCCTATGACTTTTTGGCATGATTTTTCTATGATTCATCCGTTCCCTAAACACCTTTATACTCTACGTAGTTTCTAACCCCGTTTTTATCCTGTACTCCAAGCTTTTCCTTCTCTTCCCTATTAATTCCTCCTCCTCCTCCTCCTCCCTCTCCTCTTTCCGTACCGCTGCTACTTTTACGAGATCCACAGCGCTCACTCAGCCGCCTGTGAACATCGAATATTGTGTTTGGATAATTTCGCCTCAATCAAGATTACGTTCCCCGTTCCGACGACCCACTTGCAAAGCTAATGTTGTTGATTCTAACAACATAAGAAGTCTGTCCGCGGCTGAAAAACTGAGGCAGGGTTAATTATCTATAATCTACTGGATACATTAAACCTGACGGAGTAGAGGAGGGGAAGGAGAGGTTTACCTATAGGAATGGGACGAAAGAGGAAGATGGAAAGGAGGGAGAGTACGTGTGTGAGCGATGAGAAATGAGGAATAGACTCAAGATGAACGAAGAAAAGAAGGACTGGCTGAGACAGGATATGGTAATGAAACAGTGAAAAAGCAAAAGTGGATCTCGCTCACTTAAGTGGATTACGATTCTGTGGTTATAAATAACCCTTTAAGCTTATAAGTGATGCAATGACGGGCCTACCAGTGAGGTGTGTGTGTATGTGCGCGCGTGTGTGTGTGTGTGTATTTGAGAGAGAGAGAGAGAGAGAGAGAGAGAGAGAGAGAGGAGAGAGAGGAGAGAGAGAGAGAGAGAGAGAGAGAGAGAGAGAGAGAGAGAGAGAGAGAGAGAGAGAGAGAGAGAAGAGAAGAAGAGAGAGAGTGAAAGAGAGAGAGAGAGAGAGAGAGAAAAGAGAAAAATAATAATAAGAGTGAGAGAGAGAGAGAGAGAGAGAGAGAGAGAGAGAGAGAGAGAGAGAGACTACCGTACGTACTTTGATATCCATTACGTCTAAACAAAACAATGGAGAGAGAAAACAATTATGTACAAAGAAGGTGGAGCACAGAGCACAGAGCAGCACAACACAGCCACGCACCTCCACCCTCTCCTCCATCAGGTCCACCTTGATGCCCAGCTGTTCCCGCAGCAGCACGTCCGGGTAGTGCGTGATCTGGAAGGTCAGCTCCAGTTCCTGCAGCTGCTCCTCGGTAAAGATGGTCCGGTGGCGCCTCGTCCGCTTGCCAAGAGAGTCGCGTCGCCGCTTCCCGCCGGAGGTTTGGGACGTCGAGGTGCCTCCCATATCAGGGACCGTCACTACAGCCGCCTTCGTCGCCGCACAACATGGGGAAGATGAGAAGCAAAGATTAGAAGTACTGTACTTACGTTACGGACGGTGTGGGAGATGGGATTCATGGGAAGAAGGGAATGACACCAAAGACTCATTTATCACTGAAATCTATATTTCCTTCGGCTGTGTTAACTTAAAAGGCATGACTGGGGACTTGCTTATCTTTTCTAGGTAACTCCAATTGCAATTTGTATGTATATAGAAAAAGAAGAGAGAGAAAAAGAGAAAAAAGAAGAGAAAAATAAGGAGAGAGAGAGAGAGAGACATGACTGGGACTTGCTTATCTTTTCTAGGTAACTCCAATTTGTATGTATATATTGCCCCCCCCCCCCCCCCCCCCGTGGAGGATCGCGGATCGAGGTGTCACGCTGCCTGGCCTTCCTTATCATGGCCGCTATCATGGCGCTATGGTAGCGTGGCCGCGGGTACTCACATAAGCACGTGCTCCTGTGATTAAGACTCTCATCATAGCTTTTAATGCGATAAGCAGAGAACACGGTGTACGGATAATTATTGCCTCGTCAAACTACAATAGGCCAATTACCCTGATAAACAATCGTGGCATCGTGGATGATATTCCCGCAGAGCAGATAGCAGGAGAATGACAATGACCCCTAATACCCCAATAAGGGAAGCAGTATATGTAAGTATATATAACCTTAAAATTGTAATTTGTTTTTCTTGCCTTCTTTTATAGGCCACACTCATCTATTATAATTGATCGTTAATTTAGTACTCAAAACGGCCAAACCCTAACACCGACTTCAGACTTCATCAAAACTACTTGAAATAAACGAGGTGTTACCCTGACAAGGAGTTGAGCCTCAAACACTCACCCGAGGCAGAGGCGTCCACGGGGAGGTGCGGCGGCCAGACACCTCGAGAGGCCAAGAGACTGTCCATCCCAAAGCCGTGACGCCATGCTGGCAGGCCACCCGCGGCAGGAACGTGCAGGGGGAAGGGAGTGGCGGGAGGAAGGAGGGGCGGCCACAGCCACAGGTATGGGTGGTGGTGGTGGTGGTGGCAGGTAGTCCAAGGCAGGCAGCGACACACCTGTCCGCGCCCCAACAGATAAACATTGACCGGGTCGGTCGTGGCAAGCGAGTCCACCACCTGTGGCCCGCCCGTCCTGTGCGGCCCTGGCATTCTTACACCGGTGGGCGCCGAGGGCACCAGTGGCGCCAGGTGGGAGGGAAGGCAGGCTGCCCCAGGCTCCCGTTCTCGCCTGCTGGTGCCATCAACGCGGCCCTGCTCCTGCTTCAGCGCTTTCCTTCGCGTGGACATTCCAGTTCCACGTGGCAGACTTCCCCCTCACGTACCCGTCCGGCGGAGCCACGCTCCACTTCGTAGAAGGTGAAGGCCAGTAAAGTGGTCGGCGTCAGGTGGCGCCAATAAACAACAGGAAACAACCAAGTTGACGCCAAGGGTCAGTGGCCTGAAATGTGCGATAACAGGTGTCTCGTGGCTGCTGAGGGACTCGCTTAGGACGGTATGGCAGTGTCCGTGGCTGGATGGAGTTATCGCGGGCAAAGGTAGGACAGTGCCAGCCGCCCTCCGTTCACCGCCCATGCCGAGGCGCCACTCCTCCAGGTCCAGGCTCCGCCCCCGGCAGGACAGCACGCATCTCGCCCCGCCCACCTCGTTGCCCTATCTGATTCTTTTAATGGACCACTTTCTTACACCCTCCTACTCCACCCCAACCTTCCACACTAATCTATATGTCAGCTTGCGGAGGTGTTAATATATATATATTATATATATATATATATATATATATATATCGGCCATAATATCTACATGGACATCAGTCTAAAAATGAAGGGAATGGGAGACACTGACATGATTACATCCCCACAGGTGTATTCAGCATAGGAAAACTAGAAAGTCCCGCATAGAAAAGTATTTATTTTTTTCCCCACAAGTTAGAACCACAATCCTCCAGTTTCTTTCGTTTAAATTTTTTTGGGTACTAAATACAAATTGTTTATCACTGCCTTAAAGAATATGGTTAATTCATAGTCAGTGTACCTTTTTGGACCTGATGTATCGGGCATGTAATACACTCACTCCGCTACCAGAAGAAGAGAGGAGCATTAAGGCACAACCATTCATGAGTTTACAATTTTACATCCTGTCACTTTATATTCTCATTAACCTTCAAATGGTTGTGGAGAAATATTGCAATCCTATGAAAGTTAACTGATGTGGAGACAACTTGATGGTGAGTGTCGTCAAAGGACTTCTTCAATGAGTGTAGGTACAGTACAACTCCATTATTAGTGACCTCTAATATCATAATTTTTATAATTCAAATTTGTATCATTTTTTTTACAGTTCTTATGTTATCCATGCCATCATTAAACGTCAGGCAAAGCTCCATCATTACTTGCAAGGGTATTCAGCTGTCAACTAACACTAACAATTAAAGCTCTAGTGGTTTGGATACAAATTCCGTGCCTGAGTTTTAAGCACCAATAACGACATCAATCTGGTTATGTGCACGATTTTAAGCACCAATAACGAATCAATCTGGTTATGTGCACGATTTTAAGCACCAATAACGACATCAATCTGGTTATGTGCACGATTTTAAGCACCAATAACGACATCAATCTGGTTATGTGCACGATTTTAAGCACCAATAACGACATCAATCTGGTTATGTGCACGATTTTAAGCACCAATACGACATCAATCTGGTTATGTGCACGATTTTAAGCACCAATAACGACATCAATCTGGTTATGTGCACGATTTTAAGCACCAATAACGACATCAATCTGGTTATGTGCACGATTTTAAGCACCAATAACGACATCAATCTGGTTATGTGCACGATTTTAAGCACCAATAACGACATCAATCTGGTTATGTGCACGATTTTAAGCACCAATAACGACATCAAGCTGGTTATGTGCACGATGACATAACACACAAACGACTCAATAATATTATAAATATTTATTTCAGTATAAATTATAATAAATAGTTGAACAAATCCCCTGTCACCTCAATATATAAAGCTTGTTGCAAGACATGTTGCACTATAGTAGCCGTTATCCCGGCCTACTATCCTTCCTGTCATCATGCTAACTACACCACTTCAACATTCTTTCCCTTTAAATGCTATTGTTGCAATTTACTACTCAGTGGCCAAGAACGGTAAGAAAGAAATTGCAAGAGACCAAAAAGAGAGTAACCACACCTCGGTTGTTCATACTAAAAACTAGCCCCCTCCAAAAACAAAAAAACTAAATAAATAAAGATGAGCCTGATCTAAGGCAGCAGTTGGTACAATGACGTTCTCGGTTTCTAAAAGAGTCGCGTGCTCCTCTAGGGGGAAGGTGGTGAGACAACTTGAAGCCATTAAATGTAGAAATGCAGTCATTGGCATAAAAGATAAAATATTAATGAAAAGTTCAAAGGCTGTTTTGTACTATTGTAGTGTAATGATCTTGCTGAAGTGTTTGACATCACAGTACAGTAAAAACTCTCATATTCGGACTAATTGGGCCAAGGAGTGGTCCGAGTAATGGGGGGATTATATATGGGGGGATAAGTGTAAAAAAAAAAAAATTCTAGGTGTATATAGTAAAGCTAGGAAATTTCGACCCCTAAAAAAAAAAAAAAAAAAAAAAAATCTAGGTATATATATATATAGGTAGGAAATTTCGACCCCTAAAAAAAAAAAAAAAAAATTCTAGGTTAGTATATATATATATATATATATATATATATATAATATATATATATATATAGGTAGGAAATTTTGACCCATATATATATATATATATATATAAAAAAAAATTATAGGTATATATAGGTAGGAAATTTCGACCCCTATGTATATATATAAATATATATATATTATATAATTTATATATATATATATATATATATATATATATATATATATATATATATATATATATATATATATATATATATATATATTATATAAAATAATAATAATAAAAAAAAAAGGAGGTCCGAATAATGAGTGTCCGAATACGAGAGGTTTTACTGTATAGAGAATGTTGAGCATGGAAAGTTAATGGTGGAAAATCTAGATGCAAAATTCTCTTGAAATAGATAATATCATATATTTCATATCATATAATCACACAGATATTTGCTAAAAATGAATACTATTTAATCATTGAGGCAAAGTAACTAATTATGTATTTGTTTGTGTGTTTGTGGTAAACATGTCCCATAAAACATGTGAGGCGACCATTTGTTCTCCTTATTTCTCACCGCATTGCCAAGTGTGATTTGATGTTGATGCTTTGTGGAGGCAGCTTTCACCTGACGAGTATTGAACTTAGAATGCCATGAGGTACAAGGAACATTAACGTATGGTATCAGGCAATTATGACATTGTAGACAATTTGTAAAAGGTTGGGGATGATATTTTGAGAGGAAATACCTTAGCTATTCCTGCTGATATATCTTGGTTTTGAAACTTGAATAATATAGTGGAGTCACTTTCCATGAAAACAAAGTGTGTGAGCCTGTTTTTGACTGTGTGCCACCCAAGTGTTAGATAGAAGGCCAATCGTATGGCAAAAAAGTGAAAAAAAAGTTACGAAATAGTCATGTAACCTGTAAACTGGTCCCAGGAAAATGCCATTTTAACAGCCTATGAGATACATGTGTAGCCACCAACAGGGCACGCAGACCACAAGTCACAAGGCATGTTGTCCTGTAGACCTAACTCAGCACAATCAGTGAAGGCACAATGATAACACCCTGAGTCTGCCTGCACACAAGGCTTGTAGTGGCAGCCACTGGACTCAACTCGGACATTACATCACAAAGGTGTACGGCACTTATTGAATGCTTAAGAAAATACTAAATAATTAGCAGTTACAATTAATCTCATATTTCTTAAGTTTGATACCCAATAAATAACCCAATAAGTACACTTCCATACTGAAAAAAGCATCCTAAAAAAATATGTTACTGTAAAAACTTTTAAAATAGTTTTCAAGTTATTTACTCAACAACGAATTCCTGACAATAAACTGGGGTCCCATACCAGACAAGTCGCTATATGAAGAAATTGACTGAGGTAGGAACGTTTTTTCAGAAGAAAATTAAATTCACATAACGAGCAGAAATTTGAACAATGAACAGAGAGCAGACTGTGCATGCTTGTAAGTGGCTGTAATAATATTTTCAGAATCTTTTTAACTAAAAACATAACCATGGATCAACGTAACTCGTAACGAACAATTTGGTTAACGGAACGGATTACAGAATTACGTACAGAACGGATTACGTCCGTATGGGGACCCCAATGAAAATAAATTCTATTATATTTTCTAAGAAACAATAAAATCTTTCCTTTTCTAACCGAAATTCTAATAAACAGTGAGAACCTTCATGGTCTCTAATGACCTCCACTCTACCCTTTCTTTCACCAAAGCCATTGAAAACACTGACTTTCTAGTTCTATTACCAAATGTATGCCAACTATTGCTACTACTACAACTACTACTTCACTGAATACTAAGTTAAATAGAAACTAAGTGGTCCCAAAATCCCTGCACTCACATACACATATAACTATGTAACCACACGTGGTTAAGGGAGCACCTGGCTCATCACACACACACACACAAAGAATACATACAAAGCACAGACATGAGATTCACAACTTTGAGCATTACTATATTACAAGACAACACAGTAGTACTACATTACGAAAGCTGCATAAAGAGATGGGTTCACACCCCCAACTTACATCAACACTTCAGTTTGCAAGCAATCTCTCCATCATCAACCACCTGCTGCTTGGTGAGGGACTTGCCCTGCTGAAGCATCTGCGCATAATTAGCCGCTGCAGGGTCCTTCCCCAGGCTGGCAAGGGACACCACTTTATCCCCACGACAGTAATAGGCTATAAAGGCCAAGTTCTCCAAGTCTCCGCCAATGATCACATCATCGTACTTTCCATAGCCTGAAATATCAATAAAGTTCAAATCAATGTTCACATAAGCACAATCAGAGGCCTGTCCCTATCAAGGTGTGTGCCCTATTTCCACAGTCCTTCCTGGTTCTTTTTATTTCTATCCGAGAGTGACACGGGGCTTGGGCTCTCATTCCCTATTGGCTACCTTCCCAAGCCTAACCTGAGATTAGAAAACATGAGTGTGGGGTCAATTTGCTTCTTTTGAGTCTTCAGGGGACTGAATAGTTGTGCAAGAGCCTGATTTAGAGTAGGACGGGGCAGAGCAAAGTTGTGAGGGCTGAAAGTTCCCGGATAGTAACCCAAATGATCTATCTTCCTCTTGGTGACTCCATCAAGTCCTCATCATCCTCATCTTTACCTGTGTAACGAAGACTCTTCCCAAAGAGGACAGTCCAGAAGAATGGAACCGATCTGACAGGCACATTCTGGCCTGTCATGTTGAGAGCTGCTGTGTGGCCATGGCCAAGGGCCACCTGCCAATGTCCAATGGACACCTCCTCCCCATCCTCAATGAACAGTGGGAAGGCAGCGACGTCCCCTCCACAGAACACTCCAGGAATGCTGCTCTCCAAGTGCTGCAATGGTGTGATAAGTGTGTCTAATCAACAGCAATAAAATGACAGACATATTATGAAAAAAACAATATCTGATGATGCAACACATTATTGTAATGCTGTTTTCGATTTCTTTCAAATTACAGTACATGATGCCACGGTCCGCCTCACTCGTCACCACTGTCACTAGTTTATCAGTGACTATTTCTGGCAGTGTGGGAGGCATTCTCCCAGGGTCAGGGACACACATCTTTTCTGTGAAGTGCATTTTTTTCGAAGTGCATTTTTTACAAAGTGCATTTTTTTCGAAGTACATTTTTTTATATTCTTATATTCATTATACTCATTAATAAATTGAAAATTATTCTGTAAAATTTTTAAGATCACTTGGCTGGGCTCAGCCCCCAATGTTTCAAGATCCTAAATATGCCCCTGATGCCACCTGATAAGAAAATCATATAAAAAGCAATAAAAATAAATTAATTTAAAGAGCTAGCCACCTACTCTATTTTTTCACCGTTCAGAGCCAAATCTGCTCACCGTGCAGAGAATAGGCATGGGATTAAACTGTGGAGTTGTGCATTTGTGATCCAGGCAGGAGTTAATGGTAACAATCCTTTCCTTGCCATGAAAGACCCAAAACAGGCTATATGCCACACCATGAAAGGTAGGAAACAGTGTAAGGTATGAAGAGAGAGAGAGAGAGAGAGAGAGAGAGAGAGAGAGAGAGAGAGAGAGAGAGAGAGAGAGAGAGAGAGAGAGAGAGAGAGAGAGAGAGAGAGAGAGAGAGAGAGAGAGAGAGAGAGAGAGAGAGAGAGAGAGAGAGAGAGAGAGAGAAAAAAAAATCAGTCAGCCTCCTAAAGAAAGATGAGCTTATTACTCCCTTGTGTGCTTAAGAAAGATCTTAATTGCTATGAGTAGTCACCTCATTGACGGGGACGTAGCCTCGTTGGTTCCTTGGGATGGAGGAGGTGGCCAGGAAGTCTGTGTTGGGCGTCACCCCGACCCCCAACACCACACACTCGGCCTTGATGGTCTCCCCGGAGTCCAACGATACCTGGTGATGTTCGAGTTGCAATCAGTTTTTTTTTTTTATTTTTTTTTTTTTATATATATATTGGAGCCTATAGTGCCCGTAGGCTAAATAATAAATGTGTACCATAAAAAATAACATGAGAGGACAGCAAATGAGGGCTGGACTGCTCCTTAGAATCTTAGAAATAATGAATTGTCTCTTTCAGGCTACATACTATCTATTTTCACAGGCAATACGACGATATTACGGCTTTGGAAACTTGTAGCTTCTGTGAAAAAATTCTCAGTTGATTTGACACGGCAACTGCATTTCCCAGTTTACCAAAGTGACCTATGTTTGGCCTACAATATTAGTGACCCTATGCACATCTTTAACTCTTATATTCATCATCATCACAGGTGCAGCTCAAACAATACTCACCCCATCCACTTTCCCATCATTCTCAGTAAATGCGACAACTCCTGCCTTAGCGATAAACTTGACTCCTTTCTCCTCAAACATTTCCTGGATGCGCTTCCCCACAGAATGGCCAAGACTGTTCTCGAAGGGGACGGAGGTATTCCCGACGACGGTGACGGACGCTGCCCTGTCGTTGGTGGCCAAGAATGCAGCCACTTCCATCCCTGAGAAAAGAAATCAATTCCTGTCACTGTCCTCTTTGGTCCAGAAGTGACCACTGTTTTACTGCTGCTGGGCTAGAGGAAGAAACACATACATCTATTTACAGTATACGTTTTTACACCCATATTTCCACCTCAAGAATAACTTAAAAATTATTCATCTACAAAAAATCACACCCGCCCTTGAGGATAATTCATGTACAGTAAAACCTCTCGTATTCGGACTTTGACATTATTCAGACCTTTTTTTTTTTTTTTAATTTTTTTATTTAGGGGTTGAAATTTCCTAGCTATAATTATATACACCTAGATTTTTTTTTTTTTTTTTTTAAGGGGTCGAAATTTCCTAGCTATATGACTATACACCTAGAATATACACCTATATATAGCTATACACCTAGAATTTTTTTTTTAATTTTTTTTTTTATACCTATCCCCCCCATTATTCGGATCCTTGCATTACTCGGACCACTCCTTGGCCCAATTAGTCTGAATACGAGAGGTTTTACTGTACTGAGTTTGGGAATGCACCAAGACCCACCAATGAATGAAGCGCCGATGACCACCACTTCTTTCTGCGCCGCTGCTGCAGCCACCGCATTGGCATCCTCAGGTGAGCGCACAACCCACACATTGGACAGCTCGCCCCCCGGGATGTTCAGCCTTCGGGGCCTGTGAGGGACGTCGAGAATTATTTCTTTTAGTGGTTGTAGCTCTTGATGAAAGATGAAAGACGGTCTTGAAAAGCGTAGATTTAAAAAAAGGAGGCCGGATAATTTCATGGATGGGGATGAAAGGTGGATGTAGGTAGTGTTAAGTAACAGGAACTACCACGTGTAAGTCTCGTGACCTCTTGTAGCTTCCTTATATTCTTATGTTCTTGATACAACATTACATCTATAGGCTTGCAACACCTGAAATCATGCATACACACGTGGTGATCAAAGCAGGATGACAATCAGAGCTGGGCACTAAATACATTGAATGTATTTAAATACTAAATACTAAATACATGGGAGAAATGTATTTAAATACTAAATACTAAATACATTTTACGAATGTATCTAAATACTAAATACATCAATTGTATTTAAATACATTTGTAAATACATTTTAAATACACACAAATTTTAACATGTCCGAAAAAAAAGAATTTCTTTAGGATTTCCTTAGAAATTTCCTTCTCAGGCCTAAATTTCCTTGAAATCAGGACATTTCCTTGCCAGTGGAAACACTAGTTCACTATAACATCATGATTGCCAGATAGTTGGGCGGGTTTATGGCCAAATACAATTAATTTACCTGAGTATAAATTTATATGTTGTGTATACCGTAAAAACACTATAGTCGCTACTGCACTAATGTCGCCAGGCACCATATAAGGAATATGAGAGAGAGAGAGAGATAGACAGACAGACGGAGAGAGAGATACAATCCTTCAGAGTCCTTCACGGGCCTCTTCGCTCCTTCACGCATCCTACAGGAGTCATGGGAGGGCATTAGAAGTCCCACAGGATTGCTATAGTATTCCTAGGTTTTTATAAGTACTTTGACAATCGCACGGGTGGCTCAAATAGGGATTAATAATACTAATACTAATACTGAAAATACTAATACTGATCGTTGTATTGAAGTAATGATTAATCTAGCAATGCCTATTATATTTTTATGTCTTGTAGTAAGTTTTGTCTAATTTGTGATTTTTAAGGAATATCTGGAAGTATCATGTCATTGTGAATTGGCTGAAATAGGGACTTATAATCATTGTAACTGAAAATTGATTCCAGATTCGTGTTCAGCATGCCCAATGGCTGCTAGGAACTAATTTTCAAGCAAATCTATTTTTTTAAAAAAGAAGCAAATTTTGCAAGGGCCTTGATTTTTTTTTAAATCAGGTTGCTTTTCAATAACTAAAAAACTATGGCAGATACATGCAAGAAGTATGTATGTAAATATGAAGCAGATCAAGGGCTATCATTTGGCGTAAAGCAAAAAAATATTGATTGGTAAATAACCGAGAAAATAGCATATTCGTACATTTATACAAAATATCAATTTTCTCGACAAACATTAGGTGTTTTGAGCAACCGATTACTGCCTCATGTAGAACACCTCAAGACGAACCTTTGTTACTTCCATAAGATTTTTTACAACTCATAGTTTTGTGGCAAAATAACAAAAACATTGATCGTCGACAATTTTGGAATATTTTTGAGCAGCCAGAAATCTGAAAATATTTTTTTCGCTAGATAAGTGGAAATGCCGGGGATACAATTGTAGATCCATCCATTTACAATAACTTTTGATGGCAAGTGTGGCTGTGTGGGAAATAAGTTTAGAGCTTAACGCGTTATAGTAAATATATAAGTTTATACTGTACAGTTAACTACCTCGTGTAGGTCTCACAGCCTCTTGTAGCTTCCTTATTTTCTTATGTTCTGATGTTCTTACATTTACTGATAAAAAGTATTAAAAATTTTATATTAAATGTATTTAAATACAATGTATTTAAATACTCATAAAAGTATTTAAATACATGACAACCAATGTATTTATAAATACATTTATAAATACACAAATGTATTTAAATACAAATGCATTTAAATACTGCCCAGCTCTGATGCCAATGATGAGGTGAGGTAATACTCACTTTCCACCGGTAGCGATGAACAGCTTCTCATATGTAACCTTATCGCCTGTGCTTAAATGGACCATCCTGTCTTCAGTGTTGACTGCCTCTGCTGACACTCCAAGGAGCACCTCTATATCACCACTCTGAGGAGCAACAACACAGGCATCACCAATGAGGCAGGGACTGGCAGGCAGCTCATCAACACTCATCAGTCTATATTACTAGAATTCAATGACAATATAAAAATTCAGGTACTATCCCAGCACTTCTTTTTATTACTTCCCATAACTCCATTCTAATTCCCCAGGTTGCTTCACAATTTAATCTCTAATTATTATTTTTTTTTTTTTACTGCATTCATTAGTATAACTTCATTTTTTTAGTCTTTCCATAAAACAAAATGACCCATTCACCTTTCCTTTTCTTTGCTATTCATAATACATTTACATATGCAAGTCCTATTCACGTGCCAAAAGCTTTTTTCTGATAACTATCAATATTAAGTTTAATTACTCGATATTGATCTTGAGAACTGTGTATACTGGCTGCACGTTAAGTTGGCGAAAATGGGGTCCCCTAACTCCCCCCTTCTGAATGCATGGGATTGCTGAGGTGTTGCCTAAGAGCCTAAGAATGCCTTACTCCACCCTAAAGCCCCAACACCCAACACCTCAGCCAATCCCTCTCTGTTCAATCAAACTTTTGTTCCTCTCATTACCTTTTAATTTAGTTCTACAGAGAAATGACATTCAGATTGCTCTTCTACTTCTGAAAGAGATTACATTATCATCTTACTTCATAAAAGTCTCCTGATCGCAGTATGATCTTCTCTGGGGCAATATCCATGGCCTTGGAGAGCTTGGGTCGGTCATAAGGCAGGTGGGACTCCTGGGTGATGAGGATAACACGTCCACTAAAGCCTTCCTGCCTCAAGGCCTCAGCACAGCTCGCTCCTGCTCCACCTGAACATGAAGCATTTAATTATATAGTGAGTGCCGTAGAACAAGCAGCAAGAAAGTCAAACGTGCGACATGCTATATAGCCATACACATGAATGCAAACCTTACCGCCTCCTATAATAACATAGGATGAAGAGTTGTCTGGGTCTCTCTTTGCCATGGCCTTGGACCGTTTACCACTGGCCAGCAGAGCCTTGCTGGCCCTCACTTTGACCTGCCCTTCAGCTACTTCTATGTCATACTTAGGGATGCTGTCAAGGCCTGGGAAATCCTCTATGTCACCTGGAAGATGAATGAAGGATAGGGAAGATATTTTTAGGTATAAACAGAATGTTATTCATAAAGTTATATATCACACAAAATTACTAATAATTAAAAATTATATAAAGATACACATGTAGCCAGGATCAGAAACTGCAAATGCTACATAAAAAAAAAAGCCATATTTCAATGGTAAACACATGTAGTACTCCTGTCAGACAAAATGCTGGCAGCAGTCATCATTGGCTTTAAATATACCGTGTGATTTTTATTTCATGCTAAAACAACTATTTTATGGATTTATTAAATTGTTGACCCAGTTCATGTTGGTGCAGCACCTACCTGTAGCAACATTGAAACAAGCACCATGCCAGGGGCACCGCACACGCCCTTCACACAGCGAGCCTTTCTCCAGCGGGGCACCATAGTGGGAACACTGACTCCCGATGGCTGACAGCTGGCCACGGTGATGCACCACCAACACTTTGGATCCATGGAATTCAAATGACTTCATCCTGTAGGAACATAAGTCTGTTCAGGCTTTTATTTACCTTCGTCTGGACCTACAGTATGATTAGTACATTTATCTGCCTCCTGTATCAATATATGCAGCTAATAATTATCAAAAGTTTATATTTACATAAACAAATGAATTAATTTTAATGCTGTGCGAAAACTTCACACTATCAGAGACACTGGTAAGCTGAAACTAATGACTGAATGAAGATAATGTATGTATAAAGCATCAATCTCACCCTTCCTTTGGCAGGTCATCTTCCTGACAGATCACTCCCTCCACCACCTCCCCCACACAGCCGTTGTTGCTGCGAGTGCTCATCTTACGACCTGTCAATGAAAGGCATAAAGTCAGAAAGTCAGTGTTCAGAGACAAACATGGCATTGGTGATTTGGTGTTACTCTACCAAACAAGTAACAGCAAGAATTATTAATAGTAAATTTACAATTATGGCCTGGGACTGTGGTGATCCCACCATCCACTACACTGTGGTTTATAATATATTGTGATGCAGTCAGCCTGGGTGGTTAGCCATGTAACCAGCCCTGATACATGGGGTGCAGTGTCAATGTATTTTTTTTTATAGTTTGAAAATCATTAAAATTGCATTACGTGTATTTCCTCTCGAACGCTGCATGCCAATGTTGCCGCATAACATCAGTGGCGGACTGGCCCACCAGAAAATTGTGGAAGTTTTATTTGCCAATATCTTTTTTTTTCCCCCCTTTATTTATGATTTTAATTGCAATATCATAGGCTGAGTCCTTTCCCGTCCTTAATAGTATTTTTTCCCAGACCTTCACAGATCCCTTCAGACATCTAAAACGTAATTATAAAGTGAGGGAGATGCTGCCCCCCCAACAACACTCCCTGGATCGAAAAAAAAGTTTAATATTGCTAATGTAGCCTCCCCATAACCTAACCTCACCAATAACCTAGCGACCCCTAAAACAAATAATTAGTAACCTAACCTAACTTGGTAAAATTCTAGTCCTTTCCTGCCCTTAGGTCTTGCAAGGAGGTTATTGGTAAGGTTAGGTTAGGTTAATATATTTTTATGGGGGGGGTGGGTGTCCAGGTTAAGTAATTTAGGTTGTTGAGATAGGGGGGTGAAGGGGGCATCTCTCCCCCACTTTATAATAACGTTTAGAGGTAATCTGAAGGATCTGTAAAGGTCTGGAGAAACCCCCCCCAGTATTATAAGGGCGGGAAAGGACACAAGAATTTTACCCTAAAGAATGATAAAATACAAACAATATTAAGTCACAATCATCCCTAAAACTCTTATTCTAAACCTCAACCTTCAGGCTGGGAGCAGGACAACCACCACCACCACCACCACCGCTGCACACCAAACACTGGATCAACCTTCACACTTGCGGCTTGCCTATAATTACTATACATTATATAACTATATATATATAACCTTACATTATATAACTATACATGTACCATACATACAGGAACTACCTCGTGTAGGTCTCGCGGCCTCTTGTAGCTTCCTTATTTTCTGATGTACCATACTCTACATACATACTTACACCTGCCACACACTCCCCGTCAGCCCTTCCCACGACAGAAACCCTATAACAGCACTGCATTATTTTACACTAGGACCGAAATTCCCTACACAATTGGGAGTTTGGTTTCTATTTACCTTATTGGATTCTAGGAAACATTCTCTCTATGAGCTTCCGTCGCAAATCATTACTTTTGGAGATAATTACATGTTGTTTATAGGGAGGCGAGAGACAAGTTTTCATCACATCTAAATCCTCACCTGTTGCCCTGCTGCCGCGCGTTTGCCGGGACACAGGTTTAGGAAAGGACTGCTGTGACTAGGTAGTAGGCGGCTGTTGACTGTGCTCATAAGGAGAGGACGTTTACTTAGATCAATGACATGACAACAATAGAGGAGGTGGACGGCTGTCAAAATCTAAATCCTACCTTGCCTGTCACGTTTTCTTCTGTTTAGGAGTAACAGTGACATTTCAATACCAGAAATAACAGTGAAATATGCAATGAAAGGCTATCACGTAACACTATGGCATGCAAGGGGTTTAGTATGACTCTTGGGAGGGTAAACATGAGGGTCAAGACAGGTGACATTAGCCGAGGCGTGACCTGAGGGTGCGGTGCTCCCATCCTCGGAGTCCTGTTCCGTGTTTCCTCTCCTGCAGGATCCCCCCACGCCCATCCTGCCGCCTCCTGCACACGCCAGGCGGCTGTGCACACGCTGTGGGTGATGCTGTGCCTTGCTGCACCTGTGTCGCCCAGCAGCTGTGGCCCTGAGTAACGCGCCGCCCACCACTCTTGACACTCTGGTAAGGAGTGACATGACGCCCGCCCAGCTGAGGTGACGAGGTCAAGGATCGGCGCAGCGGCTCCTACGTGCCTTCCAAACGGCACGTCTTGTTAGCACGTCATTACCATAAATATTAGTTTACTTTGCTCTTTGTCCACCAGAAATACACCTAAGATTATATAAAGACGTTTTCGTGGTACCTCATCCATATTTTAACAATGTGTCATCGACCCACACGCCACAGAGAGAGCTTCGGGCGTCCCTCTGCTATAGCCGCCTATAGGTGGGTTTCGGTTCGCTAGTACTACTCGGTTCACTCGGTTCTTGCGAGGTATAGAACTGTCGCCGATAGGAACTGTCGGTTAGGTTTACTAGGATAGAGTTGGGTTAGATTTTGCAGAGTTATTTAGGTTAAATAAAAAGCGTCCGTGGGCCGATTTACGACCAGAGCCGATTTGTGCACAACACCTGTGTGTGTGTGTGGCCTGCCAGTGTGTTGCTGGGATTAGGATTGTCGCTTCAATTAAACAATGTGTTACAGTTTTGCGACACCACAGGTAACCTGATTGATGTTTTGGCATGGAGAAAGTGAAGCAGCTCGTGGGGGCACTGGATGTGCAGGAACAGCAGCAGCTGATGGTGGATATAATAGAGGGCAGTGGTCCTGAAGTGCAGCTGGGCCTGCTGCTTCCCGCTGTCACTGCCGCTGCAAGGTGAGACAACAACCTGCTTCAACACTTATGTTGTACTGACACCTAATTGCCATCTATCTCATAGCTTTGTGGCCTTACAACCAACACTTTCTGGTAATATTTCTCCAAAGTCAGATTTTTTTGGTATTTGGACAACGTTCCCCTACTTTCAGTTCACCATAACGATGGTGGACTGCAACTCTCATAGGTTATAATGGAGGAGAGTTTCACGGTCGTTTTCAGAGACCAACTAATTTTTTTGGCCTACAATAGGTGCTTGTTCTAATGGTGCTAATTTTATTTTGCGCAAACCAAAAAAAAAAAAAAAGTATATTTTGTGGTTAAGGTTAAGTCAGGTTTCTTTAAAACCTGTAAGGTTAGGTTAGGTTTCATTTTTTTTCCATTTTTTTGTTTTTTTTGTTTTTTGGTTTGCGCAAAATAAAAATAGCACCATTAGAACAAGCACCTATTGTAGGCCAAGAAAAAGTAGTTGGTGTCTCTGAAAACGAACATGAAACTCTCCTCCATTATTAGACTCATAGCCAATGCTACTATAATATATAGGTATATATTTGAACCAAGCGGGCACTCAATTTTTTTTCTCTCAGTGTTATTATTCCTCCCCATATGTAAGGCTGAGGCCATGACCAGGTGTACCATGCCAGGCCAGACACAAGACAAGTTCACTTAATTCTCTGTTACTATATAATGTTGTCATCAATGGTATACATATTTGTGCAAATAAATGTATCTTTTTTTCATTTAATGGCAGGATTCATCCCTCTTAAAGAGTGAGAAGCGTTTTTGTATACGTAACTATATATAAAAAAGTAAGCATTGGTTGATAACATAATATTGCTGAATCTCAAAATCTTGAATATTCACTATATGGTAGACAGTATAATTCTCTATTTTTTTCTACTTCAGTTCATAATTTTCTCTTCGGATATTCACTATATCTGACCTCACTATCAAAATATAGACAAATACGTATATGTTTTTTCCAGTTATGTCAAGTGGCGTTTAGTAACCAACCTCCAAGGCCAAGACACTCCTGACCTGCTCCTGCTGTTGCCTCCAGAGCTGCAGCTGGCAGCTCTGTCTTATTTAGATGGTCCAAGTCTCTTGCATGCCTCTCAGGTGTCAAGGACGTGGAATAGGTAATGTTGATTAAATTGTTCTTCATTGTGGTTTACATCATAAATAAACTGAATTTATAGAGCACATGCAACAGTTAACCTGCATAGATATATCAACATGATCTCTTAACTCCCACTGTCATCATTTTTCAGCATCATTAAAGATCATAGTGAGCTGTGGATAAAGCAATGTCGGAGGTTAGGAGTGAACATGGTGAAGGTTGGTGTGTGGGTGACTGGCACAAGACGTACGTAACGTCTCTGCGGCAGCAAGTGTCCCTGAGGGATGGCACAGCATTCACTGAACGTTTAATGCAACTCCAGAATTGCAAGAAAGCAGTCAAAGCAGTAGATTATCAAGACGGGTTCCTTTGTACTGGTAAGAAGGAATTAAGTTACCCTCCGGTGACGTTGTAGTAGTCATGCATTTTTGTCCTGTCTTTCTACTTCTAAACTCAGTTCTCAGCAACAAAGATCCAATTTAATACATTCCCAAAGCTTAATATCAATCCACCTATCTATATAAAATTCATGTTTCTCTGTATTTCAGTATCAGAGGAGGACTATATAAATATCTGGCAGCTGGACAAGAATATTCCAGTGTTGACGTTTCCTGTTGAGCGTGCAGTGTCCTGCATCAAGTTCCATCCCAGTTCTCTGCTTCTGTGTGGTCATTTTGTGGGAACCTTGACCTCTTGGGACCTGATGGACATGAGACAAGCACGATGCACTGTTTGGGAACACTCTAATAAAAGAGATCAGTATAATCTCAAGAACAAATTCAAGATGCATGCTGGTCCCGTGTTTAGTTGTGACTTTTCTGAGGACCTTGACCTTTTAGTTAGTGGAGGTGCAGATGAATGCCTCAAATTATGGTCCTTATCTTCGGGAGTACAAGTCAAGTCTTTGTCCAACCAAGACCATTGGGTCTTGAAGGTCATACTTATACCAGATTTATCCCTCACCTCCAACCATGAAATTGTTTATATGACTCGAGAAAATGTGAAGAAAATATGGTGGCCCTCTGTTGTGAAGCGGGATTGTGAAAGTGACATGGGGGAAGAAGGTGGTCAGGGCTCTGTGTCGTCAGCCAAGCCTTATGGCATGATTGAAAAGATATCGCATAGTTTTAAAATCAGTCTGAATGAAGGCCATACCAACTTTTTTACTCCTGGTTTACAATTCAGTAGCAAATATATTGGAATAATTAAGCAAGACGTGGAAGAAAAGCATGCAAACTTATGTGTGTTTGACATTGAGACATTTAAATTAGAACATAATATATCTCTTAACATCAAAGTGAAAAAGTTACTTGCCCTTGGAAACCGCTACGCCCTGCTACTCACCATGGGCACGGTGCTCTACTCCTCCACGCTGGTCATCATCGACATCATCACCACAAAGACCATTGGGACCCGCTCCATACCTCACTCCAAGTTAGTGGACACCTCTTGTTTTCTGTCAGGCTTGTCTTCTGTCTTATTCTTGTTACTACAGGTTGAAGTTCCCAAACTCGGCATCCCAAGACTCGGCAACACCCAAAACTCGGCTATGGTTCCGGATTTTCCAAAACCCGGCAGAACACCCAAAACACGGCTCGTAGTTGCCGGGTCGGCCGCTGGGTGCCACCACACTAGGCCGTTTGGTTTCTCCCGCCGATTTGTTTGTTGTTATTGTTCAGTGGTGTTGTGACTGTAGAGTTGTGTACACTGTTATTTTGTGTACTTCATGCTTTTTTTCCCCTTAATATATCTACTACGTTCTAAAAGTCGGAAAATTCCATTACTCGGCTCGGCGCTGGTCCCGAGGTTGCTGAGTTTGGGAACTTCAACCTGTAATGAATACCTGTGCTAGGAAAGGGGTTTCAGAAGCCTAAATTAAGTTTTCTTTTTCTTCTGCAGTAAGATTCATGACCTAATTAATGTTTGTCAAAGTAGCATTTTGATTCACCAAAGGCATTAAAACTTGATCAATAACTGTTGAGGTAATGATAGTCACATTGCAGGAAACAGGAAGGTGAAAGAACTTATTTAAATTTTATTGCTTTTAGTTAGTATATTAGTTGGTAATTGCATTAGTATTGTTAAAAATGGAGAATAGGTAAATAGGTAATACAGTAAAACCTCTCATATTCGGACTAATTGGGCCAAGGAGTGGTCCGAGTAATGCAAGGATCCGAATAATGGGGGGATTATATATGGGGATATGAAAAAAAAAAAAAAAAAAGTGTTTAATGTATAGTATAATGTAGCTAGGAAATTTCGACCCCTAAAAAAAAAAAAAAAAAAAAAAAAGGTTCTAGGTGTATATATAGCTAGGAAATTTCGACTTCTAAAAAAAAGGAGAAGGTCCGAATAATGTCAAAGTCTGAATAATGAGGGTCCGAATACGAGAGGTTTTACTGTATTTACAAGTTGCTCTTTCATTTTGCAAGTGTTGCAGAAAGTTATGATATTTGCTTAGCAGTAACAGTAAAGATTGTCCCCAAGAGGTATGTGGATAACGTTCCTGGAGTGTTTGATGCTCCTGCCAGAATCTCAAGGTCACAACGTGGTTATGGCTTTATATCCTGTATCCATGCTCTGTTAGGTGAACAGGGGTTACAACTGAAAGGAGACAAGCCCATTTTGCCTCCGCCTGGTCGAGGATTTGAACCTCTGACCACTTGTTTGTGAGTCAAGCACACAGATTACTAGTTACTACACTGCAATGATGGTGATTATCAGGTAACAACATATCTTATAATCATTGATAATAATTCATCTCATTCTCTGTTGCAGGATGACCACCCCGGATGGAGCCCAGTTAGTTGTGGGCGATGTCAAGTGGCTAGATGGGCTGGGGCCTCACTTGCCTGCACCAGCCGCTGCACCATGTGTTGTCCAAACTGAGAGTTCAGGTAGTGCTGCAAGTGCAGGGATTACTGCTGGAATTGGACAGAAGACTGTGAGCCAAGGCTGCAGAACAGAGGTCAGTGGAAGTTGTATGAACACGGTGCCACAAGGTAATGAGGAAAATGTAGTTTTGCAACAGTATTCAATGTCATGTCCAAAACGAAAACACAAGTCAGATGAAAGTGGCAGTGAACCCTTTGTTGGTGGTGAGGTTGCAGTGGAGCAGATGAGTGTTAACGTTTCCTGCTGTGAACGTGGTGATACACCGAATGCCTCAAATGCGTCTGTGCAGCCTTTGTGTGCTAGTGACCAGTGCGAGTGTCATATGATGGACAGTTCCGAAGAAACGTATGCCTGCCAGCAGCCTGAGCAGCCAAGCTTCTTAGTGCTAGCTGCTGGAGTATTAAATGAACCTGGCCGTTTATTTACTCTGTGGTGGGCCCACTCGAAGCATACACGCAAGTGTAAGAAGGAGTAGAGAAAACTAGTGGCAAGTTTTTAGTATATTTGGAGTAAATTAATTATCAGTCAAACAGGAAAATAAATGCGCTTAATTTACAAATATGTATTTATAATACGATAAATGACGTATAGGCTGCATCGTAAAGTCCAGAAAGTTGACTCATGATAGAAAACGTTGACCAATAACATGCCACAAGTAGCACCTTTCCAGCAGACTTCCAAGTAACTTTAAGCTAAAGACACATTTACAATGTCTGTATCTATCACTGCATACAAGAATGAAAATATTGTCCTAAATGCTTTTTGACTGTTTGAGAAGTTTTTCTTATATAACGGTCTTTTATGTTTGCTCCGTTCAAGTCAACCTGACATAACTTGTTTTTACATTCTTGTGGGACTGTGTACTGGCAAGATCTGACTCATTTGTCTCGAATTTGTAGTTTTACCCTAACCTTTTCTCATAGAATTGTTATAATTTCCTGGGAAAAAACCTTGTGAATCATGCAGTCAATGTAGTAGATTTTCTAAAGTACATCACACCTCTGGTTTAATGAATCTGTGTTCTGGTTATTCCTTTTCCCGAGTAATTCTACTCACATAGGAACTCACCATAAAAGTCAGAGATGAGTAATGTCCAGTAACATGTTTCAATCACTGTATATACGCTGGAAAGTTAATCTGTGGTTTCGTGAGGATATAGAGAGACGCCAGGGTTCTTGAGGTAGTATGATGATGTAAATCTACAATATATACACTTGACAAAATGTACAGAAGTCCCTGATACAATGTCCGCCCTACCCTGGCAAAGGTTATCGCCGCTCTCCCGTCTGTAGTCGCCGGCGCCGCTCCTCTGTCATGCAGGTGTCAACTACTGTTTATCTGTCACACATATACATCTGCTCCACTACTAAACATATAGTGAGAAGCAAGTAATATTTCTACCATAGAATAAACTGATAATATAACTACTCTATATAATTATCTATAATGTTACCATCTATTTATAAGAGATGGAAATAAGCTAAATGACCTCTCTACAAACCTGCCGGCTTCTCAATAGTACTTGTTGATCCCGCAATAATGCAACTGGGTCTGGCAATACAATGTGCCACGCCCATACATATGCCTTAACATCTGTGATTAATCTCGGTGGCTTATGAAGAAACACAAGGAACAATAGCAAGACTGATACGTGAATGAAATATAAAGAATCATGAAGGTGTTGAGGGACTATTTTTCATGCATTCCCCATTCCCATCATGTATTCGTGCTGGTTGAAGGCACCGTCCATTCATTCAAAGTCTTGTTACAAGTGTGAACGAGATCTTCCATGATTTTAAGGTTGTTATGCAAATGAAGTAAAAAAGAGATATTGTTGGTGAACAGTACATGAAAAGAGACAAAGGGAGAGTTGTGCTTGATAACGAGGACATGTCAAATGCTGGGCAAGAGCATTACATCCTTTTGCTAAATGTAGCGTTTGAGTGGGACAGGGCGGGACTGAGTAGGTAGATTATGTGTTTAGCTCCTGACCATTGAATGACGGTGAATCGGTAGGCAAAGTGATTAGGAAAATGTAATGGGTAAAGCTGCAGGTATGTCTTGAGTTTTTTGGCAGAATGGCTGAAAGCATCTGGAAAGACAGTATGATTTGAGTGTTTTGCTCCAATGACTGGTTGAAGAGTGTGATCGTCAATGTGTACAAGGGATTCATCAGAAAGAGGTAGCTAGTGAGGCTTACATTTCATACAACAAACTTTTTTTTTCTTTTTACATTGGAGCCCATAGCTATTGTAGGCTTTTATCTTCCTTCCTTAGGCTTTTATCTTCCTTCCTTAGGCTTTTATCTTCCTTCCTTAGGCTTTTATCTTCCTTAGGCTTTTATCTTCCTTCCTTAGGCTTTTATCTTCCTTCCTTAGGCTTTTATCTTCCTTCCTTAGGCTTTTATCTTCCTTCCTTAGGCTTTTATCTTCCTTCCTTAGGCTTTTGTCTTCCTTCCTTAGGCTTTTATCTTCCTTCCTTAGGCTTTTATCTTCCTTCCTTGAGGGCTCAGGTGTTTGGCCCTGCATGTTCTGGAGGGCTGTGATGGTTGGCCCTCGCCCATGGTGGTGCAGGGTGGATTTTTAAAGTGAAACCTATGATGATTTGAGGCTCCTGCTGCCCCCTGGTGCCCTCCCCTTCACTCTCAGTCAAAGGTGAGATTGATGGGCAGTATGTGGGTATCTTCGGCCACTCGACGATGGGAGAAACAGTTGCTCCTGGCGGGACTTTAACTCGGGACCTTGTGCTCACCACTGCCAGGTTCTAATCATCCGGCCACTGTGTTAAAGATTGCCGAAAGATTTGCCCAAGAGCCCATGTCTTGTATGCCCATGATTTATCCAAGACTAGAGAAAGTCTTGGAAGATTATGTTGATAGATAAAGTCTGTATTTAATGTAATATAATTTAGATTCATGTCAGGCAGAGTGTAATCACCGTGATAAGCAGTGATTAATGATGTAACAACAAGGTGACTGATACCACTGCGCTGTACTACTTACGTATACAATCGCAACAGGTTAAACACATGGTTATTGCATGACACTATGCCTTCAAGTCAAAGCCCATGGTGTGTCGTCAACATGTAATATCATGGCAAGCATTTAAGACATTAATATACTCCAAGTGTATTGAAGGAGCTGAGTACAGTGCTGAGAGTAAGGCGATGGAGGTGGTTTGGGTACGTGAAGAGGAGAGAAGGTGGTGAGGCATTGGGGACAGCTGTTAAAGAGTGGAAGTTCCAGGTCGCCGTCCACCGGGCAGGCCAAGGAAGACATGGAGGCAGTGTTGAAGAGGATCTGGCAGCATTGGGCATTGAAGAAGTTGAGGCAACGGATAGAGATAGTTGGAAGCGTATCATCGGCCGTCTAACCTCATAAAAATGATGGGAAAAAATGACGTTAAACAGAAAGAAGAAGAAGAAGAATACATGGAGTGTGATTAATACATACGCGTAGCGGGAACAGTCACTTCTCCCAGTAAATCCTTGAACTAATCCTCGCAGGGATTACACTTCATGGCCCTTCCGTGCGTCTCGCCAACACAATATGACCAGTAAATTCTTGAGCCAATTCCAGAGAATTTGGTGTGCTCCAGGGAACCTACCGTAAATTGCGACGTACAAGTCGACCTCAAGATTATTTGCTCAAGATTACGGGCAGGCCTATACTTGCCGTATAAGTCGGCCCCAAAAATACCGTAGGCTACCGGTAGGCCAAAGCTTAAACGTGGATAGGCTACGGTACGGTATACGGTAACCCGTCGCAAAAACACAACACCACAATCCTTATATGAAGATATGAATCTTTACTATAGGTACTCTTGTTTTCACTTGAGAAACCCCCTAGTCTCTGATAGTACCGACTAACACTACCGTAATTATATAAACCACTAGTCGACCGAATAGTACCGATCGCAATGTAAATAAAAAAAAAAAAATCCATGCCATACCCCCTGGAGTTACCTACTCTAGATTACTGTAACGACAATATCAAACCCCCCGATTTCGTCTGAGCATGCACCCTGCATACAGATATTAATAGTCTCAAACGCACGCCTGACCTGGATGGTGGCACTGACGGAGGCGTGCGCTCGCCAAAGTTTGCAAAGGTAGAACAAAAACCAGCGTGAGCATGCCCACCGCACGCGGCCATGACCAGGGGTCCTACAATGCCCCACTCGGCTTAAGTCTGTTGAACAACCAGGATTAATAAAAACAAACAAAAAATTTCCGAGACCGAATATCCACCCATTTGGAGATTTTTCGGCTCCGGGTCCACTTGTACCTGTACATTAGTAAACCCCCCTATCCTGGTAGTCGACTGTTTCGTATATAAAACCCTAGTTTATAGTACAAAGCAAGAATTATAGTAAACTGGCTGTGTACGGCTACATATGAATTATAGTTAACTCTAGTCTATGAAGTGTACATATGTTATGTATCAGTACAGAAATGATTTGAAGTATAGTAATATGTAATTTCATAGGTTTAAAAACTAGTTGACGGGTGATAGTCCAAACGAATTAAGTAAACCTCTAGTCCATAGTACCGCCACATACTGTTTATAGGTATAAAATAGCATTACGCTACACTGGTATTGAATATAAACCCTATCTCCTTAGTACCACATTATGATTATGTAAACCCATTATGATGTCCATATACTGTATATTATAGAAAAACCCTTTCAGTACCTATACGTAATAGAAAAACCTAGTCTCCTGATAGTACCGCTACATACTGTATATTATAGTAAAAAACCCTAGTCTCCTGATAGTACCGCTACATACTGTATATTATAGTCAAACACGGCAGCATGCCTGGACTGCACTTACCGCTGGCCGGCGCCCTCCGCCATTTGCATAGGTGAGAAAAAAACCAGCCCGTGGCGCCACTAACCCCACACGGCCATGACACTATGGGTCCCTTACACTGCCCACACTCGGCTTAAAGCTGTTGGAAACACTTGTATTCAATACCCACACGTTATCCACACGCCGTATAAGTCCACCCCTAGTTTTGGAGAGATTTTTTCAGGCTCGGAGTTCACTTGTACGCTGCCACTTACGGTACCCACTCCTATCTGTGATCGGCCTGTACGTATATCTATGTGTTATACACAAAGGCAGGAGGAATATGGAGGGGCTGGGTTAAGGGCACATATGACTTTATTTGCTCTAGGGTAGTATGAAGTGGATTTTATGTAGGTCAGCATGAAATGGATTTGAAGTATGAGTTATTTAATGTTCATAATGGTTTAGATGAAACGTTTGACGGGATTGATAAGTCCAAAGAATAGTAATACTTTACTGTCAATATTCCATTGCCACACATGTTTGGTGGGCTATAAAATAGCATTACATGATACATGGTGTTGCAATCATCACAGACACTCATCCTTTACTCACATTGATGCATCTCACCGCCATTATTGATCTCCATTTATTCAGGACTATGAAAAAACCCTTTTCTACCTATTAAGATGAAAACACATTATGGTTTGATTTAGTCCCATGAGAATAGAGGAATGAAAAATATTTTATTTACCACTACTCGTTCTAAGATCATGGCCAAACCTATCAGCAATGATACTGTCAATCCAAAGAACAGCTTTTGTGACATCAGCATAAACTCCAGGCAAGCCAGCTTCTCCACAACCAATGCCCCAAGACACCACACCAATCTGCAGGGGAGGAACAACATTATAAGTATCAAGAATACAGTGGGGACTACCATGACGAGTGCATGGCAGTCTGCTGTAATGCTTCAGTTTATAAGAGGACCTATTTTTCAGTACAGTAAATAGATTATAAAAAATAGTTGTGGAATACAAACTACTCTGATTTGTTTCATAATTATTATATGTAAACAATCGTGTAACGGCTGAAGCCATCCTGCATGCCATATACATAAATCAAAAGAATGATTAGGCTAGATATTGATCACCCAATTTTGAACATAGGGCAAAAGTCTTTCAGCACTTTGCTTATAAGCCCATTGAGGGTCGTGAAGTCTGCTCGGTTGAGGTTGGAATGAACAGAGAAGGCATGTGAGACTATGGGAGGTTTTTAAAATCTATAAGATCAGGTAATAGCCAATGTATCTGCCTGGGATACTCAAAGAGGTATGACTAAAGAATTATCACAACGTAGACAGAATAGTGTATGAAACTGCACCAACATCTTGCAAAGTTACGTATGCATAACCGTAAGAATTTTGATTTTTTGACAATACACATCGGCACCAACGCTGGCCGAGTGGTTAGTGCCTGGCAGTGGTGAGCTCAGGGTTCGGGGTCCTGAGTCTGAGTCCCCCCGAGAACAGTCTTTCTTCAATCCTTGAGGGGCCAAAGATTACCCACTTGCTTCCCATGAACCCTACCCTTGGCAACAATTGGATTAGAGGACACAGAGCCTCTAAGCATGACATGCGCCAGTATAGATATCGTGGCAGCACCATCAAAGATTAGGAAAACCCATCAGAGCACTGTAGTGGAGAAACCTACAGGTGCTACAGGCTCAGAAATACGAGAACAAGTAAAAAAGTGTTTCACCTGATAGTATCTGCTACTAGGGTCGTCAGGACTATGACAGACCAAGGGAGATCCACCATCACCCTCACAGGCATCCTTGCCCTGCTCTCCTCCAGCACACATAAAACTGTCGTGCAGATGGAAACCCGGTCCCAGGCGTGTTCCTCGCATTGCCAGCTCACAGCTGCCGTGGTCTACTGGTGGCAAGTCGATGGACTTCAGAATCTGAAAGAGTACCAGTTTTTGTTAGAAACTGATCAATGTTATTATTGAAAACTATTATTTCCAAAGCCAGTCTTGTGCTAAGTTACAAATGATCCGGTGACTTACTTGTTGGAATTTGCCAACTTCACTGAACATATCTTTACCCCAGCCGGAGACAACACATCTGTGGTGATGAAAATCCAAGTGTGGGGGTGGCAGGCAGATGGTGTCAATGGTGTGTCCGAGTTGTGCCGGGCTGTCCAGGATGAGAAGGGCCACGTCATAGGACAAGATGCTGCCCACATAGTTTGGGGTGCACCAGCACCTCCGAGACCCCGTACTCCTGATGAGGAACTGACTCCGACTGTTCCTTGAAGTTCCATTCTCCAAGTCGTACTGCCAGTTCAGCAGCCGTTTTCCTGCAATATGGAATAACATAAAAGTGTGTGTGTGATGATAATAATAACTGGTTCTTCAAGGGAAATGCAGCTGCACGGCTGAAAATGTATGTGATGTATATATCATCCCTATTCTCTGATTGATAGGCAGGAGCTAAAGTGTGAAAGGAGACACACACTCATTTTCTCCGCCTGGCAGGGAAATTGAACCCATTTCATCTAAGACCTCATGCATCCCTTGGTTGTGAGCCAAGCATCTGGACACCCACACCACCAGGTGGTGTGGTGCTAGAGTAGGGGCCGGCATGCTCAGCTCAACCAAGAGACCCGTCAGGTCCAAGAGGACACAGGTTTGAATACCCGGCCGGGCAAAGACAACTTTGGCTTCTTCTCTTCCACACTGTAGCCCCTTGTCCACGTAGCAGAGAATACTAATACATAAAGCAAAATTATCATATTTTCATAATGGAGATGTGATTCTGAATGTTACTTTGCTTTTCGTCAGAACTGATGCGGTGGCTGGGGCCTAACCTTTGCTGACACCCTGTGTACATTAATACAGGTCATTGGGATAAATTAAATGACTATACACATGCGAATTATGGCATGAAGCTATTTGTAATAGACTATTATTACTTTGTGCAAAATATATTTATATTTGTCATGAAAAGTCTCTAAGGAAACTAATGAAGGCTGTTGCATTTATTTACAATGCCAGCAATGAAACTGAAAAGCAGACTAATTTATTATCAACAGGAATGACACTGAAGCAAAAGAGATGTAGCAATATGAATGATTAAAAAAGTATTATTTATGTATTAAGACCACTGATCTGTTAGACATGAGCTGAGGGTTGCCACTCACCCTTGCACATAGTGGGCAGCGGTGAGCACCACCTGGGCGTGGACCAGCGCCCCGCCACAGATGTACAGAGGGGCCTGCAGTTCTCCAAACCTCTCGGATGTCATCACAGCGGCCATCCAAGGGAACTCTCCAAACTGAGACTGGCGATTCTGTAGGAATTTTTACTCTTTCTAGAAACAGTGAAAATTGGTTTCATCTTTGATAGAAATGATCATTATATGTTTTCACTGTATGCACATCAAAGGAGGAGTATTAACCTCAAACCCAACAAAAGTAGTGCCGACTCCTTTTGTATTGCGCTTGCCACAGGTGGGAGAGAAGGGTAGAATCTGGGGCTGCAGAGTGGCATCTATGTTGTGACAGCACACCTCCTCTGGCTTGCCACACCTGAAGCCCCCCGTGCGCACATTGACCGAAGTCAGGAAGCTGTCAGGATCGTTCTCCACCCCTGTAAAGACAAACCACTCCTTCATCTTGTCATTTCTTCCTAATGCCTTCAAACAATGAGTTAAGATTTTCTTGCCAGTGTAAGGACCTCTTTACCATTTACCGAGGACCTATTTACAAGGACCACCTGTAACTGCAGATGCAATACTTTTACAGCTGAATGCAAAAATAAGTAGACTTTGCACCCGTGAACATGAATAAAGAAGCTGACAATGATCTCCCCTTGTTGAGACCTATCAAGGCAACCCACAGACAAGATTCTTCTGCAAGCATTCTGAAATCTTTGTTCGTTCAACTATATTTACTAAACCATTCGCACTATAAAGATTCATAAGGAAGACCTTTCTCACAAGCGTGCTCAACTGTACTATGTTATTTTGAGTTCTCATTGAAAAGTTGGTCTCTTAACCCTCTTGTCGCTGAAGGGAATTTCTTTTTCTCATGTTAGATTAATAAGTTCTGTTAGCCATCTTTAGTGTTCGTTGTTTTATCTTGATTTTATACTCATGAAGTTTTCTTCCAAGGGATGAATGTGTGACAACATATGACCATTGTAGGACAATACCACCACCAGGCCATTACATTCTATTTTTCTCTCTCTCTTTACCTGTTGGGACATTGTTGTCTTTACACTGCCACACAGGAGCACAGGTACAACTTCCAGGTGCTGATGTGGGCCCAGAGGAAGGTGGTGTTTTCTTAGCGCAGTCCTCGTTGGTAATACCACTAGCTGAAGCAGACAGTCGACAGATCAATTCTACATCAGATAGATTTGATGTGTCGGCTTGCCTTCTGTGCCTGCTTTGGGCCCCTGAGGATGAGGAGGAGGGTTCTGGGAGCGCCCTCGTTGCCACCACCAGTAGCAGGATTCTCCATACCAAGGTAGACATGTTTGTCCTCGGGAGGGTTTGAATCTCCTTCCTGTTTGTGGGTAGAGATTAACAATAACAAGAGAGGTGAAAATTGCAACAACATGGGTATTATAGTGATTGCTGTAGTGATCTTGTGGTGATGAAGTTGGTGGTAGAAGTAGTTAAGTAGTTATTGAAGTTGTGGTGATGAAGTTGGTGGTAGAAGTAGTTAAGTAGTTATTGAAGTTGTGGTAATGAAGTTGGTGGTAGAAGTAGTTAAGTAGTTATTGAAATTGTGGTGATGAAGTTGGTGGTAGAAGTAGTTAAGTAGTTATTGAAGTTGAGGTGATGAAGTTGGTGGTAGAAGTAGCTGTTGAAGTTGTGGTGATGAAGTTGGTGGTAGAAGTAGCTGTTGAAGTTGTGGTGATGAAGTTGGCGGTACATAGAAGTAGCTGTTGAAGTTGTGGTGATAAAGTTGGTGGTACATAGAAGTAGCTGTTGAAGTTGTGGTGATGAAGTTGGTGGTACATAGAAGTAGCTGTTGAAGTTGTGGTGATGAAGTTGGTGGTAGAAGTAGCTGTTGAAGTTGTGGTGATGAAGTTGGTGGTAGAAGTAGCTATTGAAGTTGTGGTGATGAAGTTGGTGGTACATAGAAGTAGCTGTTGAAGTTGTGGTGATGAAGTTGGTGGTAGAAGTAGCTGTTGAAGTTGATGGTTTGAAAAATTTCGAACTCACTATACTAACAAATTTCAGTGACTTCAATCAATTCAAATAGTAATCAATAAATAAGTCCACGAATGCACTGCCAACGTCGCAGGCTTAGCTACTTATCGTTTATTCTTTTATCTACTTATCTTAGTTTATCTATTTATCTTATTTATCTTTATTCGTTATATCTTTTATTTCTTATCGTACTTTTATTGTTATCATTACTGCCTCATTCAGATGGTATTCACAACTTTCAACCCCATGATGAATCTTAGCCTTGACCTTTACCTCTACCGTAGATAACACTATAGTCGCCAGTCACTCGCCACTGCACTAATGTCGCCAGGCACAATATATTACGAATTTTAGCATCACTACAGACTTTTATGTGCCACTGAAGAGACATGCACAGTAGTTTATATTATGTACATCACACTACATGTCTTCAGTGGCACATAAAAGTCTGTAGTGATGCCAAAATTCGTATCGTAATATATTGTGCCTGGCGACATTAGTGCAGTGGCAAGTGACTGGCGACTATAGTGTTATCTACGGTAGTTCATAGGGTGATCACGATAATTTATGTGGGAAATTAGCCAGTCCCCCCCCCCCCCCCCCCGAGTCCCTTCCCCCCAGTCCCTTCCCTCGCCCCAGTCCCCCCCCCCCCAGTCCCTTCACTCGCCCCCTTCCCCCCAGCCCCCCCCCCAAGTCCCTTCACTCTCCCCCTTCAATTTCGTGGATCATTTGGGACTCAGAATTTCGGGTGGGAGAAGAGCATATTAAGATTATTATTGCCAAAGATAGTTATAAAATGTTGCAAGTTTTATATTTGTTACAGCTATTTGTTATGCTTTTCACTTTAAAGCTTAGATTTTTCCATGTTTAGATGTGATCCATAAAATTTTAAGCTGTTGAAAATTACTAGTTTTGAGACGTTTGATGGTTAATCAGTTAGTTAACTTACAACAGCTATACAGGTTTTCCAGGTTTTCCGGGTTTAAGGGAAAAGAAAGGGGCTGTTTTTTATTTGCTGGGGGGGGAGGGAGAAAAACCGGCGAAATCAGAGGGATATTAAGATCAAAATCCCATCAATTACAAGAAAAACCATGGGAAAACGTTTATTACATCACTAGCCGCAAAGCCGCCCTCCGGGCGGACTTTTTGGCTAGCTCCTGCGGAGGGCTATTGGTGGGCCTTCGACCCACCAAACACGGACTCTCCAGATAGCCCCTTCTAACTTTCCTGAAATCATGGATGTAGAAATGTATGTATTCCCCCCACCCATTCACTCACCCATTACCCATCACCCCCCACCCATTCACTCACCCATTACCCATCACCCCCCACCCATTCACTCACCCATTACCCATCACCACACACCCATTCACTCACCCCCCACCTATTCCCTCACCCATCACCCCCCACCCATTCACTCACCCATCACCCCACACCCATTACCCATCACCCCACCCATTCACTCACCCATTACCCATCACCCTACATCAAGGTTTCCTCAATTCTCGCAACCCACTTTTTTTTCCCACAATTCTCGCTAATAGGCTGATAAAAAGAAAAAGAAGAAGTGATCGGAACATCTCGTAAGTGGGCTTAAAACCTTCCCCTGGTCGACCTGGTTCCAAAAATGTGCCATATGATGGGATTGGGCCACGGGGGGCGGAACCTATACCACACACACACACACACAGACAGACAGACAGACAGACAGACGACACACTTTCGCTTATATTATTATAAAATAAGATTGAATACGTTATGAAGAGAACTATACAAATATACTGTTCTTTGAATTCTCTCTTTACGTAGGCTATGAAGTGGTAAATGACCTTGAGTGAACTGACGGCGATATAAAAAAAAAAACGCAAGAGGAAGGAAGGAAGGAAGGGATGCGGAATGTAGAACAAGAAGTAACAGATTCAAGCTGGAAAAGCGTGGATTTAAAAAGGAAATGGGGAAAACTGGTTCACAAATAGGGTGGTAAATGATTGGAATGGACTCAGTTATCAGGTAGTTAGTGCGGAGTCAATAGGGAGCTTTAAAAGGAGGCTGGATAAATTAATGGATGGGGATGAAAGGAGGATGTAGGTAGTGTTAAGTATCAGGAACTACCACGTGTAGGTCTCGCGGCTTCTTGTAGGTTCCTTATTATCTTATGTTCTTATGCGCCATGATGCTACTCTCATTTCGTGTACAAATTGGCTCTGCAAATTTATAAGTGGGGAAACACGAAAGAGAAAAAAAAGGGAAACGTAGATCGAATAAAATCATGAATTCTGACACTTTATGTTGCAGGAATTTGCTTGTTCACTCGTAGGTACTGATTTCTCTTTTTTTGGAGAGAGAGAGAGAGAGAGAAATACGGGGTGAGGATCAACTGGAAAATCCCAAAGTAATGTGTGCAATCCAACTGCAAAAAAATCCTATCAGAGTTATACTTTCGCCTCCCAAATGTTAAACTCTTAGGAACTCATTCAAGGTACCGTCAATAACACTATACTCGCCACTGCACTAATGTCGCCAGATATTAGGAATGTTGGCATCACTACAAATATGTATGTTGTGCCACTGAAAGGCATGCACAGTAGTTTATATTATGTACCTACCTGTCTTCAGTGGCACATACATGTCTGTAGTGATGCTTAAATTCGTAATATTCGCCTATAAAATTCGCCTGGCGACATTAGTGCAGTGGCGACTATAGTGTTATTGACGGTAGTGGGAATGGTGCATAGATGTCCGTCACAACTATACTCTGGGTTTTTTTTACGAGGTGAAAAATCCTGACCCCTTGCTGCTTACTGACTGATATTTGATGCCAGGAGAAGGGAATACTACGGGGCGCGCCACATTTCCTACACCATGTATACTACACAGCACATCTACAAATTTAGCAGATTTTAGAGTAGTGACATATTTCCTACAGAGATACAGCATATATCCTACATACAGTAGGTGTAGGAGATATGCCTGACACTTGTTTTTGTGTAGGAAATATGACCGCCTATGTGTAGGAGCTGTGACAATATGTAAATATGTGCATCTGTATGTAAATATGTGCATCTGTGTTGAATGCAGCGCAGGTACAGTTTGTTGTTCCTGGCCACATTTAGGAGGTACCGGAGTCCAGAGTTGTCTTTGTAAACCACTGCGTTGAAGCGGATGTTCCCCTCAATATTAGTCATTTTATTGGTCCAGGAACAGTGGAGTACAGGCTCCGAAATGCCGTCTGTCCCGACGAATGGAGAAAAACCTGAAATCGACTCTTGTCTGAATGTAAACGATTCTTATCTCTGTTTTGGTTGCTCCATAATACTGCGCAGAAAGGACATATATCAAGCTAAGTACTTGTTGACTGTTCAAGGTCGTCAGGAGTGTATAATTATAGTGAGCCAAAAGCACCGTGTACAGAGGCGCCCCACTAGGGGTGTAGGAGATACGCTGTATCCTTGTAGGAAATATGTCACTACTCTCAAAACTGCTAAATTTGTAGGAGAGTTTTGTGTAGAAAATGTGCTGGATACTGGTTTTGGTGTAGGAAATATGACAGCCTATGTGTAGGATATGTGGCAGTACTCCAACTATTGTAGGTTTGTAGGAGATGTGACTACGCCCCAATACTACGCTTCTAGTCTTAATTTCAGTTGTATTTTATCCATATTAGTTAACCATATTATCCGGTAAACAGGCATTATTTTAGGCATGAGACCTTACGACAGAAGGAAATTTTCGCCTCGTTAAAAAAAATAGACTATATCATAGACCACTATATACCATATATATACAGTGGTCTATGACTATATGCATTGAAGTTTCCACGCGTCACAATCTCTCCTTGACAACACAACTCGATGGGGGAGGCTTGGAGTAGGAGATTGGGGTGGGGGGGGGAGCTTACCGCAGTGATCCAAGAGCTTCGCACACACACCCTCCCACAACTGTACCACACAAACCACTGAATCCCTTCCTCAGACCTCAGCTTCCTGACTCCTCTTCCTCCCTCTCTGCTCCCTCCTTTCAACCCTGAACACCCTGCCTGAGACGGTTAGGTCGGGTTGCCACACACACACACACACACAAGGTACTCCGTAGTGTAGTGGTTAGCACGCTCGGTCCACAACCGAGAAGTCCCGGGTTCGATCCCCGGGCGGAGCGGAAACAGATGGGTTGTTTCCTTAAAACCCGAGCCCCTGTCCACCCAGCAGTGAATGGGTACCGGGTGTTAGCCGGGGTTTGTGACCTGCTCTCCGGGGTGGTGGCTTCGGCCAACACTAAGCACTAAGGATGAATGATAAAATGTTGACATGAAAACGGGGCCACACGAGCATTGCTCTGGCCCTGTAAAATACAACTAGATGAATACACCTGTACTACATGTTTATGTCGTCCTGGACCTCCC